>CM064866.1:46129190-46545666 GCA_032719365.1 Prinsepia uniflora | reverse complement strand
TCATTGAAATCATAGAAATATTTATGCATGCATTAAATTTTGAAAGCAAAGTCCATTCACACACCGTCCATAACGCCCGTTTTCACGCTGCACGTGTTTCCGTAATTTCCGACATTTTCCAGAAATATCAAATCCTTGAGAATCTGGCCCACGCACCCTCACGCGCCGCCACAAGCGGCTATGCGTGAGGCTCACGCGCCTGTTACAGTACTGCATAGTCGTCTTCCTCACCTGACTCCTCTCTGAAACGGGTCTGCGACCCGCGTGTTCGACCCGGTTTAATTCCTCCAAATTCACGACTCTAAGCTCGATTTTTCTGGAAACTCTGTCGTGCTTATCCATGGCTCCAAGGGCTTCGAGCTTCGAATTCTCGATCTGGATCGACTAAGTGAGGTCCCAGAAGACATATTCTAACCTTAATTTGCCTGGGTTGGCCTACATTTCGAAATTGAATTTTCATTCTCTCTACAATCCGTTTGGGTTTTGACTTCTTCTCTTCACCATTTTCTCCCAAACCTACCTCTCTCAATCTCCAAACTCTGCTCTCCCTCTTCTTTCTATTTCAGCCCCTTTTTTCTCTCAATTGATAGTAGGAAGGTCGATCAAGCGTGACAGGACTTGCCCCAAATCCCTCGGGATTAGCGTGGGACTACCTGCTCCTGTCTGACACGAAGTGTCAGACCAGGGATATTTTCGTCTTTTGCCCAACCGGGGCTATCAGAATACACCAGGATCTGAAGGAGGAATGTGATGTCTCGTCTCTGCTACAGCCACATCCGCGATCAACCTGAAGGGCATTCAAAACGATAAAAGCTGTGAGTGGACAAAACAAATATTTATAAAACATTTCATAAAAGACCTTTATGCCCTTTATTAAAAACATATGCATGCATTCAAAAACCATTTCTAGGGTTCATGCACAGTTCCCATAAACCGACATGAACCATCAAACCATTGGCCTTAGCCTGGAATTCCGTCAATCAAATACCTGGGACCTCCGCCCAAACCAAAACACGTGGGAACTCGCCCCAAAACCACCTCATAAGGGTCTCAGCCCCAAAACAATACGCGTGGGTCACAGCCAATGCCATCTCAGTGAAAACTTGTCCACATATACATACATACATATATAACCCATCCTAGGCACTTCCGGAGGAAGATGCCAACTCGGGGCACACAGCCCCTAGGGATCACATCCCCGATATAGTCACGATGTCATCATATCTATCATCTAGTGTGCACACTACTCGGGGTCTCACTCCGAGTCTTCTCCCAAGAATATCCATCTGGGAGACTCAATCTCTGGATCTAGTCCAAGCTCTCTCTCTGGATCTAGTCCACATCTCTCCGAATCTGGTCCGAGACCACAACATAATAAGTAACCTCCACTCTGGTCTGTGGATCGAGACTCTCCAGGTCGACGCTGGAGGAGACCAATCAATAATCTCGTAAGGCGGGTATATACATACTCGTATACAAAACCATAAAAACGGGACTCACGCTTGATAACACAAAGCAAATGGGCCTCTAGCCAGAACACATGACTCAACAGGGCCTCTCGCCCGATTTCACAATAATTGGACCTCGAGCCCGAACTCAAATCAACTGGGCATCGAGCCCGATATCTCAGGGTCAATCACGATCCTGATCGTAGCGATGCGTGCAACTATCAATCCAGGACCGCTCTCAATCCTAGTATGTCGTCGTGAACACATCACTGTTGCGACCATCTCGGGACCATGGTGCACACGTCGCCGATCGATCCTTTAAACCGTCAGCACTCCCAAAGTCGAGCCTCCAGTGGCTGCTCGACAACGGGACGTGCATCGTGACCTCTCCGGAAGGAACGCATCCCAATCCGGAGGCTGAGCGTCACGTCGTCCGTCGCCGTGCACACAGCACCTGTCGCGACCACGACTCGGACCTACGGGTCATCAATAGGGCCTCACTGCCGCAGTCAAAACCAAATCCAATTGGGTCTCATGCCCGATTTTACCTTTTCAAAATCATTTCATGAAAACTAAGCGCTGTATAAGCACGTATAAAACCTGAGAAACCTCGAAGTACGTGCCCATACGTAAACACACACCAAAATGCACTTAAGGCATCCCAAAACACATATTATAACATATATAAAACATTTATGCATGCATCGATTCAGAAATAAAGTCACTCATAGACTGTCCGCGCTGCTGCCTCGATATGCGTACCGTACGCCTTCTCGGGTCAACCGTAGTCTTCGGGGTACCCAAATCTGTCCAAATCACTTTAGAGGGTTACTAACTAGTTAATTAACCCCTCACTAAAGCCCCCTAATTTTCTGGGATTTTTAACTATTTTTAAACGCGTACCGAAACCTTCGAACAGCCCGAACTATATAGAGACGATGTCCGATCGACTCGAAACCAGTCCCAAAATGTTCGTTACATCGAATAGATGATTTGACATGTTGGAACACTTCCCCAAATTCTCCCCCACGCGCCTGCACGGGCCGCCTGAAGTGGCTGCACGTGGGCCTCACGCGCCCAGCTACAGTGTCACCCCTAACCTCAGTCAGACCGGTCCGACCAGTCCAGTTCGGTTTTTCCTGCAACTTGGACGACGTGACCGGTTCAAGCCATAACCGGTTCCAATCTTCACTATTTTCAAGCCTAATTGATCCTATTCTTCCTATAATCGTCCTAGGAACCTAACCAAATTCATTAGGACTCCTAAAACCCACAAAACCCGACCGGTTTGATTTTCCCCTCACGGTTCGAATTTTCAAAATTCACCCCAAGGCCTCCTCGACGTCCACACCTTCTCCAAACCTTCCTAAAAACTCCTAGAAACCTTATTAACTCAAACCAATCGTCCAAATCGACCCATAATAATTAAAATGGAAAATGAACAAAATCGGGTAAAACCAATTACCTCGATTGGTTCATCCTCCGCCGTCCACGACGGTGCTTCCATGGCCGGCCACCACTTTCCTCAGCTCTTCATCTTACTCTGTCCTCTCACAAATGGGTTTAGGGTTGAAGGGTTTGGATTTTGGGTGAGATGGATTTTGGGTGAGAAATGGGATCGGGTTGGATTGGGAAAAATGGAAAATGGATGCACGGGGAATGGATTGGTGCATGAATAAAAATGATGGGGAATGGATGAATGACATCTGTCATTCATCCATTGGGTCTGAGAAAAAGGTGGGGCCCCCTAAAGTCCAAACAAGCTTCCGTCTCGAAAAATGTGCAATAGTGCACTCAAACTTCCGTGAACCGTAACTTCGTCGTCGAACGTCCAAATTCGACGTGCCGTCTGCCTACGGATTCGTATCCTCGTGATCTACGTAACGGTATTCGGCCCTCGTCCATCTGACCTCCAGGGTCAAAAGTCAACTTTTGGCCCCTATTCATCAAAATTACCAAAACGCCCCTGATCTTCCGATCGTCATAACTTCTTCCACGGATGTCGGAATCGAACGTGCCACCTGTCTATGAACTCGTGACGTTCCGAACTACATCACGGTCATCGGCCTAAGTCCATTTGACCGTCCGAACAAAAATTCAACGTTTTGCCCATTTGAGGGGCAAAATCGTCATTTTTCCTTGAACTTCCGCTAATCCTTGTCTAATCCCCGATTAGTCTCGCTAATCCATCATTAATTCTTAATTAATCCGGCTAATTCGGGACGGGTCGTTATAAAGCGTGGGGAACCTTCTTTGTTATCCAGGTTCCAACAGCACCAAACATTACAAAATTCAGCCGTCATCTGCCTTCCGAGTGCAGACAGCACGCCAAGGGTTCCACTCAATGCATAAAGAATGCAGTAGCACTCAGCCCAACCAGCAATTCCATAAACAATTCCTTCAGCCCATACGCTGTTTTTCAATTCAAAAACACCCACTCACGGCTGTTTCAACCTGCACCCTCAAAATGACCATTTTACCCCTCCTTCACAAAATGACCAAAATACCTTTCATGCTTCTAGACCCGTAACTCGGTCATCCGAACTCCGATTGACGTGTAACGCCTGTCTACGGACTCAGTGTCTCGAGACCTACCCAACGGTCCTCGGCTTACGTGCAAAGTCCATGTCATTTGAAAAGTCAACAAATTCCCCATTTTCGTCCTAATTACGAAAATGCCCTTGAACTTCCGAACGTCATAACTTTCTCCTCGAATGTCGGAATCGGGTGTGCCACCTGTCTATTAACTCGTGACGTCCCGAACTACGTCACAGTCATCGGTCAAAGTCCGTTTGACCGCCTAGAAAAAGTCAACCGTTCGTCCATTATCTAGGGGCAAAATCGTCATTTTCTTCAAATTTTTCAAATTTCCCCTTTTTGAACGTCCGGGTTGTTACATCCTCAATCTATCCAACGTAGACAAACTGCACTGAATAGCAAGCCACAACATAAAGCTCGCCCTAGGAATAGGAACAGAGAACCACATCAAACGATGCCAAGGGACACAAGGAACCGAAGGAGACAAACTATTCAACAAGGACGAAGAGGAAAATTTCCCAGAAGGATTAGCCACCCAACGATAAGAATCAAGAACACAAGCATTAGGGCACAACCTCCTAGCAGAAGCACTAATGAAAATACTCACTGGAGAAAGGGGAGAAGGCCAACACCAGTTCGAGCCAATGGTCACAAAACTAACCCTAGAATGACCAGCCAACCCAGAATCACCAACCATCTCATTACCCACCAAAACTCCTAACAGGCCCACATCTAGCCAATAATCACACGAAAAAAAAACACATCGACCCCATTTCCAATCACTTCCTTAATGAAAGGTCTAATAATAGATCTTACCTTAAGCAACATCCTCCAATTCCAAGAACACCGAGTAGGAGGAGTAAGACACCAAAAACACTTTCCACGAATAAAATAGGTCTTGACTCACATACACCAAAGACTGGTCTTCTCAACATAAAAAAGGGACCATATATGACGAGCCATAAGAGCCACATTCAACAAGTGAAGGCGCCGCAGCCCCAAACCATCTTCCACCTTCGGCTTGCCAATCTGGTTCCACGTAACTTTAGCATAATACTTCCCATAAACATTACCAGACCACAAGAATCTTCGGCACTTAAGCTCCAAGTCACGAAAAATTTTCTTCGGGAGGAAGATATGAGAGGACCAAAAATCCCACCCTCGCTTTCCGGCAAAGAATCCCACCAATTCCCCATTTATAGCAACCGAAAATATAGGTGTGGATATGCATTTCTCCACCCAAGGAACCAGCTTAGTGTGGAAATTAAACGCTCTCATAGCATGTAAGAGAAACCCCCAGTTCAATGAATCATAAGCTTTCATAATATCAACCTTGGCCATACACCTAGGCACTCCCTTATTCAGATGGTAACCACGCATGAGCTCCTGAACCAACAAAATATTATCTACAATCTGGCGGCCCCCCACAAAACCCGACTGATTCGCACTAATGATATAATGGAGAATCCCCACAATTCGATTAGCAATCATGTAACGACCCGGAACTTCAAAAAGGGCAAAAATGTAAAGTCGGAAAAGATTTGTATAAAAATGACGATTTTACCCGTGTGAATAGTGTGGTCAAATGTTGACTTTTTGTTTCGTAGGTTGAACGGACGTTGACCGATAACTGTGACATAGTTCGGGACGTCACGAGTCCGTAGACAGGTGGCACGTCCGATTCCGATAACCGAGGAAGACGTTATGATGTTCGGAAGGTCGAGGGTATTTTGGTAATTTGGTTAAAAAGGGGGAATTTGTTGACTTTTTCCACGACAAGTATTCTTCATGCAATTCGAGGACCGTTAGGAAGGTCTCGATGTCCTGAGTACAATGACAAGAGGCACGCTGTCATTAGACGTCAGACGGTAAATTACGGGTCTAATTAGGTGAGGGGTAAAACGGTAATTTGGACATTTGAGGGGCAAAATGGTCTTTTGGCGTCTTGATTTATGTGAATCATCAGGTGAGGACACCTGAAGCTGAGGGATTGGATATTTTTGGCTGAAACCACAGAGATGAGGACACATGTCCACTCTTTAGTGGCTTCTAGCCAACTCTCACGGTTAAACCATTTTAAAATGGCTGATATCGATCAAAAGTGAGAAACATGGACAGAGAGCAAATCGACCATTACTCATTTGAGTGAATCGTGTGTGAGTTCTTTGTGATAGTGAGTGAGTGATCAGAGACTTACTTGTGACCCTTGTGAGTGAGGATTGAGTGAGAAGGCTGTGAGAAGTGAGAAACCCAGAAAAATAGAGAAGGAAGCCGTGAGTAGCCGTGAACCTCAATCGATCAAACCCAACGAAATCTGGTTTGTGGTAGTGATTAGTGATCTAAAAATCGACCCAAGGACGTGAGTGAGCACGGTGGAAGTCACGGCGGAGGACAGTGAGCAGGTTAGTTCTTTCGGGTCCCCTGTTTTTCCAGAAATCGTTCAAATGGAAATCGATAGTTTCAGGGAATGGTTGAGTGATTCTGATGATTCTTGCAATCGTAGAAGGTTACTACTGAACCCAAGGAGTCAAAAATGTGACCGGAGAGGCGACTGGTGGCTAGAATTGAG
The DNA here is from genome assembly GCA_032719365.1 of Prinsepia uniflora. Lineage (NCBI taxonomy): Eukaryota > Viridiplantae > Streptophyta > Magnoliopsida > Rosales > Rosaceae > Prinsepia > Prinsepia uniflora. The sequence continues at coordinate 46,539,111 of CM064866.1, read as the reverse complement.
AGCTGGAAAATTCAGAGTTTTGGGTTTGATTTTGGAAGGTATGAAATAGGGTTCATCTATGTGTTTTAATTAGTTAGATCGAACCTAAATTAAAGGACGAAGATTAGGATATAGAAAGGATTGAAAATGGACTGGAAATGGGTGAAAACCAGCCTCGTCAGCTCAGTTGGACCAGGCCGGTCCGGACCTGTCTGAACCGAGCTGGCGAGAGGTAGACGACGATGAAAAGTGTCGCGCGTGGCTCCCACGCGCAGCCCCTTTTGGGCGGCACGTGAGGGCGCTTGGGGCCTATTTTGGGGAAGTGTTCAACATGGTTTTCACTCAAATCGATGTAACGAACATTTTGGGACAAGTTTCGAGTCGATCAGACACCGTCTCGGGTTAGTTTTGAATGTCCGAATGTTTAGGGGATTATTTAATTACGTTTAAAAATCCCGAAAAATTGGGGAAGTTAGTGTGAGCTTAAATGAGGCGTTTGTGACTCGAAATTATGATATGTGACAGGTCAGAACATTCCCGAGGCATCCGAGGAGCGTACGGGACGCGATTGACGCATTCGGACTTAGTGAGTGGACTTTTGTTTTCTAACCGAGTATGCATAACTGTATTTACTTACTTATTTTATGTTTCGATATATGATTTTATGCTTATGGTTATAATACTCTTGCTTTACTTGATTGCACGATTTTCAATATGAGTTATCGGATTTGCACATATTTCGAGAATATCATTTCTGTTATGCTTTTGATGATGGTTTCAGATGGATGATTTATGTTTATACGTATTCTGTTTTACTAAAGATTTATGGATATGATTTGAGATTTGAAAATGAAATTCGGGCATGAGTCCTATTTCGATCCAACATGATTTTGGTTTACGATTTTCGAAGATTTCAAGTTTGGTTTTGGTTTTCGGATTTCAATGGATTTTCCTATGCTTTTAAAAATGGTTTTGGGTTTAAAGACCCGGAAAAAGAAAACGGCTGGATCTGGTTTTGAGTTTAAAGACTCAGCTGATTGATGATGGGGGAGGGCCCTGGATTGATGTGTTTTGAGTTTAAAGACTCAGTATATGTTTTGAGTTAAAAAACTCGGTTATTGTGATATTCCCTGAGGCCTGTTGATTATGTTTTGAGTTTAAAGACTTGTTGATATCCCGGGAAGGCCTGATTATGTGCATGGTTTTGAGTTTAAAGACTCGGGCGCACTTGAGATCCAGCAACTGGTATGATTGATGTTTTCACTGGTTTTTCGCTGGTTTTCAAATGTTTTGGGGATGTGACCCGAATGACTTGGATCTTATGGATTTTAGAGTCGGGTGCCCGAACTTTGATTTTGATTTCCGGTGATTTCCACACTTATTTTATCGTTCATATTGTTGTTTTCAGATACTTGGTTATGCATACATGTTTTAGTCCACTCACGCTTTTAATGTTTTTAACACCCTTCAGGTCGTGGTGCTAGCGTTGGGGCTAACGTTGAGGTAGAGGCAGAGGCATAAAGTTTTCCCGTTGCGCGTGTAGTCAGCTCACAGTATGATTTTGTCGTATCTTGTACTGTTACTATGCTCTGTGCTACTGTTGACTGGTTGTAGTGTACTTGTTCTTCCTAGTCTGACAATGCATGTTTTGTGGTTATTGAGGTTATTTTGGTCTTTTAAAGTTTGATTGTCAGATGGGAGCAGGGTTCGTCCCGGTTATCAAGGGGATAATCGGGGTGGGTCTTGTCAAATCAGCTTAGATATAATCTTATGCAGGGTATTACAACAAGAGATAGGACGAAATGCAGCCACGGTAGAAGGATTAGAAACTTTAGGAACCAAGGTAATAATAGTGGCATTAACCTCACCAAGTAAACAACCAGTAGAGAAGAATTCATTAACCGCTGCAATGACATGACTTCCCACCACACTCCATGATTTCTGAAAGAAGAGGCCATTGAACCCATCAGGCCCCGGGGCCTTATTAGGCTTGAGCTGAAAACACACATTACGGATTTCCTCCGCTGAAAACTCACGCATCATGTTTAAAGCCTCCCAATCCCCAATAGCATCCTCAATCAACCCGCTGAAGTTAGAATTCACCACCGGAGAGGGAACACCCAGGAGATTCTGAAAGAAAGAAACCGCCTCAGCCTTGATTTCTGACTCATTAGAGGTCACACTACCATCCCGTATCTCAATAGAAGAAATCCGGTTCCGGTTGGACCGTTTCTTTACCGAACTATGAAAGAAAGCAGTGTTGAGATCACCATCAGCCATCCACTTGAGCCTAGACTTTTGTCGGAAGAAGCTTTCCTCCCGTAATAAACAAGCAGTATAAGCCCGAAGACAAAGTTTCTCCCTTCAAAGCAAGTCATTATCCAGAGGATTAACTCTTAACAAGGTCTGACAATCATCAAGATCCAACCTAGTTTTCAAGACCTGCTCAAAGACATCAGAATTAGGCCCTCGATTAATACGCTTCAAAGTCTCCTTTAAGATCTTTAACCTCCGAACCAAACGGTATTGGTGAGTACCATGACACGAGGACTCAAAAGCTTGCTGAACAATATCAAGAAAATCAGGTCGGTCAACATAGAAATCCAAGAACTTAAAAGGGGCACGTCGGTTAGATCTAGGAAGACCAAAATCAATACAACCAGGGCAGTGGTCCGAAGACCCACGGTTAAGGAACTTCACAAAGCAATTAGGAAAAATAGAAAGCCATGTCTCATTGGCCAAGACCCTGTCAAGTTTCCGCCTAATAAGAGACCCACCAATTTGAAGGTTACACCAGGTAAGGTGATTACCACTATACCCCAAATCATCAAGACCTACCTCCCTTAAACAATCATTGAAAGCAGATATAGCCCCCCTACGACCATCAATACAACCAACAATATCAATAAGAAATCTGGTAATATTAAAGTCCCCCAAAACAGCCCAAGGAGCCTCACCCAAACTATCAGCAAAGGAACTAAGGCTTTCCCACAACCTTAAACGAGTAGAGTCAACATTCGACCCATAAACCATAGAAAGAAACATCGTAGTACCAGAACTCAGAGCCTGAATACGACAGTTCACCACCTGATCAGAAATACTCAGGACAGACAACATAACCACATTAGGATCCCAACCTAACCAAATTCGCCCATTGAAATGATGAGAGTAGTTATTACAAAAATTCCAATTACGAAGAATAAAGGAAGAGATGCCTTCAATACCTAAAATACTGCACTTAAGATACAACAATTTCGTCAACCATATGTACTTTATGATAAATCAGTTACAAAAGAATATTACATATTTAATCTATTTTGTATACAAAAGTGATGCCGATGGAGAAGAGTTGGATGCAGAAGAAGAGCTGAACTGTGAGGAATTTGTGTTGTAGCTTGAAGGGTGTGTCTGACCTTCTCTTTCCAAATCGAAGGTATGTATGGAGTAATTTGTAGTCACAATAGAAGGGTTTGAAGGTGGTTTAAGTGGATATAAATGTTTATCTTCATCTTCTCCAATTAATCATCTTCATCAATCTTCATCAATTATCAATCATTTCAAGAAAAAAAATAAATCAATTATCAATTATCATCTTTTTTTCGATTTAATTTTTTCTCCTCCCCTAAATTGAATCAAAAATTTGTTCCTCCATCGATTTTTTCTCCTCCCTAATACTGCTGCCATATCATCTGTTCCTCCATCAACAACTTTTACTTCTTCTCGATTGGAGCAAAGCATTTCTTTCAAATCCCCCATTTCCCAAACCGGACACATTGGAAGGGTGCACTGTTTTTAATATCAACTCGGAGCTCTACGAGTGATACCACGGATTAAAATCTTAATTTTCTAATTCAATTATGGGGTACCTGACCAGGACGCAGTTGCATGGTCCAGTGATAAAGTTCAGTATGCAAGTCACACCAATCATCGTCCTTTTCTTGAAAAGCATCGACATTGGCGTCTCCATTTCGTACCAGCTCGAAGTTCTCCCGCCAACAAACTGCAAAAATTTCTTAAACATCAAATTATTCAATTCAAAATTCAAAATAAGCAGTACCGAGAAGAAATTGTACGACAAATATTATAAAAATCCACCTAAAACAAAAACCCTTTCATTGAATTCGTTAGAAGGTTGAAGGAAAATGAAATTAGAAAGGAGAGGCCTGATCTTTGCCTAGATAGTAGAAGAGGATGACAAAGTGGCCGTAGCTGATAAAGCTGTAGAAGACGGTGGTTTTATTTGGCTCCAGCAATGAAGAAAGCGAGTGTGGGCTGAGGCACTAGGCAACCAAAGGCCTGCCACTTGAACCGCCATGGCCATTCGCGGGTGTAGGTCGGTACTGTAGTCTTTTACTCTCTTCCCCTTGATTCGTGATACTAGATAATAAGGACAATGACCAATGTGTTCGGTTTGGGAAATTGGGGATCTGAAAGAAATGCTTTGCTCCAATCGCGACGAAGCAAAAGCTGTTGATGGAGGAATAGATTATATGGCAGCAGTATTGGGGAGAAGAAAAAATCGATGGAGGAACAAACTTTTAATTCAAATTAGGACTGAAAATAGGGCAAACAACTGGGAAAAAAAATGAATTGAAAAAAGAGATGATAATTGATAATTGATAATTGATTTATTTTTTTCTTGAAATGATTGATGATTGATGAAGATGATTAATCCGAGAAGATGAAGATTGATGAAGGTGATAAATTGGGGAAGATGAAAAGGGGAGAAGGGTGATGAAGATAAAATAGTGAAATGTCAAAAACACTCCTATAATTTTGGTTAAATTTGTGCTGACTAGATTAAATGATTGCCACGTATGTTTTTAACAGAAAATTGAATTGAAAATTTATCGGAGACTATTTTGAAGTCAAAAATTTAGGTTGGGTATGCAATTGAAACTTTTTATAGTTTGGGTATTTTTTAAAATCGACCATATAATTTAGATACTTTTTAGATAGTTTGTGTTTGAAATTATTTTTGTCAAAAATCAATCACTTTGAACATTCTTTCATCATATATATATACATCAACTAAAAGACCATCTCACTATGAGCTTTTATACATAGACGTGAGTACTATTTTGTATCCAAGCCTTTAACAACTTATAGTAAAAGTATCTTCAATGGTAAGATGAAAATTTGAAGAAGTAAATGGTAAATGTAATTTTTACAACTCCGATAGTATCTTTCGAGAATATTCTAAAATGAAAAAATAAAAAATAAAAAATTAATCCATAAGTAAATTGCAAAGTATAGGGATGTGAAATTTGCATTTCCATCCTAAAATTTACATTCTCCTATTAAAGGAATGAATTCTCAAAATGCATATGATTTTTATATACAATAATTATAGACAATTTTAATTAACATTTCGTACTAGTTTAGAGAAAAGAACAAACAACAAGAAAACTATTGAACAAAAGCATGAAAATAAATAATTGACGACAACCTTATCAGTTGCTACTTATTTAATTATATAACAGAGAACATAATAAAATTTATTGAAACTAAGTCAATTTTACTCTCCTTCTCGTGCTCACAAGTGCTCTACAAGATCATTTTGAAGATTATATCCTATTGTTGAAGATGAATGTTACATCCCGTATTGGAAATTGAAACGAACATTTGAAATTCACCAAATGCCCCCACGAGTGTTTTTGGGTCTCGGTTGGCGTGTGGGCTGTAATGTTTGTTTCTCTAGCTCAATTTATTTTTCCTATGTCTAGGATAGCCCATGCCCAAATCCAAGCCCAAGAGTTTATTTTGGTAACTAAAGCCTTTAACATGGTCTTTTTGACCCAAGCCCAAACTAATAGGCTTACAAGCCTTGATACAACAACCATTCTCTTAGGCTATGATAGAATGAGCCCAATTCTATGGGTGGCCTAATTGGAAGCCTAGGAGATACCCAATTGCCCAACTGTTCAGCTGATCTAATCCATAGCCCAAGCTTTCTTTCTCTCCCTCTCTCGAATTCTCTGGGTACAACCAACACCATGTATTTGTGTTGCCCTACGACTTGACCAGGAGGTAACTACTATACGACCCTCGAAACCCCAATGAATGAGAGCTCGATTATTCCCTTCCTCACTAACTTTAATGCCTTTAAAGTACAATTCAGCACCGTGAGCCCTTGATGCCCACGACTTTGGCAAGAAGCCATGTGCATTGAGCGCCAGCCCAGACGACTGGACTGTATCCCAGATGGCACCCTAGCTTCATCGCGGCCCTCTCGACAGTCAGACTCGCTCAGAAAGCCCAGAAGTTGCCGTGACCCAATTGAGAAGTTCGACCGGTTGAGACCCGAGCCGTCGATCCGTTGATGCTGGGTTCAATAAGGTAATCTCAACCCCTTTTTGATGATATCATCCTAGTTAGGCCGAGACCTCTATATTGGCCAGAGTCCCAGACCCTATATCTCCTCTCAGTCCTTTATGGACAAATAAGGTAACCTATTAACTCCCAACTTCGATTAGTGGTTTCCCTTAGCCGTTAGCTGCGTCGTGACTTTGTTGCATGTCGTTTTGGTGTGAGGGTTGACACCGGAGTATGGCAGCTAGAGTTTCAGGTCGTGGCCTTCCCAGCTATTTTGTGTTCAGAATGGGTAGTTTCTAAACTTAAGGACCCCTTATTCGTAATCCTGACTTTGAGTAGCACATTTTGGTCTAATTGCATGTGAGAATTGAAGGAAATGGACCTTGTCGCAATCTAGAATTTTCCGGTGAAAATTCCAGAATCCGGCCACCAAGGACAGCGGCGCTGCAGGGGTTCGGTCACCATCCCCGGCGAAGCTCCGGCGACGGTTGTCAACGGTCAAAGTTGACATACGATATTCAATGCTACGGTCAACGTTTGACTTAACGGTCAACATGACAAAATATTCCCACACAAGTACGTCTTACTTGTGACACGTGTTGGGTGTTGTAGCTTGCACGTGCGGTGTGTGGGACACTGTTCCCTGACACGCATAAAGTGTGACGCGCGTGGGGGTGCGTGGCCCGAATGGCCAGCACATGTGGGCTCTTTCCAGTGCTTGGCGGCGCGTGAGCCACTTTCTAGAGGGCAGGACGACACGTGGAGCTAGTTTGTGGCCCACAACGTCGGTTGGGTATTATTTCAGGATGTTTTGAGCGTTCCTAAATGGTTTTCCAGCCCTAAAAAGACACGTAGAGTCTATTTTCGTACCTTATAAAGTATGATTGTTGTTTTCTAGGGTCCTTGGCATTCCTAAACTTGTATAGGCTCTTGTTAGGTATTTCTAAGATCTATTTTGGACTAACCTTAGGGGGTTAAATCTATATATTGAAGTGAGGTGATTCTAACCCTTGTGAATGGTCTCCTTAGGGATGGACCGGGTTTGGAGCTTGCGGATTGGTTAATTTGTCAGGTGATCTAACCCCCCAACCAGCGTGAGTTGACACCCTTCCCTAAAATTATGTTTTTTATTTTTTAATCCTTGCACGTTTTACGATGTTTGCACATTTGATATTTTTTGAGCATGCATGGTTTACTGTGTGGTAGTTGTGATATATGATTTTGAGGAATGGTTACTATGCATATTCAGTTACATTTATTTGCGATATTATGGTAAGTACGCATAGTTGTATGTATTGAGTCATACATTGCATTGCATGAGAACCCCCGGGGCATTGATGGGATTGAGTTGTTTAGAACCCACTTAGGAGTCGATGTTATCTAGTACTCGTCTGTAGGCTACAGACCGTTCCTGCACGTGATCGTTCACCCGTGCAGCTCGCTATACTAGTTAAAACGCGCTAGTCCTGTCTTCGAGCTCTAAGGGACTCGTGGTGATGATGCATTGCTCCCAGTCATTCACGTGGTCGTGGAAAGCAAGGAGGATACCTAGTTTTATGTTCAGAGTATGAGACTCGAGGTGACTCAAGAGAAATTTGATGTGGGGTGAGATTGCGATATATGTATGGTTTCTGCATGGCTCATTTGTGCATATCAGTGATTTATTGTTAATGATCGTTATTCTCATTTCTCATATTACGTGCAAGTATATTATAATTATTTTGAGTTTTTATGTTAAAATGAGGCGTTAAAGGTTATTTATTGAGAATAGTTTTACACTGAAATAACAACTAGGTCCACTCACCCTTTGTGTTTTACACCCCTCAGATTTCTGTGGCACGCACGCACTTTGAGGAGTTTGGTTGTTGCTCTGACACTCACTCACAGCGCGAAGCGAAGGTGACGATACAATCGGGTATCGATAGGTAAAGTTCTTTGGTGTGTTCTTCAATTATGTTGTCCATGCTCTAAGTTTCCGCTGACTGTAGAAATCTGATCGGTTTTCACTAGTTAGATTTCACCCGGCTCTTCAAAACACGTCTTTTTAGTTTAAAATGGTTTTGTCATCTGGACGTGATCGGCCAGATTCCGGCCAGCACGCCTCGACCTACATGCCTTAAACAGAATTTTCTTGTTGGGGTGTGTCAATGAATGTATAGTTAATGACGAGGACTCTAGAGATGAAGGCAATACAAGAATTTATTATGTTTCAAATGAATTGCTTATGGACAAGATATTAGAGATTCTATTAGATATCATATATCTTCACTAACATTAACCAGGTACATACTATGCCAAAAAGCCCCTAGACGGAAGTGGAAAAAATGGATATCATCTGATATGTCTTTTTTTAGAATAGGACAATTCCAAAATGTCTCTTTTCTTAAAAGGCTATTTCAACTGAACTACAATTTTACATATTTATAAAAATGGCCAGATTATATATATGAAGAAAAAAATTCACAGCCCTGTTATATCCCCATTATTTCATTTGTGACAAAAAATTGACAGACCTAAGCCTGCCTTCCCTTCCAGGGATGAGTGAGCGGCAATTTTTCAGACCCGCACCACCCTTCGCGACGCCGCACCACCCTTCACGAGGTCCTCACTACCGATTTCCCGAAAACCACAAGGCCAGATTGCGATCTTGGAGCCCTAGACCACCACATGACCAGACCTCGATCTTGGAGTCCTATTCCACACAATCTACACTCCATTGATGGGTACTAGACGACGCGATGTTTGGGGCCTGGATGTCACCATCTTCGTGGTTTGGTTGGTTCAATTGCATTGAAGGTGGGTACCAATTTTTAGTGCCTTGTTGCATCAAATTTTCTTCATAACTAAGTTTGAATTTCTTTTCATTAGGATTGAATTTTCCTTTTATTAAGTTACATTTATATCAAGGATTGAATTTATAAATTTTATTTTGTGAGTTATGCAATTGTTGTTATTTGTCCAGGAAGAAAGTATGGAAATATATTAGATTATTTGATTTCTCTATTACTTTGGATGCCTCATGTGGTTGCTCATGTTGTTTACTTTGAATTGGAAACTGTGAAACTTGAATTAGATGCCAAAATTTAAAATAAATAAATAAATTTAAAAAATAAGGTGAATATTGTGGATTTAGTTGCTCATGTTGTTTACTATTTGGATCTCAAGTAAATAATGAATGTTCATACTTATGTCTTCAAAGATAAAACCTCACACATATATGGCAATTAGTTGATTATAATGCAATGTGATATTGGGGAAAGGGAGATTGACGATATCAAACTTCACACTAATATATCTTTGACATATGCAAGAATTGAATTTGCGACCTTTCATGATAAAACCATACACATACAAGGAAATTAGTTAATTATAATGCAATGTGATATTTGGGAAAGAAAGATTGGCTAAATCACATATGAGTTAGTCATTAGATATCAATTTTCACACCAATATATATTCAATATATACAAGAATTGCAAAACTCACAAATTCTCTATTTGAATTTGAATGCCTTATATTCTACCTATTACGTTGCCACATATTTCTCTATTACTTTGCCTCATAACTATTGTTAACTATAGTTGTTTGTTAACTATTGCTAATTTTAGATATAGTAGTTGTGTGCATACTTATATTAGTTTGATTTTAGATTGCAATTGATGTTTGTTCATGATTTGGTGAAGAACTTGAGATGTAGTAGGTGAAATTGATTGGTGAGGCAATGCTAGAGTGGCTTAACTAGTCAAATAGGGGGATATATGGTGAAAATAGCAATCTAAGTCATGGTTAAAATTATTGATAAATTGTTTATGTAAATAATGTGATAGGGATACAAGTGTTTGAATCTTGGATTTTTTTTAAACTCGTCACCAAACCATACGCATGTATTTAGCAATCACATTACACGGTAAATTTGATTTGAGGTCTATTTTGTATAGCATCAGAATATTGTAGTCAATCCTCCTTTTAAATACAACTTCTAGGATTTTCACTTTTTTGTGTGTGGATGATTTTGATTTTAGTTCACCTTGGAGTTAAGGGTTTTCGTTTTAGTTCTCCTTGGATTGAAAGATATTTCTAAATTGAACCATTAAATTAATGAGACGGGGACATTGTTTATCCAATTGCTATGAGAAACTCATAATCCAAGTTCAAGTTAGTTTCCTTGAAAGTAATTGACTACTAGGGAACGAGAATCCTGGTGTAACCTAATCCTAACCCATTTTCAACTACTTTTGATTGGAAAACATAAAAAGTAATGTTATTGTATAAGATAATACAAACAAACAGAAATACTATAACTTTTTTGGATTACTCATCCAAGTTAGTTAAGGGAGGGAGCCTGTTCTACTAAGAGAGAACTTTCTGAACCTCAACAGTGACTTCTTTGGGAGGCTTCTCGACATGGAGATTAGCCACGACGCCCTTCTTAGAGTAATAGCCAATAACCTGCCTTTCAAAATGATGAACTAAACCAAAAGCGAAAATGATACCACCATATGAAATATATTCAATCCCACAAAAAAACATAAAGGCTTTTGCACAACTAATTGCCACCCATCAAAATGATTCAGGTTTCAAGCACTTGTGAGCAAGGTTTTCGTTTTATCATGGATATATCACTACAGTTCTGTAGGAGAACCCTAGCATGCATCTGAAGATGAAAACAACCAGGAAAAAAATCTACAAGAAAACCACTTAAATCATTCAAGAATGTAGAGGACAAGCATATCAGCCTTTCTCATGATTAAGACTTGATAAAATATTTATCAATAATTTTAACCTTGACCTAGATTACTATTTTTACCATATATCACCATGTTTGACTAGTTTAGCAAATTTTTTTACACACACACTATTATGGTGGTAGTTTTCATATTCCAAGTATTTCAGTGTTGAGTTGTGATTCATATGAGATTCTGGCATTCTCTACTTTGAAAATTATTTTTAATCTTTTAATATGGATTATTGTAGGAAGTTTCCTTAATTGCTGATTATGCTCAATAAGACATAATGTGTTCTTCTACAAATTCTAATGTTTCCATGTATCTTTTGTGTCTTGTGTCTTAGAGATGTCAAATGGTGTAGCCCATTTGACACCTCTAAACTTGTCTCCTAATAGTATGCGTAAAAATTGAATTATAGTCAGACTTGGTTTGAGAATATTAGTTGGGAGAACCTAGGAAGTTACCTTGGAACATGTCATGAAAATTGTTTTGGTTATATGTACTTGCATTATCTCATCGATTTGATCATGAAAATTGTTTTGGCTATATATATATATATATATATATATATATATTATCTCATGGGTCTCAAAAGCATGATCATTAGAAGAAGAATGTCATTCTAATAATGATTGGAGCTTCATTTCTCCTCACTAATTAACCTGAGCATAACAGATTCCATTGAAAGAAATGTCAATCAAGAATCAAGGACCTGATTTAGCTAGAAATAGATATCCAAATAAAAAAAGATTGGATATTATAAAAAATACTTGTTAGGCATTAAGATGTTATTGAGAGTGGTCCGGTGAGGCTAATACTTCAATAGGCTGTGGACTGGCTTGTAAGAATTATATTGTACTTGGCTAAGCTTTAGTCCATCCCATCTTCTTTGAGATTGTTACTAATGCTATCTAACTTGTTGAAAAATGGGCCATAGCTCTTTTTTTATGAGCAGTTGAAATCTAAAGGCTATGTTTGTACAATGAGTCTTTTTAGATAAGCATGCCATATGTGGAAAAATGAAATTGTAATGGAAATGCCCAATTAGTATAACTTTATGATAATAGTGTCTTCTTCTTTTTCCCAAATGGTGTCCATATAACTTTATTTTTTATTGCAGTGGTCATGGAAGCTAAGTATAAGCTGGTTGTTGATCCAAACGATTTGTTTGAGTACAAAGTTACAACTGGGGTATAACCTGAAGCGTACATTAGGATTGATTAAGAAGAAGCTTACAAGTCAACAACTTGAGAAACTTGAGTGCACATGTTTTGGGAAGCTGTTAGGAATAGAAAAGTTGAATTGGTCCAACCCTATTGATGAAGGAAGATGGGCATGATGTGAAGGGTAAAGGGAAAGCAAAGGGTGCTGGAAGCTTGAAAGGAAAAAAGGATAGAGAGGGTGAGGAAGAAGATGAAGATGGTGAAGATGTTGCATCTAAAGGGGATGAAGATGAAGGGGCATCTCAAGTACGAGGGATTAGTGGGAATGACTACAAGATCAAAGGGCTCTAGCATTCAATTTTGGTATGTGGCCTTGTTATATTGATGTAATCATTTTAAGTATATTTAATTATTTTGTGCACACCTAAGAGGATTGGTTGTTCTTTCTATTTTTCACTTATTATGTATGGGTTTTTGAATGCTTGCTGTCATTTATTGAAATGAAGTATGCTTAATTGGATAGAAAATTGGGTTTGCCCCTGTTATTGCATTGGAAATTGGCATCGGCGTGAAAGAAAGCCGACTTCCATAAAATACAAAAGGCTGATTTTCTGGTATGAAAAGGTTTGTAATATGATATGACTCAGACATGATTACGTTATTCATGTGCTTAACACTTGGATCATGTGTTTGTTCATTAATTTTATTGCAAGCGAAGGTGATAAGCCTAGTTCCCAATGAGATGGAAAACAATTTGGGTGGGATGAGTAGCCGTGACAATGAACAGAATTAGTGCCCTATAGATGAAGATGATGATTCCTTTGCTCTGCCGGAGTTGACAATTCCTCGAGGACTGGATGTTGGTGAGCTGAGGAGTCTTGTCTTGGCATCCGTTGTGATAGCCCTTGTAGGGCAGAATCAAAAATTAAGGACACAGGTTAAAAACCTTGAAATCAAGAACAATGTCGAGAGTGTTCAACGGGAGCAATATAGGCTTATGAACGACTTCAAGAGAAAATTTCAAGACATAAATCAGCGGATTACTAGTGTTTCCTCCAGACTTTCATCACAAACGAAGACTAATCGTGAATAAGGCATGTCTTCATTCTAGGAATTTTAAAGGAGTAAAGCTGTTGCTGGTGCTAATGTTTCATTCCAAGAAATCCAGGAACTTCGAGACTCAATTGTTAGATGTCAGGACCTGACCCTACTCGGTCAGGACCCGACTCATCTAGCACCATATTGTCCGCTTTGGGTCTCACCCCTCACGGTTTTATTTTTGGGAGCTTATGGTGCAACTTCCCAGGGGGTCACCCATCATGGAATTGCACCAGCCTCAACTCGCTTAACTTTGGGGTTCCAATCCCCCCAAGCCACTTGAGCTCCCAAAAGGCCTAGTGCTAGATGGGTGTGTGCCTACACCTTTAAGGCACACCATCATCCTCTCCCAGACCGTTCCCCCTCGCATGAATATGGGATTGTTCACCGTTCCCTTTAGGACACGGGTCTTACAATCCACCTCCCTTAGGGCCCAGCGTCCTCGCTGGCACACTTCCCGGTCGGGGTCTGGCTCTGATACCAAATTGTCAGGACCCAACCCTACTCGGTCAAGACTCGACTCATCTAGCACCATATTGTCCGCTTTGGGCCTCGCCCTCACGGTTTTGTTTTCGGGAGCTCATGGTGCAACTTCTCAGGAGGTCACCCATCATGGAATTGCACCAGCCTCAACTCGCTTAACTTTGGGGTTCCAATCCCCCCCAAAGCCACTTGAACTCTCAAAAGGCCTAGTGCTAGATAGGTGTGTGCCTACACCTTTAAGGCACACCACCATCCTCTCCCAGACCATTCCCCCTCGCAGGAATGTGGGATTGTACACCGTTCCCTTCAGGACACGGGTCTTACATTAGAAATAGTGGTGATGTTGCTGTTGAAGACCCGATGGTTGGACCGGAAGCTGATGCTACTAATGAAGGCCCAATTTTTGATGATCCTAGTACTCATGCTTCTGATGAAGACCCCATTGTTGGGCATGGTGCTAATGCTTCAAATGAAGCCCCGATTGTTAGAAGTCATGTTGTGACAAAACCCAACACGAAAATACAAGAATAGTACACTTGGGTCCTGCTCTCATCTGATAGAAACGTCGTCTAACAAGGGATATACACAAATTCTGCTAATTCATGCCTCCGCCCTCTTGAGCCTCGATCACCGTACAGCGGCCTTGGAGAGTAAGGGCATTTTTATCCTTTGGTACATTTCTTTATGAGATTTTTGTTGTGGGTGAATAGGATTGGGACAAATTTCCATTATCCCTTATATTTGTTTGCCATCGACCTTGTTCTTGTGGGTGTGTGCTGGTGTTTTTGTGTGGTGTGTGTTTGTGTGTATGATGTGGATCAGTCGAAAAGGAAAAAAAAAACCAAGAAGAGGGAAGACCAGGGGAAAAGAAGAGAGAAAAGAGAAGAGGAAGGGAGTGGAAGCAAGGAAGAAAGGAAGAGATGGACTAAACTTAGACCGTGAGGAAGAAGACGATAGTGACCCAAGAAGAAAATTCAAGTTTAAAATTGCTCGGCCTAGTTTTGATTGGGAACTTGGGAAACAAGTTCAAAGATGTCATTCCTGAGTTCCAGTGACCTCAACAAGCCCGTGAGATGAGGTTTCGGATATTTGGATCGTCCAAACAGCAAGTAAGAAAAGTAGACGAGGTTGGCGGACTCACATAGAATCCTTGAGGTAGTTCCCTTTAATTTTGAACATACAGATCTCTTCCTAACCTAGATTAAAGTGTGTTAGTAAAAAAAGATTGAAAAATGATGAAAAATGATGAAAAATTAAGGATTTAGAACTGGGTCGGGCGACCTAAATAATAGGGGAGTCGGTTGAAAAAGATAGTGAATAGTGCTCAATGTAGCTGGCGCGTGGCTCCCAAACTCAGTCACTTTGGGTAGCGCGTGGAGCTTTTTTATATGCTTCCAACACAAAAGTTTTAGTAATTCACCTTTGCATGTTTTTGTATCATTTTCGGTAATGTCACATCATGCCATAAACCACATCTTAAGGACACAAATAATTTCAAATAACTCTTATTTTAATCTCATAATTTTTCTGGATTTTTAAATGTATTTAAAACATACTCTAAACCTTCGAACACCCAAAACTACCCCAAAACGGTGTCTGATCTCCTTGAAAATTGTACCGTTGAACACATATGACTGAATACAATAACTTCCATGGTTGAAGCATAAAAAAAAACAAGCCCCACACACCACCCAAAGTGGCTACGCGTGGGAGCCACGTGCTAGCTACAGTGAGCACTGTTCACCGTCTTCTTCACCCGACTCCCCTGCTATTCGGGTCACTAGACCGGACGACCCGACCCAATTCTACAATTTTCATCCTTTTTTCATTATTTTTTTTTACTAACACACTCTAATCTAGGTTAGGAAGAGATCTGTATGTTCAAAATTAACAGGAACTACCTCAAGGATTTTGTACGAGTCCACCAACCTCGGCCACTTTTCCTACTTGCTGTTTGGACGATCCAAGTATCCGAAACCTTATCTTACGAGCTTCTTGAAGTCATTGGAACTCAAGAATGATGATAGAACCCTTCCCAATCCCCCTGAATTATCGTGGGATGTGCCTGCTCGCGTCAGACATTACGTGTTAGACCAGGGATAAAACTGTAAATCGCTCGGGTTACCCAGAGTACGCAAGGATCTGTGGCGACATGTGATGTTTTGATCTCTGCTACAGCCCGCATCTACGATCAATCTAGAGGGTGCCAAAAACAACAAAAAGTGTGAGTGGACGAAAATAAGCATTTATTAAAAACCTTTTACTAAATAAAGCTTTCACCCTCCGTTTTATAAAACATGCATGCATAGCAAAACCATCACAGGTTAAAAACAAATACTCGACACAATCATTCAGTGAAAAAACTCGAGACCCATTCTCATATCCGTCAAATCATTCGTCTTTATCTAGAAAATCAACATGGTAATCACTGTCACGATTTTCCTATCAACACACGTACGACTCGGATTTACACAACTGATCTACACCTGGCTCTGGAGTCCGCGACTCAATGTCTAGGTGCGGTACTCGGCTCAGAGTCCCAGACTCGATGTCTAAGTATAATAGCCCGACACTCCTACAGGTAGTGTCATCGTGACCTCTCCAGGGAACACATCCTTACCATAGTCATAACCATAATCT
Source organism: Prinsepia uniflora (assembly GCA_032719365.1). Taxonomy (NCBI): domain Eukaryota; kingdom Viridiplantae; phylum Streptophyta; class Magnoliopsida; order Rosales; family Rosaceae; genus Prinsepia; species Prinsepia uniflora. The sequence continues at coordinate 46,522,706 of CM064866.1, read as the reverse complement.
CACAGGGTCTTCTCTGGGGAAACACATTCTTGCTAGAGGCCCTCTCTAGGGAAACACATTCTTACCAGAGTCATACATATCATCTCCTAGGGTCCTTTTCGGGGGAACACATTTCTTTCCAGAGTCATATCCATCATCTCGGATAATGGTCTAAAAACTGTGGAACCACATTTTCAAAATTGTTGATTCCCCAAACCCAAAATAGTTATTTTGCACCGGGTCTCAGCCCAAAACCAGTTTCCACAAATCAAATAAAAACGGTGTCCAGTTTCACATGTCTGAAGCCCCAATAGGGCCCTTGGCGCGAAACATGGTTTCTAATGGACTCACCACCGAAGTCCACTATCTTTCTATCATGTCCAGTTTAGACAGGTGCGGTCACAACTTATAGAAGTTGTTAGTGACCTTTAGGTATGGTTTGGACAGGTGCGGCAACCAACATGTCAAATTTCCACATGATTTCCAATGGACTCACTCTCGGAGTCCAATGGCTTTCTATCTTTCAACTGGGTCACAAGCCCAAAATCATTTCAATAGGGTCTCAAGCCCGATCTACCTTCTCAAGAAAATCCGTAAATCATTCATTTTCAAACAATGATCAAATTCACAAATTATCATTCAAATCACTACACAATCATTGCATTTCAAACCATCTTTATAAAAAAAAATTAAAACATATATGCATGTATCATTTAGAATGCAACGTCCACTCACCGTCGTTCCACGTTGCGTGCTCTGAAACCCGCACCGTAAGTCGATTTGAAACTAATCCACAGTCTCCGGGACGTCCCGACCTGTCTAAACCATACCTAAAGGTCACTATCAACTTCTACAAGTTCATATCATAGACCCTCATAAATCCTGGTATGGTCAACGTGCACCGAACACATTTCTCGAGGAGAAACACCTTCATTTGACCTATCAAACGGTCTCTGATCGACTTGAAACCACCACCATTTGATTCAGAATGTCAAGACCTTTGAACCTGACTGATTTTACCTTGAACTTTGGTCCCAAGCGTCCTCAAGCGTAAGTCAACGGTGGTCAATGCTGACGACATCGGTCAACGGTCAACCTGTAAGGTCTAATACTTGCCACATGTCATCCTATGATTGGTCCACGTATCTGACATCTGGCATACTGACTGGACCTGAAAGCATGCTGCGTATCGATCCCTGAGTGTTTCACATGTCTGACACCTCTAATAGATGATAAAGTGGACTGCCACGTCATAATCGTCTACCTCTAGTTAGATTGACCCTATCCTCTATAACGGGTAGACTAGACTCGCGACTCGACCCGGTTCGTTCTTCCTCCTCCAACCCCCAAAACTTTCCATTTTTCGACCATTCTGATTGTCTCATCCCCAGAAACCTACCTATGACTTCACAATCGAGAGAAAATGGCTAAAATTACCAGTCAAGATCAAAAAAACATGGCCAAGCTTCTAGCTTCCTTCATGAAGCTCAGGGCCATGAAGGGCTAGAGGAACCCTAGTGATTCTGATAGTGATTGCCTCAGCTAGAGCAAGTATTTTATGGGGACCAAATACATCCTGAGAGTATTGAGAGGATGAGTAAGATGACAATTTGAGGCTCGAGATGAGTCAGGATCACAGTGTCGGTCATTAAGTGACACGAGGTATTTTATGAGGTACCCTGATTGGACTCTAGAGCGAGTCGAGTCTTTCAATAGTGATTCGAGCGGACACAGTGAAGCTGATGAGTTACCAGCTAAACACGACGGTGTGTCGTGGGTGTGATTAACGGTTAGAGACCGTCGAGTGAAACATAGGACTTGAGATGCTCCGCAAGAGCAGTATTGTCAATTGGATGATGAACGAGATGTCAGTTTTGTTAAATTATTTTCCAACTGATTATTTTTGTCCAGACTCACAGCTTTTATGTTTTTGATACCATCTAGGTTGATCGCGGATGCGGGCTGTAGTAGAGACTGAGACATCAGCTGCCTTTGTGTACTCCACAATTCACTGCGCACTCTAATAACCCCGAGTGGGTTACGTTTTTATTCCTGATCTGGCACATGGTGTCAGACGGGAGCAAGGCACATCCCACGATAGTCCAAGAGGATTGGAATGGGTCGTGTCAACACGTTTTATGAGATTTTACAAAAATTGTGTTTTAGGTTATACCAATATTTTAAAATGAAGATTTGGTCTTAAGACATTGATATATGTTATAAATGAATGTTTTCTCGATATTTGTGATGTGAAATGTGTGTTGAGCTCGGTTTCCTGAGACTAGTGATATGGTTACAGAAGTTGAGAGCAAGGCTCTATTTCTTGAGACTGGTGATTGGGCTATGACTCAAATGTATATGCTCAATGGGTGGGTCCACAATTGGACATCTAGAGCTGAGCTCTATTTCCCGAGTGGTTTTGCCTACCGATAGTGCAATTTATGATGATTGACATTCGAGTATCGATGATGAGTTGGTTCTACGTGATCATTGTCATTTGTGCCTTCATATCTTCATATATGATTTGATTTATTGATGCTGATTGATTTTCGTACATTATCACATATTTTGAGATTCATGAGCTATATACCGTTTTAAAGAATATTTGTTGGTTTTTATGTATACATGCATATTTTTAGAAAGCGGAGGGTAAATGAATTATGTTTTTCAAATTATTTTTTTTAAAATGTTATTTTGTCCACTCACATGTTTTCCTAGTCTTGGTAACCCTTCAGGACCTTACACGAAAATCGAGGTTGTTGAAGGATAGAGGCATGAATTGAAAAATGTATGAACATCCCTTGTCTAACAAATACTAAGGGTAATTTCGGTATTTTTAATTGCTTGTCGAACGGGAGCAAGATCGGGGGTAACTATCAAAGTGATTTAGGAGCAGGTTCTATCACCTCACACACTCGCATTCTATTATAACCAATTCCTATATGTCAAATACAGTCTAGAAGCTTTAATTCAAGTGTCCTTGAGTCGTCTAGCCTGATCACTGTTTCCTTACATGGGCAGCTTACATTACAACATGGAATTCATTTTCGAATAATTTCATGTAGGTTTTTGTGAGAGATCAATGGTAGATGATCCTCACTAGAAATTTCGTTAACAACAAACTATCAAGGCTTCCCCGAGATTTTTGTTTCTACCAATGTAGGTAATCTTTTGATCTGGAATTCTAATTTTTGGACGAGTGTTGATGTAACGACCCAAATGTTATTTTATTGTAAATTCTATTAATTAATGAAAAATGACCATTTTGCCCCTGGTGGGAAAAAAGTTTCCTTTTGAGCTGGGATTCTTTTTGAACTTTGACCTTTGACGGTGACGAAGATCGGAACGTCACGAGTTTGTTAATAGGCGGCACGTCGAAATCGGACGTCAGACGAAGAAGTTATGGTCAGGAGATCGAAATCGGGAATTTAATGCCTCACGATTTGAGATAAATAATGTTGAAATTTGATTGGTTGAGAAACCACCATTTCACACAAACATCACACCCTCACACCAATATCGTTATCTATCACTGTGACCAACTGAGGGTGTTACTAGAGAGATAAGGACGACACGACGAAAAGGGCTGTGCACGACGGCGTAGCCACGCTGGAGGTAAAACTCGAGACCCGATTAAACCCATTTTTGGAACTTTGGTGTTTAACATTTAAAAGTCATTTCCATTGTTTGGGTGAGGTTCTAGGGACCAGGACGAGTTCCTTGGACTGATTTGGAGGAATTTTAATGGCCTGGTTCGACGGGGAGCAGGTTTGGAAAACTGGGTTGCTGTGCATTGATCAAAGGTAACGATTTTATTAATCTTTCCTGGTTTTAAATAGGTAGATCTTCTAGTTAGGTGAGAAAAAGGTTTAGGAAGAAACCCTTTCGAAAATGGGGATTTGGGAGTCAGGTCCGAACGTGGGTCTACGCGACCCGATTCAGGTAAACGGGTCAACCCGGTCTGAGGTAGGAGATGATGACGTCATCATGCTGATTTCATGTTGATGTCATCATGTCAGACCTGGCAGACCTGTGACCAATCCAGCAGTGACACGTGACACAATCAAAGTCTGACATGTGTCAGACCTGATCGTTGTCAGGTGACGTCACCATGACGTCACTACTGACGTTAGCAGGCGTTGACCAGCATTGACTTCTCCTTTGACCAGCGCGTGAGGGGGAATCTCGAGGTGGGATTGGCACCATTTTCATTGTTTCGACAATACGAATCCAATGTGGAGGTTTTGTGTTGATCGCAGATCGCTTCGTTGGTCAAATTAGGTTTAATGCCTCGGGAAGCGTGTTCGGGCGGCTTTCCCGGGCCGGTACTATTCTAGAGTTTTATGCTTGAACTTATACGACCCATTAGTGATCTTCAGATGTAATTGGACAGGTTTAGGCGGTTTGCTTGAGCAGCGAGGACTGTGTGTGAGTGGGCTTTTTATTTCGAAATGATTGCATGCATAACTGTTTTCACTGTTTTACTTTACGATTGAGATGGGATGATTCTTAGTATTATATGATGATGCCTATTTCATATTATGATGTTTTGGGCATGAGACCCGTCTGGATATATATATATATATATATATATATGAATATGTTTTCGATGTCAAACAGTGATTTCTGTGGAATTTAATAGTATTGCACTATGTATACCTATCTTATGAGTACTGTCTCCTTCAGACCTCTCGTAGTATCCTAGAGCGGTCATGGGAACTGCCTGAGAGAGGTTGACCCGACGGGTAGCTCACGATCAAGAGTACAGTTATGGATGATACCCCTAGGGTGGGTCATTGATTTTCATGTCATTGACCTGAGTGGACCTTGAGGAGACTTGGAATTGAGACCCCGGGTGGCACGCATAGCCTTAGGATCGTAAAATTATTAGACATCAGGGATGTCAGGGTTGGGATTTACAGTGCACTATTATTATGATTGTTTTCCCTATTCGGTTATATATGATTATATGATTTTTGATACTATTACGCTTATCTATGTTTTGACTCAATGCATGCAAATTTGAAAACGGAGGGGTAAAATTTTATGATTATTATATTATTAAACGAATTTTGGAAACATTGTTTATTTTTGGCCCACTCACACTTTATTGTTTTACTAACCCTTCCAGGCCATGCTACCAAGGTAGAGGAAGAGGACCCAGAGTCCGAGGCATAGATTTCATTGTTGTGCACCTGTAAACCCTGTTGTGTAGGTTGAGCACCGTTTTGTAACCTAACATTGTGCTCGTAATTTGTATTTGTACAATCCTTGATCTGACAGTGTTGAACTCTAAAATTGTATCTTGACTTTGTTTATTTTAATTCGAAAAACTTCAAGCCTGTTAAGGGTAATTTCGGTATTTTAGAGTTATTGTCAGACGGGAGTAGGGAACATCCCCGGGTGGTCCCAGGGGGATTGGGATGGGTCCTGTTAGCTTGGTATCAGGATACTAGGATAGTGGTTAGGGTACTAGGATAGCGGTATGTACTCTGTACACTGACGCTTTAGATTTTATTTAACTATTCTATGCCTCTTAAAAGTTGGGTATGCCTCCAAGACGCGTTCCTCGAGCACAGAATGAGGAAGAGTTTGAGAAAGGAATGGAAAGTACGAGCATCGAGCGAGCCCAGCGATTGGGAGCTAAGCCGTTCAGAGGGAGATCAGACCCCGAGGAGGCTCAACAGTGGATTAAGCGATGGGAACTGTCAGGACCCACCCCAGTTTCACCCCGAAACCCGAGGTAAATCCTGCTCCCGTCTGACTCCCCGACACAACCCGCAAGTACAACTCACTCAAAATCACCCAAAACTCAGTCAGACGCAGGAGAAAATATATAAAATATCCCGAAGTTATAATGTACAGAGCATAGTACGAAACACAAGGAAATAAAAACCGATGACATTTACACGCACGCGGAAGAAAACTTAAACACTCGGAAATCCCGCTCGTCACTTCTACGCCTCAGACACTGCCTCGACATCAAGACCCCGTGCTCGCTCCACAACCTGGAGGGCAATTTTAAAAACAAAAAATGTGAGTGGACCATAATAAAAGAAAAGTTCTAAAATCCTTTATTAGAAAACTGAATTTAACCCTCCGTTTTGAAACCACATGCATAACCCAGTTATTAAAACAGTTAGAAATCGATCATCATAAACATCATAAGAAACAGAAACACTAAAAACAGTTATAGAAATCACAGCCTAGGAATCATAAAGCCGTGTCATAAACCATGAACATCAAATCATTATTTTCCGATCAAACCTGCTGGACCTATCCGAGTCTTTAAACTCCTGAGACTTTAAACTCAATCCAGGCCTTAATAATATCCGAGTCTTTAAACTCCCCAGTCTTTAAACTCAAAGGCCTACGGGGGAAATATCAATATATCCGAGTCTTTAAACTCCCGAGTCTTTAAACTCAATCCGGGCCCGTCCCCCGTCAAATATATCCGGGTCTTTAAACCCAATAACCAGATCCAGCAAATCCAATCCCAACCGTTTGAAAACCACTGGAAATCCATATCCAAACTCGAATCCGAAATCCCCGGTCTGAAGCCCTTCAGGCGTTCAGAACCGTCATTTCGAACCCAAATCCGGAATCCACTTTTCAACCTTTAACCAAAGTCCAATTGTCAATTTCGATTTCAAAACCAACCCTTTCTCAAAATCATGTTCCAAAATCCATTTAGAATCATTAGAAATCATTTACCATTTGAAATCCCAAAACTATAACATTATAATCAGAAATCAACCTTTTATCGTAAAACGTGCCAAATACCGTATTTTCTCGAAAAACGTGCAATTATGTAAAATCACATCCTAAAATCCAACAATCATGAAATCACATATATAAAACAATTATAGAAAACAGTTATGCATGTTTGAGTTTAAGGAAAGGGTCCACTCACAGTACCGAGCCCTACTCGCGTCCTGAACGTCCTGTACGTTCCTCGGCTTCCTCGGGAAATCCCGATCCTGTCAAACATCGTCAAAATACATCACTAATACGTCTACGAAAGTTCACCTAAATTTCCTCAACATTCCCCGAATCGAAAACGTAAAACCCGAGACCCTAAACCTTCATCCTCGCGGAACTAAACTCAAACGACTTCCGCATAACCCGAAACCACTTCCATTGAACTCACCATAAATCCTATGCCAAAAACCATGTTGACCGTTTTCCCCATCGCCGCCGCACGCGCCCCCACGCGCCGCCCAAAGTGGCTGCGCGTGGCCCTCACGCGCCTGCTACAGTGCCCTTCAACCTTGAGCAGACCCGGTTCAGCACAATAGTCTGCAACCTGAACCGGCGTCAGCGGTTCACCGCCGTGCCTGCACGATTTCTCTCCCTTTCTTCACCCACAGCTTCGTCCAAATCCAATCTATCCTTCCCCAACTCATCTAACCTCGACACTGTCCCTAGCCCGTCGACTGAAGCTCGAAACCAGACGGCCAAATAGCCCCTGTTTCACGATCCAGCCATTCCGATCAACCCCCGTCACGGTGACTGTCCCAGACCCTTCCTGGGACCTCACTGAAGCTAAACTAACCCTCCTAGACCTTCGACTCAGCCCCTACCTTCACGACTCGCCGTTTAAAACCCACGGCAAAATAGAGGACACAGAGCACCTCCGTCGTGCCATCCTCCGCGTGCACCACTCATCACGGCAGCACACACAGTTGACTCCTGGGACCTCCAGGAGTCTCACCCTGGCCTCCAATTCCCTCGACTCTACGCCCAACCCCACAACTTTCGAATTGAACCCCAAGGGAAAAACAGAGTAATTGTACAGGGATGTGAGATTACCTGCAACCGTCCGCAACCGTGCTAGCCGCCGTGCTCCCTGAAGTCTACGACGCCGCCTCAGCCTCCTCTCGAGGTCAATTGCACCTACACATGGCCACAGCACCACGATTCCTCGCAACTCTTTGCTTGCCTTCCTGTTCCCCCCTGATCTTCCCGCGGTTCACAACTCATACACACACGGCCACCGTGCCTCCTTGTCTCCTCCCAAGCTCTCCTTCACTCTCCGGTCACTCCTCACCCAGCAGAATTCACCAGCAACCACGATCACCCTTTCAATTCTCTCAATTTCCTCCCTCTGTTTCTCTCTGTGTGTCGAAGAACATGAACACATAGCACGGGTGCACCCCAATTATTTGGGACGTGCACACACGAGAACGTCCCAGAAACCACTCCACCTTTAGCAAGTGTCACCATCCACTCCATCCTTTCTCACATGGCTCAATCCCAACCGTCCATCTATCCCTTTCTCTGTCCAATTTCCAGAGCACAAAAGACCAAACTACCCCTCCTTTTAACCCAATTTTACGGATTTGCCACTACCTTTCTAGCACCGTATCTTTCGCCTTGTAAGTCCGATGAATACGTGCCGCCTGTCATCGAACTCAGGACGACGAGATCTACCTAACCATCATAGGTCAACATACCAAAACCCGATCGTCCAAAAAGTCAACTTTTCCCCATCTTTTAACCAAATTACGGTTATGCCCTCAACCTTCCGAACATCACAACTTCCTCCACGGATGTCGGAATCAAGCGTGCCACCTGCCTACGGATTCGTGACATCCCAAACTACGTCCTGGTCACTGGTCAACACCCATTTGACCACCCGAACTAAAGTCAACATTTTTTTTTACCCAAGTCAGGGGCAAAATCGTCATTCTAGGCTCAAGGACCTATCGGGACCACCTAACTGCCGATTAACCTCACTAATCACACCTTAATCACCCTACTCATCCCGGCTCTCGGGACGGGTTGTTACAATCTACCCACCTAAAAAGAATTTCGTCCCCGAAATTCCACAGCTAGTTCCCGACACCTAGGGTCTCCTACCTGGTAATCAGCACTCGGTCAATAACAACCTCTCCTGGGTTTCCTCTCTATCATCTCCACCTTGGGTATTTCACACCATCTCCAACTACTGTTACCACGGCCAACCCTCTCTATGTAACAACTGTATGGTGTACGAAAGGAAAACTCTATGAACAGAAAACAAAGGTATTTTACAATACCTCATATGGAGTACCCAATAGAATTCACAGAGCACATCCTCACTTACTACCACCTCACCATTCCAAACCAGCTCGGCTACTAGCCCAGACAATCGAACACCTATCTCCTTCGGCTGCTACTTCAGCAACTATCGGAATAAATCTACAAAGTCCTAAAGGCAAACTCTAGCTTGTGGGTTCTCTCCTTCAATAACCTCATATTGATCAGTTATCGTTACTCCTTTCCTGTACCTTCCATCATCCTTCTACGGAACTCACTGTACACTCCAAGTCCTCTAGGAGAACTCCTAGACTCTACCCTGGGATCCAACAACCAACTAAGTACGGCACAACCAAAAGTAATGTAAGTACCTTTCCCCGCATCTGGTGCCGACTGAACCACCTGCTGAGTTATCAAAAACACTCGGGCCTGAGAGCCCGACGTTCTACCACGTCCCCTCGAACTACTAGTGGCAGTGCCACCTCCTCTAGTGCCCGCTGTCCCTGACGCTGTACTGTGTCCAGGCTCCGCTGCTCCTTGGCCTACACCACCTTCTTGTGGCAACAGTGGACACTCACGTCGAAAATGACCTCGCTCCCCGCAGTAGAAACAAACGTTCCAACCTGGTCCACTGCTCGGTCTCCCTGTAGACGCTACAGACGTCATGCTCGCTTGCGGAGTCGGTTGTGCGCGGTAACCCCAAAATCCGGAACTCTGGAAACTCCCGGGTCTACCGAAACGATCATCGCCCGACGACGACGCTCCACCGATGTTACCTCTTTTCGGTGTCCGCTAGCTCGAAGCTCCAGGAATAGAGGGTTCCCGACGGCGCACCGGCAAACTAGCCTCCACCCTTACCGCAGCATCCGACAAGTCTCGGAGGGTAGCAAAAGATCCAGCCGTCACTATGGCTCGAATCTCACCTCGCAGGCCCAACTCAAACCTACGGCACTTCTCAGCTTCAGTGGCCACAAAAGCAGGAGCAAACCGAGACAACATCTGGAACTTCCGTTCATACTCAGCCACTGTCATATTCCCCTGCTGGAGCTGCAGAAACTCCGCCTCCTTGGCATCCCGGAAAGAACGAGGATAATACTGCTCCAGAAACCGTTCCCTAAACGTCTCCCAGGTCACACTATGAGCATCCCAACTAGACAACTCGAGGGTATACCACCACTCATACGCCGTACCATCTAGTAAAAATGTAGCCAACAATAATCGCTCCTCCGGCGGACAATGCATCACCGCAAAAATCCGCTCAAGTCTGGTAATCCACCTCTGGGCTTCCTCAGGATCAGCCCCACCACTAAACGTAGTCGCTCCGAGCCGTTGGGCTCGCTCAATAGTAGCACTCTCCGTCTCTTTTGCTACTTCATCTTCAGGTTGTGGAGAGGGTCTACGTCTCGGAGGCATCGTCAACCGCACGCTGAAAGAGGCATAGAAGTAGTTAAGCAACTGAAACACAACCTCACAACCCAACAAACCCCACTAACTTGACAAACCTATGCTCTGATACCAATTGTCAGGACCCACCCCGGTTTCACCCCGAAACCCGAGGTAAATCCTGCTCCCGTCTGACTCCCCGACACAACCCGCAAGTACAACTCACTCAAAATCACCCAAAACTCAGTCAGACGCAGGAGAAACTATATAAAATATCCCGAAGTTATAATGTACAGAGCATAGTACAAAACACAAGGAAATAAAAACCGATGACATTTACACGCACGCGGAAGAAAACTTAAACACACGGAAATCCCGCTCGTCACTTCTATGCCTCAGACACTGTCTCGACGTCAAGACCCCGTGCTCGCTCCACAACCTGGAGGGCAATTTAAAAACAGAAAATGTGAGTGGACCATAATAAAAGAAAAGTTCTAAAATCCTTTATCAGAAAACCGAATTTAACCCTCCGTTTTGAAACCACATGCATAACCCAGTTATTAAAACAGTTAGAAATCGATCATCATAAACATCATAAGAAACATAAACACTATAAAACAGTTATAGAAATCACAGCCTGGGAATCATAAAGCCGTGTCATAAACCATGAACATCAAATCATTATTTTCCGATCAAACCTGCTGAACCTATCCGAGTCTTTAAACTCCCGAGTCTTTAAACTCAATCCAGGCCTTAATAATATCCGAGTCTTTAAACTCAAAGGCCTACGGGGGAAATATCAATATATCCGAGTCTTTAAACTCCCGAGTCTTTAAACTCAATCCGGGCCCGTCCCCCGTCAAATATATCCGGGTCTTTAAACCCAATAACCAGATCCAGCAAATCCAATCCCAACCGTTTGAAAACCACTTGAAATCCATATCCAAACTCGAATCCGAAATCCCCGGTCTGACGCCCTTCCGGCGTTCAGAACCGTCATTCCGAACCCAAATCCGGAATCCACTTTTCAACCTTTAACCAAAGTCCAATTGTCAATTTCGATTTCAAAACCAACCCTTTCTCAAAATCATGTTCCAAAATCCATTTAGAATCATTAGAAATCATTTACCATTTGAAATCCCAAAACTATAACATTATAATCAGAAATCAACCTTTTATCGTAAAACGTGCCAAATACCGTATTTCCTCGAAAAACGTGCAATTATGTAAAATAACATCCTAAAATCCAACAATCATGAAATCACATATATAAAACAATTATAGAAAGCAGTTATGCATGTTTGAGTTTAAGGAAAGGGTCCACTCACAGTACCGAGCCCTACTCGTGTCCTGAACGACCTGTACGTTCCTCGGCTTCCTCGGGAAATCCCGATCCTATCAAACATCGTCAAAATACATCACTAATACGTCTACGAAAGTTCACCTAAATTTCCTCAACATTCCCCGAATCGAAAACGTAAAACCCGGGACCCTAAACCTTCATCCTCGCGGAACTAAACTCAAACGACTTCCGCATAACCCGAAACCACTTCCATTGAACTCACCATAAATCCTAGACCAAAAACCATGTTGACCATTTTCCCCATCGCCGCCGCACGCGCCCCCACGCGCCGCCCAAAGTGGCTGCGCGTGGCCCTCACGCGCCTGCTACAGTGCCCTTCAACCTTGAGCAGACCCGGTTCAGCACAGTAGTCTGCAACCTGAACCAGCGTCAGCGGTTCACCGCCGTGCCTGCACGATTTCTCTCCCTTTCTTCACCCACAACTTCGTCCAAATCCAATCTATCCATTCCCCAACTCATCTAACCTCGACACTGTCCCTAGCCCGTCGACTGAAGCTCGAAACCAGACAGCCAAATAGCCCCTATTTCACGATCCAGCCATTCCGATCACCCCCCGTCACGGTGACTGTCCCAGACCCTTCCTGGGACCTCACTGTAGCTAAACTAACCCTCCTAGACCTTCGACTCAGCCCCTACCTTCACGACTCGCCGTTTAAAACCCACGGCAAAATAGAGGACACAGAGCACCTCCGTCGTGCCATCCTCCGCGTGCACCACTCATCACGGCAGCACACACAGTTGACTCCTGGGACCTCCAGGAGTCTCACCCTGGCCTCCAATTCCCTCGACTCTACGCCCAACCCCACAACTTTCGAATTGAACCCCAAGGGAAAAACAGAGTAATTGTACAGGGATGTGAGATTACCTGCAACCGTCCGCAACCGTGCTAGCCGCCGTGCTCCCTGAAGTCTACGACGCCGCCTCAGCCTCCTCTCGAGGTCAATTGCACCTACACATGGCCACAGCACCACGATTCCTCGCAACTCTTTGCTTGCCTTCCTGTTCCCCCCTGATCTTCCCGCGGTTCACAACTCATACACACACGGCCACCGTGCCTCCTTGTCTCCTCCCAAGCTCTCCTTCACTCTCCGGTCACTCCTCACCCAGCAGAATTCACCAGCAACCACGATCACCCTTTCAATTCTCTCAATTTCCTCCCTCTGTTTCTCTCTGTGTGTCGAAGAACATGAACACATAGCACGGGTGCACCCCAATTATTTGGGCTGTGCACACACGAGAACGTCCCAGAAACCACTCCACATTTAGCACGTGTCACCATCCACTCCATCCTTTCTCACATGGCTCAATCCCAGCCGTCCATCTATCCCTTTCTCTGTCCAATTTTCAGAGCACAAAAGACCAAACTGCCCCTCCTTTTAACCCAATTTTACGGATTTTCCACTACCTTTTTAGCCCCGTATCTTTCGCCTCGTAAGTCCGATGAATACGTGCCGCCTGTCATCAAACTCAGGACGACGAGATCTACCTAACCATCCTAGGTCAACATACCAAAACCCGATCGTCCAAAAAGTCAACTTTTCCCCCTCTTTTAACCAAATTACGGTTATGCCCTCAACCTTCCGAACATCACAACTTCCTCCTCGGATGTCGGAATCAAGCGTGCCACCTGCCTACGGATTCGTGACATCCCAAACTATGTCCTGGTCACTGGTCAACACCCATTTGACCACCCGAACTAAAGTCAACATTTTTGTTTACCCAAGTCAGGGGCAAAATCGTCATTCTAGGCTCAAGGACCTATCGGGACCACCTAACCGCCGATTAACCTCACTAATCACACCCTAATCACCCTACTCATCCCGGCTCTCGGGACGGGTTGTTACAGGAACGGTTCTTTACGGTGATGCATTGCCCACCTGAGGAGCGTGTTGTATTGGCTATCTTTCTACTCGATGGTGGTGCGTACCATTGGTGGCACGGACTGGTGATGATGGGTTGGACCGTTCACAATGTTACCAGGGAAGTCTTCAGGGACCGATTGCTCGACCAATATTATCCGAGTTCTTTCCGTAACGCTCGTGAGAAAGAGTTTCTGTAGCTCCAGCAGGGGAGCATGACACGACCCATCCCAATCCCCCCAGGATTAATGCAGGTATGCCATGCTCCTGTCTAACCCACGTGCCACGCGAGGTAACACGAAGGGATAACTGGACTTTGATAACCGTGCCCGATCCTGCTCCCGTCTAACAAGTCAACAGAAGTCCCGAAACTACCCTTGAGCACCTGTTAGACATGGGATAACTGCACTGATTTCCGCTCATGCCTCCACATCTCGATCAGCCCCGAACGTCGTGCCACGTCCTGGAGGGTCATCAAAACAGGAAAGGTGTGAGTGGACAAAAATAATATCATTTAAAAATACATTTCAAAATACATCATTTCCCTCCAGTTTATCAAACCATGCATGCATAGAATCAAACATATGAATCACGGGCTTCTAAGCCAAATCACATGAAAATCATCAAATCCCGGCTCTCAAGCCAAACACATGAATCATTTTATAAAACTATTTTATCATACAATAAAGCATATAACTCGGGAATTACACATCCGAGGGTCCTCTGGGAATTACACATCCAGAGTTATCGTCCTGCTAGGAATTGCACATCCATCCCTGCTGAAAATTACACATCCAGCCTCACTGGGAATTACACATCCGGTCCCTCAGGGAATTACGCATCCGGAGTCCCCCCTGGGAATTACACATCTAGAGTCACTTCGGGAATTACACATCCGAAGTCTACCCAAGAATTACACATCTGGGGGCACTGAACATGAATACACAATCAAAATATTTATTTGAAAATCATCATTAACCCCACGTCAAAACCATTTAGCACAAGGTCTCAAGCCCACATTTTCATGCAAATCCGTACAACCGCAACCTAAGTTGCCATTTTCACATAAATCCATAAAATTATCCGAAAAAAATTACAAATACGTCAAATTAATTCTCCGGCTCATAATCCAACTCAAAACCGATCTCAAATCCCGGGCCTTCGCCTAAAACAACAATTTCACAGTTTCTCAAAAAACGTGCCCAAAACACTGATTAAAATAATCATTAAATCCAGAAATAATCATGCCAAATCATTGCAGCTCAAATCATGCAATAAATCATGTAAAACATTTAACTATGCATGCATATCAGTTTATAAAATAAACGTCCACTCACACACCGTTCAAACCGCTCGCTTTCCGAGCTGCACGCATTTCCGTAATTTCTGACATTTTCTAGGAATCTCGAATCCTATCCAAAATCATGATTCAGTGTTACTAATGACTTAATTAACATCATATTCATTTCCCATTATTTTCCAGGAATTAATTACAAATTAAAAACGTAACATAAATCTTCGGACCCTCGAAACAATATCGAAACGGTGTCCAATTGACCCGAAACCAACGCCAAAATGTTCGTTACATTGCATAGAACAAAAGTCATGTTGAACTCACCTCGGGAATCGGGCCCACGCGCCGCCGTGAGTGGCTGCGTGTGAAACCCACGCGCTTGCTACACTACCCCTACACAGTCGTCTCCTTCACCCGTTTAACTGTTAAACGGGTCCGGTAACCCGCGAAGTGACCCGACTGAATCTCCCTCAATTTTTGCTTGATTTCTACAATTAAACCATCCATTAGCATCGTTATGGACCCAATTAAGGTTCTGTAAATCCAATTACATAAATCCATACCTCCATTCCTCAGTTCAATATCGATTTCTCGAAAAACAGTCGAGCTCTGTTCATCCATCGGGGTCCACCAATTCGACCCGTTTTCTTTCAATTCATCCAGACAACAGCTTCGTAGGACTATTCTAAGTTCAATTCCAACCTCAATTTCATCCTCGAATCCCTCAAATTACTCGAACACAATCTCAACAATCCAAAGTCCTCACCCTTTTTGTTCTAAGGCAAAACGGCCCCAATTCGCATCAATTTTGAGCTGGTCCTAGTAGAATTGATCCTAGAAGGCTCAATTCCATCTCCATTTGAAGCATCTCGACCTCCAAATTCAAATTCGAATTTTTGAAAGGTATGAACTTCACGAGTTTGGGTCTTCGAGTTTGTTTCCACGGTTTCAGATTCTCATCCCTTTCTCTTTCTCTGTTATTCCTCTCACATTTTCTCTTTATTCCTCTCACAGATCGATTAGACAAAGAGATCGAAGTCTGCTATTTGAGAGCATACTGGTGCTCTGTTTTTGCTTTCACAATTACACACATACACGTACAAATTCGTATTCAACTAAGCATCATCATCGACTTGCCACTAATCTTGTTTACAAGGTGACAGATGTCACTTAGTGGCATAACCATGGCTGAATCAGCCCAATCACCGTCCCATTTCTTATTCAATTGACCAATTACCATTTTGCCCCTGCACTAATAATTACCAAAATAACCCTCACTATTCTAGACCCGTAACTTGGTCGTCCGAACTCCGATTGACGCGTGCCGCCTGTCTACGGATTCAGCGTCCCGAGACCTATCCAACGATCCTTCCGGAAAGTACAAACAAGGTCCTGATCAAAAAGTCAACTTTCGACCCTTATAACCAGGGGCAAAATCGACATTTCCTTCAAATTTTCCAAATTTTCATTTTTCGAATTTTCGGGTCGTCACAATTATGGATAAACATGACTTCAACGTCATACTTGGGATCGATTGGTAGTCGGATCACTATTCCACCGTTGATTGTTGCAAAAAGCGAGTGATCTTACGGTGTCCGGGTTTACCGGAGGTGATATTTCAGGGAGAGCAAGGAGTTTCATAAACTGATGTAATTTCCGCACTTGAAACTACTAAACTATTACAAAAGGGTTGCCTGGGTTATTTAGCCTATGTTGTGGAGGCGCGATGATCCTTTGAGAGCTTATATGACCCATTCTGATCGAACGGTTCATTGAGGCTCAATTTCCAGATCCTACCTTGTGTGTTTATCGGATTGAGGTTGAGGCAGGTGAACGGCATGATTTTTCCATCCGTGGCAATGGAGCTCTAGTGAAACAGGGTCATATGTGTGTACCTGCAATGGCGGAGCTTAGGGTGGATGTAATGACCCATCTCGGAAGTCGAGATTAGCAAAGGGATTAGTGACGGATTAGCACGTTAATTAGTGATTAGTTGGATACTTTTGGACGATTTATGCAGAATGACGATTTTGCCCCTAGAATGGGAAAAATGTTGACTTTAGTTCGGACGGTCAATTGGGCATTGACCGATGACTGTGATGTAGTTTGGGACGTCACGAGTCCGTAGACAGGTGGCACGTCCGATTCCGACATCCGAGGAGGAAGTTATGATGTTCGGAAGGTTGTGGGCACTTTCGTAAATTGGTCAAATGGAGGAAAAAGTTGACTTTTTGTACGACAAGGACTTCACACGTAGACCAAGGACCGTTAGGTAGAACTCGTCGTCCTGAGTACAACGACAGGCGGCATGCCTTCATCGGACGTCGGACGAGGGAGTTACGGGTCTAGGAAGTTAAGGGTAAAATCGTAAATTTGGACATCACAAGGGTATTTTGGTCTTTTTGTGCCTTGGGATACGTGCAATCAGATTGGGACAAGTGTACAGAGCTGGTTGGATATTTTGGGTTTGGACCACAGGATGATGGACATGTGGGAGACACCTAGAGGTTTCTAGTCGGTTTGGGTGTGCACGGCTACAAATTGCACAGTTATGCAATCATGCAATTTTTTCACAGCGAGGGAAAAGTAGGGAGAGTGAGACCGTGAGATTTATTGATTTATTCCCAGCTTTTGAAGATGTTGAGTTGAGTGACTGATCAAAGGAGGTTCAATGAAAGTGTGTGTTCGTGTTGAGGTGAACTGGAGTGAGGTTGTGTGGGTGCGGGGTGTGCAGAATTCAGAGAAAACAGAGACGGTACCAGGGAGAAAATTGATCGGGTTGCAGGGTGAGTGACCCTTTGGGAGTGTGTGAGTTTGATCAGAGAAAAGTCGAGTAAGGGCGTGTTCACGGGAGGAATCAGAGAACAGGGCAGAGGACACCGTGCACGGCTGTTCACCCCAGGCGATCAAACCATCGAAATTGGACTAGTGATGGTGTTTTGCAACCTGTGAGAAGCCTTGCAGACTCAGTGGAGCACGGCGGAACTCACGGTGGTGGTTAAAGAGCAGGTAATTTCTCGGTCCCCTTTTGCTTTCTCTATTTTTCCAGTTTGTTTTAAAGCGATAGTCATGAAGTTTGGGGGTATGTCGAAGCTTTCTCGTGGTCCTATTAGCTCTAGGAGGGTGTGAGTAAGCTTAGGTATTGAGCTAGAGCTTGGTGGTGACCCCTGGTAGTAGGAGATAGAACCTGGTTTTTTTTTTTTTTCTGGATTTTGTTCGAGTTTAGGAAGGGAGATTTAGGACTTAAATTCATGTTTTAAGGAGTGGAATAGCTTGCTAGGAAGAGGACGAAGCTAGTGGGATTGATGGGACTGAAAACGGGTGAGGTTTGAGGGGAAAACCGGTCACACCGGTTCGATTCAACTGGACCGTTCTGAACCGGTTGAGCAGAAGGTTGTAGACGATGAACAGTGTAGGCGCGTGGCACTGATCATGGGGAAGTTGTCAACACAACTTTTAAAGTATTCGATGTAACGAACACTTTGATGCTGGTTTCGAGGCAATCGGACATCGTCTCGATATGTTTTGGGATGTCCGAAGGTTTTAGGGCTCGATTAAAAATAGCCAAAAATACGGGAAAATTATGAGGCTTTAGTATGATCTTCGTGAAGTAGTTACTAACCTCGTTATGAAATTTGGACAGGTTCGAGAAAGCCGAAGATAGCGGAATGGCTGGGAACAACGTTAGTGCGCGCGTATCGAGGCGACGACAAAATGGTCTGTGAGTGGACTTTGCTTTCTATCTTATGATGCATGCATACGTGTTTTAATATGTTTTCATACATTATTTTATGATTTGCTTTATGATCTTGATGGTTTACGATTTTGCACGATTTTCGAGGTATTTTATGGAATTTCACATTTTACGAGATTTCGATTTCTCTTGTGATTTGACGATGGTTTTAATGGTTTGATTTCGGGATTTGAAATGTGATTTGATTTCAATGATTTGAAAAGGATTTCGGAAAAGTGATTTCGGGCTTGGAGCCTTGTTCATGAGCTTTCGATTTTGAAACTGGATTTCGGTTTGGTTTTCGAGGTTTGGAAAGGAAGTCTGGATTTGGGTTCGGGACAGTGGTACCGGATGCCGGCTTACGGAATCATTGTTGCGAATTCGGAGATAGATTTTCTGTGGTTTTCACTGTTGCTTGAAAATGGTTTTGGGTTTAAAGACCAACAAAAAGAGAAAAACCCACTGGATCTGGTTTTGAGTTTAAAGACTCATATTGATTTACGGGGGGAGGGCCCTGGACTGATGTGATTTGAGTTTAAAGACTCGGTATGGCTTTGAGTTTAAAGACTCGGATATGATACCCCCTGAGGCCTGTGATTTTGTTTTGAGTTTAAAGACTCGGATATCCCGAGAAGGCCTGGTTATTGCGCATTGTGTTTTGAGTTTAAAGACTCGGGCACACGTGAGATCCAGTAACTTGTATGATTGATGTTTTTCACTGGTTTTCCGATGTTTTGGGGCAGTGGCCCGGATGAAATGGTTTTCGATGGTTTCGGGACTGAGTTCCCGGAATTGAAAATTGATTTGAGGTTGAGGCCTGGATTTGAATAACGGGTTTGATACGGGTTTTGATAATGGTTTTCATTGATGATTTTTGATATGAATGGTTTCATGCCTTGAATGGAGATGCATGCATTGGTTTTTACGTGGAGGGTAAAAAAAATGAAATTGTTTTTATTGAACTATTTTCTAAATTATACTTTAATTTTGTCCACTCACGGTCTTTTCGTGTTTTCGATACCCTCCAGGTTGTTGTGGCACGGGCTGTTGATCGAGAGATACGGAGACATCACACGTACGTTCCATAGTAGACTCTGCGCACTCTGGGAAGTTCGGAAGTTTTTGGACAGTCGGATCGAAAATTCCCTTATCCGACTTACGTGTCACATGGAGGTTGGACATTCGTTTGGCCTTCGTGTCATGCGTAAGTTAGACGGGAGCAGCGTTTAGCCCTTAATCCCGGGGGATTAGGGGTGGGCCCTGACAGCGGAGATCTTATAAGAGGCCCGTAGTTCAGCCTATGCTATGTATCCGGGAGGGACAAAGATGTACCGCGCCCTCCGGGATCACTATTGGTGGGCTTGAATGAAGAGGGATATTGCTGAGTTTTTCAGCAGGTTAAGGCGGAACGGCAGAAACCGTACGGTGCGATGCATCCACTTCCAATTCCTGAGTGGAAGTGGGATCACATCACTATGGACTTTGTGTTCAAACTGTCTAGGACGCGGAGTGGTTACGACGGAGTCTGGGTAATAGTGGATAGATTGAAGAAGTCGGTACATTTTCTACGAGTGCGTGAGATGTTCAAGCCTAATCGATTGGCTCAGTTGTTTGTGGACGAGATTATCAAACTTCATGGTACACCGGAGTCGATAGTTTCAGATCGGGATCCATGCTTTAGTTTGAGATTCTGGCGGAGTCTACAGAAGGCTCTAGGTACGAACCTACATTTCAGCACATCTTTTCATCCGCAGACTAAAGGTCAGTTTGAGAGGACTATTCAGACACTGAAGGATATGATGAGGGTGTGTTCACTAAAGTTCCAGGATTCTTGGGATACACATTTGCCTCTGATGGAATTTGCATACAATAGGCTAGCTTTGGGATGGCACCCTATGAGGTACTGTATGGTCTGCAGTCCAGAACACCTGTTTGTTGGACTGAGGTAGGAGAGCATGTAGTTTCGACATCAGATTTGATGGATATAACCCAAGAGAAGGTTTGGCTAATTAAAGAGAGGTTGAAGGCAACACAGGATCGCCAGAAGAGTTATGCTGATAAACGGATTAGGGATCTGGAGTTCAAGGTCGGAGTTTGGGTATTCTTGAAGTTATCTCCATGGAAAGGAATTATGAGATTTGGCCGACGTGGGAAGTTGAGTCCCCGTTATACTGGACCTTATGAGATTATTGAGAGGATCGGTTCAGTAGCGTACCGATTGGCCTTGCCTCAGGAACTTGTCAGGGTATATGACGTGTTTCACGTGTCGATACTCCAGAAGTACGTGCGGGAAGAGTTGCATGTTTTACCGGAACAACCATTGGAGTTGAGCACCGATTTGAGTTTTGAGGAACAACCAGTGCAGATTTTGGATCGAAAGGACAAGGTTCAGAGCAACAAGACGATTCCTTTGGTAAAAGTGTTGTGGAGGAATCACGACGTGGAGGAAGCCACATGGGAGCCAGAAGATCAAATGAGGGAGCAACATCCGCATCTGTTTGAGTAATTTCGAGGATGAAATTTTTATAAGAGGGGTAGATTGTAACGACCCGAACATTATTTTATTGTAAATTCTATTGATTAATGCAAAATGACCATTTTGACCCTGGTGGGGAAAAAGTTGACTTTTGAATTGGGATTCTTTTTGGACTTTGACCTTTGACCGTGACGTAGATCGGGATGTTAAGAGTCCGTAGATAGGCGGCACGTCGAAATCGTACGTCGGACGGAGAAGTTATGGTCACGAGATAGAAATTGGGAATTTAACGCCTCGGGATTTGAGTTAAATAATGCTGAAATCTAATTAGTTGAGAGAATAAATGTGGGTCCTTGAATGAGTAATAAGTGTCACTCATCCCATTGGTGGCTTTTCCTCATCTCTCTTCCTCCCGTTCAAACATCTTCATCATATGTTTCTTCTAACCCGTGAAACCACCATTTCACACAAACATCACACCCTCGCACCATTATTTTCATCTGTCACTGTGACCAATTGAAGGTGTAACCACAAAGAGAATGACGACGTAACGGGACGGGCTGTGCACGACTGTGCAGGGCTGCGCAGCCACGGTGAAGGTAAAACCCGAGACCCGTTTAAACCCATTTTTAGAACTTTGGTGTTTAACATTTAAAAGTCACTTCCATTGTTTAGGTGAGGTTCTAGGGACTAAAAGGAGTTCCTTGGACTGATTTGGAGGAGATTTGGTGGCCTGGTTCGACGGGGAACAGGGTTGGAAAACTGTGTTGCTGTGCATCGATCAAAGGTAACGATTTCGTTAATCCTTTCTTGTTTTAGTTAGGTAGATCCTCTAGTTATGTAACGACCCGTCCCGAATTCCGGGATTAGTTTAGTGACTAATCTTGATTAGCGAGGTTGAACGGTGGTTAGTAGGGCGGAATCGGACAAAATGTGCAAAATGACCGTTTTGCCCCTGGTCGTGGGCAAAATGTTGACTTTTTGTTCGGGGCGGTCAAATGGACTTTGACCGATGACCGTGACGTAGTTCGGGACGTCACGAGTTCATAGACAGGTGGCACGTTCGATTCCGACATTCGTAGAGAAAGTTATGGTGTTCGGAAGTTGAGGGGTATTTTGGTAATTTGGCTTATTAGGGGCCAAATGTTGACTTTCTGACCGGGAGGTCCGATGGGCGAGGGCCAAGGACCGTTACGTAGGTATCGTCGATACGAATCCAATGACAGGCGGCATGCCGAAATCGGAGTTCGGATAACGAAGTTATGGTCAAGGAATCGGGCTCGGTTTACCGAACGAACCGGGATTAAAATAATAATATAATAGTGAATAGTGACCGTTGACTCAGCACACCTGGATGAGTGACAAGTGTCACTCATCCCTTGAAATCAGAATCCATGTTTTTGGGGGAGACCTCATGATGATGTTTAATTAATTTTTAATTAATTAATTAATCTTTTAATTTCCATTATCCCTCCCTAATTTCCTAACCGTGTACAACTAACATCCCAAATTCCTCCCACCCTTAATCTCCTCTCCATCAGCTGATCTTGAGTGTGCAAATTGGAGACAATTCTGAGACGAATTCAGTGAGGGAAACACGAGGGATTGAGGGGGGCAGCAGAACTAGAATTCGAATAATTAAGTTTTGGGAGGGAAAATCAAATTGGAAGAATTGGGCTGTGATGATCGAATTGGAGGTTACAAACATCTTCCTGAGGTTGTGACGAGTCGATCCACATCAAAAACGAGAAGGATTGGTGCCGTTTTGGCTCTGATCGAGCTTGGTGACAGAGGAAGAATGTAACGACCCGTCCCAAATTCCTAGCTTAGATTAGTGACTAATCACGATTAGTGAGGCTAATCCGTGATTAGTAGAGCGAAATCGGACGAACGGTGCGAAATGACCGTTTTGCCCCTGATGGTGGCAAAACGTTGACTTTTTAATCGGGCGGTCAAATGGACTTTGACCGATGACCGTGACGTAGTTCGTGACGTCTCGAGTTCATAGATAGGTGGCACGTTCAATTCCGACGTTCGAGGAAGAAGTTATGACGTTCGGAAGTTTAGGGGCGTTTTGGTAATTTTGGATAAAAGGGGTCAAAAGTTGACTTTTTGACCGGGAGGTCCGATGGCCGAGGGCCGAAGACCGTTACGTAGATAAGGACGATACGAATCCATAGACAGGCGGCACACTGAAATCGGACTTCGAACGGGAGAGTTATGGGTCACGGAAGTTCGATTTCACTATGCACGAACTTCGAGACGGGGACGTTTCGGTGAAATCTGATTGGGTGGATATTTTGGTGGGCCCCATGGATGAGTGACAAGTGTCACTCATCCCATTGCTTTGATCCCCCAAAATGTGGATCTATATAATAAAATAATATTATTTAATTAATTTTTTTAACCAAACCCACCCACCATTCAATCTTGGCCATCCATTTCAATTCATCCTTAAATCCACACCCTCCATTTCTCTTCTCTCATCAGCCATCCCTTTTCTCTGTTCTCCCTAAAGCCCGAAACCCATAACCCCATTTTCTTCATTTTTCTTCTTCTTCCTTCAAAAACCCGAAACCGCACCACCACACCTCCCCACCACGAGCCCATATACCGTGTGTGACCATGAGAGAGTAATGAAGGACTGTGAGACGAAGGACGGCGGAGGACGCGGCGGTTCACGGCGGGAGGGGCTCGAACCCGTGAGGTAAGGAAATTTCAAAAATTCGAAATTGGGTTTTAATGGGTTTTTCTCGATTCCATTAATTGGGTGAGGTTCCTAGGACACCCAGGAGATGAATGGGATTGGTTTCGAGGCGTTAGACGGCCTGGAACAGCCGTGAACGGCGGAGGAAGTCACGGCCGCCATGGCTGGATTGAAGGTACGTGTTTTTGACGGTTTATGGGAACCGGCATGAACCCTTGTTGGTTATTACGGTACATGACGGTTTATGGGAACCGGCATGTTACCTGATTATGGATATTATGGATCATGACGGTTCAGGGGAACCGGTCATGAATGTTTATGTTATGTATATATATGTTCGTCTACCTTCCTTTACTTCTATTATCTCCTCCGGGGAGGGTCGTTGGCCTGGGTGGACCCCGGAGTAGTCACGGAGCACCGACTGAGTGGAGTCACCCTCCAGTTGGGTTCCTTACTCTCAGGAAGGCTATGATTACTATTACCTCGGGTAGGGTCAGTGGTCTACGGACATTGATCTTGACTTTGAGAAGACTCGGATTGAGACCTGGGTAGCATGCGCGTAGCTTTGGATACCGTGACAGGATTGGTTGTGTGACTTATATATATGTATGTGATGGATATATGATATATGATATGTGGTGTGTACAGGTGTGCACAGGATTTGGGCAGTGGCCCGTATGGTCGTTTTCATTGTGGTCCTTTCGACCTTGGTTTATATCTGCTTTGGGCTTAGTCCCACATATGGTTTGTTTTGGATAAATGGTTTTCGAATGCATGCATGCTTTTTAGTGGAGGGTACAAATGTCTTCTTATTAAATGTTTTTATAAACTCTTGTTTTGTCCACTCACAGTTTTTAATGTTTTGACTGCCCTTCAGGTTGACATCGGATGTGGACTGTAGCAGAGATCGAGATATCACATGCCTCCTCCGGATCCTGGCGTACTCTGATAGCCCGGGAGGGTAAAGGTCGGAAATATCCCTTGTCTGACACTTCGTGTCAGACGGGAGCAAGGTCATCCCGCACTAATCCCGGGGGGATTGGGATGGGTCCTGTCAAAGAAATCGAGGCTGAGTCGTGGAGTTTGGGGCTGTGATTGACTCAATTGTTGTGGGGAAATGACTCCTCATGATCCCACGATGCTTCTGGGTTCATCAATTGAAGGAAACCGATCGAGATCGATGGAACTCCATGGTTGCACAGTGTACGGATGTTCGAGCTTGAGTCGTGGAGATTGAGCAATGGATTGATGCAATTGAGTTGGGGGAAATGTTTAACGGAGTCCACTGATGCTTCTGGTTGAACCAATTTAGGGAAATCGATCGAGATTGAAGGAATCCCATGATTGAACAGTGACCGGAGTGTTCTTCGTGTTCATCGTGGAATCGATGGAATCTGGGTAAGTGTTCGCGTAATTGATGTTACAGACTTATAATTGGACTTAAAACGAAGCTAATGGAATGATCAATTGAAGGAATTAGGATTGAATTGACAGGATTGGAACCGGGTTGTGTCGCGGGTGAATTGGACCCGTTTACCAGACAAACGGGTTGGGCTGGTGACACTATAGCAGGCGCGTGGGTTTCACGCGCAGCCACTCACGGCGGCGCGTGGGCATGAATCTCGAGGTGAGGTCAACATGACTTCTGCCATATTTAATGTAACGGACATGTTGGAATTGGTTTCGTGTCGATCGGACACCGTCTCGATATTGTTCGGGATGTTCGAAGGTTTTAAATTAAGTTTAAAAATAAGTAAAAATTCGGGAAAATTACAGGACTTTGATAGGATGTTAATGATGAGGTTAGTAACCCTCTAATGTGATTTGGACAGGATTGGGAGTCCCGGTGATAGTGGTGTGGCCCGGGAGGGCCGGTGGCACGCGTATCGAGGCACACGGTTAAAACGGTCTGTGAGTGGACTTTGGTTTTATAAATTCTATGCATGCTTAAATGTTTTATATGGATTATGGTTGTGATTGTGTGATGTTGATTTGGTTGTTGGTAAATTGTACGGTTTCACGTATTTCGAGGCGATTTACGTGCAAGCACGTAAATCGAGGTTCCCGGTTTTACATGGATTTTCCATATTTATGATTTGGATATAATATGATGAAATGGTTTTGAAATTGAAAATATGAACTCGGGCTTGAGGCCCAATTATGTTGGAAATTTCGGACTTGGAGTCCATTTGAGAATCGGGCCGGGGGCCCAGTTGGTTAATGAAATCGGGCCAGGGGCCCAGTTGGTATGAAATCGGGCTGAGACCCATTTGAGTTATGTTCTCGGGCCAGGGGCCCAGTTGATTTGTGAATTCGGGCCGTGGGCCCAGTGGGTTTATACAGTCGGGCTGCGGGCCCAGTTGGTTTACAAATCGGGCCGTGGGCCCAGTGGTTCATAAAATCGGGCATGAGGCCCAGTTGGATTATAAATGTGATTTCGGGTCAGGGACCCTATATTTAATAATTTTGATTTTGGGTCAGGGACCCTAAATGGAATTATGTGGTTTTATGGAAATTTCGGGCAGGGCCCAATGGTAATGATGTGATAAAAGGATTTAATAAAACTGTTTTCCATATACCATCTGGATACAAGGATATATGATGGTCTCCTCCAGATGTCTGGGACACTGGGGAAGTCACGGTGCATTGCCTGCGAGGGGTCATTATACGGAGCAGCCGGACCGTATGATGACTCAGGAGCAGGATTGCTATGATTGACGTCAGGGACGTCAGACATCAGGGATGTCAGATATATGGACCCCGGAGAGACCCCGGGCAGCACGCGTAGCTTATGAAACCGTGAGATATGACGTCAGGGACGTCAAGCGTCTGGGACGCTAAGCATCTGGGATGCTGGTGATGGTAATGGTAAAATATGGATTAATGAATAAAATGGCTTATTGGTTGGATATGTGTTATGTGGTAAAAATGGATTATTGGTTATGAAATGGTATGTAGGGTCGGGGACCCTAAATGGTTTTGGATTTTTGAATTGATGTTCATCTATGGTCGTGGGTGGTGACCCACATGGTTTTAATATGTATGGTGGTGGTATTCCACAGTTTTGGGCTGAGTTCCCACGCTTGGTTTTTGGTTAACGGTTTTTGGGCTAAGGCCCTAATGGCTCGGTTGAGCAAACGTTTTGGTTACTGGTTTTTCGTGGCATGCATACGTTTTTATTGGAGGGCATAAACGTCTTATAAATGTATTTGGTAAACTTAATGGTTTTTGTCCACTCACAGCTTTTGGTTTTAATGCCCTTCAGGTTGATCACGGATGCGATTGCAGCAGGGACTGGGACATTGCACACCTCCTCCATCGATCCTTGCGCACTCTAGATGCCCCGTTTGGGCAGTGGCTCTTGGTCATCCCTTGTCTGACACCCCTGGTTGGACGGGAGCAGGGCACATTCCATGGTAATCCCGGGGGGATTGGGATGGGTCCTGTCAACTTGGTATCAGAGCACGGTTGCTCTATTTGTGCGCGCAGGTCGAGGGTGTGATGTCTCATTGGGCTGCAATTCATTATCAACCTGATAGATAGTTTTTGGGTTTGGATAGTGGATGGAGTGTGATTGGCCCGATACGCCGTGCGTTAATGTGATTCGACCCAAGTGGGGTTGATTGTGATGAACTTGTATTGTGGGACCGTCGGTTCGGTCATGTCATATTGGGTTGTTGTGCTGCTAGGTGCAGCCAGGTTCGGGGAACCTCATGTGAGTAACGGTCTAAAATGTGAACCCTTGTGGTGGTTTCTAGTGTGAGGGATGTTGGTTCATCGGAGTTGGCCGATGACCTAGTGGTGGAACCCACGTTGATGGGATGGTAGGATTGGATTTGACGTCTATTCGATGTCAGGACCGCGGGGTCGGTCAGGTTGTGGATTTTATATTACGGAAAGCTGTTTGGTTCGGTTGAACCATAGGGTGTGATTGTGGAACTCTAGTATTAAAAAGGTAAACCTTAATTGTGGCTAGCGGATGAGAACTTGTGCTGCGACGAGCGGCTGAGGTCATGGATGACCATGTGGATGGCTCTGGTGAGTTTAGGCAGAACTATGGGATTCGATTTACGGATACGGTTCTGAGATAAATTATGGAATCCCGTGTTGGATCGGGTATTGGTGTGATGTGTGGATGCGGATCTCGATAGCAATGACAGTTAGTCGGAAGTCATATGGAGATGACTGGCTATCGAGGGTAATTAGTGTGGTTCTGATACTTGGGGATCAGGGGACGTTCAGGGAACGTTCATTTTCCTGATGTGGATTGTCAGAGTGGTGGTACCCATAGTCGTGAGGTACGGGATCGTCGTTCGGTATGAACGGAGATCCAGGATTGTCGGTATTTGCACACGGTGTGCAAGTATGGATGTTTGCGGGTTGGTACTTTTGTGCTGATGCTAGTATGGATGCATGTGTGCTGATACTAGTGTTGTTGATAGTGTGTTGGTGCTGGTACTAGCGCTGGTGCTAGTGTCGGTAATGGTGTTGACGATGAGCCACAAATTGGGGTGTGACTCCGTCATGATGAACATATGTTCGGTCTTTGGGATTCGGTAGTGGTTGAGTGATGGACTGGATGGGATCCAGTTAAGATTGCGCTGTGTTGGGATAAGTCCCAATAGTGGTGAGATAACCAGTAAGGAGTGGATTAAAAAGGGTATAATTGAGACTTGAGTAATCTTGGGATGACGTCCCCTACGTCATGAAATTGGTGGATTTGGGGTGAGTTGTTGGCAACTCCAAAATTTGTGCGATTTTATGTTTTTAAATATCCCTAAAATGTACATGGAAATGATTAAAACTGGAAAAGACGAGGAAAACCATTAGTGGTATAAAGGTAGGAATTTGTAATTGAGAACTTGGGAAACCGAGTGTTGAACCTGTAAAGGTCGGGATGTGCGAACGGGACAATAACGGATTGATTGTGGACACGGGGTTGTCCAAGTGAATTGAGGAGGTAGGAAGTCTAGTGGTTAGACTTGACGTCTTGTTGGGAGCATGTCTGTTTCCAACATGGTTGGAACCTTAGTGTCGAGGAGAGTTGTGATTGGGGAACGAGAGTGGTGCTCGTTTTTGGTGATTGGTATTCCGAAGTCATTGGGGTTGACTTCTTGCTTTCTGCCCTGGCAGACATTGACTGTAGTTACCAGTACGTTGAGCGTGTATTGGTTGGTGAGCCCATGTGTGTTGTGAGGTCATTAGGAGGAGCTACGTGTTCGAAATTAGGTAAACGAGATTTTTCATTTTCTGCTTGGTGGCAGACGATGTTAGGGTACATGGCGTGGTGAGTGCAGTGAGTTTTGTTGCATCCACGTAGGATGAGTATTGGTGTCATTATTTTGGATCATCCTTGGTTTTCCTAGGTGGAATGACAAGGATCGATACGAACTTGGGTGTGTGAGTCGTAAATGACGAGATTGAACTTCTTTTCGAAGTGGGGCCCGTATGGTATTCTACTCGGGTGAGTAGGTTTTCAAGGTAGTTGAATTTTGTCAACCTTAGACGTGTGGAGGTTGGATTGGCTTCCCTATGAAGTCTGACAGGACCCATCCCAATCCCCCCGGGATTAGTGCGGGATGACCCTGCTCCCAGTCTGACACGAAGTGTCAGACAAGGGATATTTTCGTCCTTTGCCCTCCCGGGCTATCAGAGTACGCCAGGATCCGGAGGAGGCATGTGATATCTCGGTCTCTGCTACAGTCCACATCCGATGTCAACCTGAAGGGCAGTCAAAACATTAAAAACTGTGAGTGGACAAAACAAGAGTTTATAAAAACATTTAATAAGAAGACATTTGTACCCTCCACTAAAAAGCATGCATGCATTCGAAAACCACTTATCCAAAACAAACCATATGTGGGACTAAGCCCAAAGCAGATATAAACTAAGGTCGAAAGGACCACAATAAAAACGACCATACGGGCCACTGCCCAAATCCATAAAGGACTCGGCCCCAAACCATAAAGAAACCAAGTACACGATCCACTGCTCAAATCCTGTGCACACCTGTACACACCACATATCATATATCATATATACATCACATACATATATATAAGTCACACAACCAATCCTGTCACGGTATCCAAAGCCACGCGCGCGCTACCCGGGTCTCAATCCGAGTCATCTCAAAGTCAAGGTCAATGTCCGCAGACCACTGACCCTACCCGAGGTAATAGTAACCATAGCCTTCCTGAGAGTAAGGAACCCAACTGGGGGGTGACTCCACTCAGTCGGTGCTCCGTGACTACTCCGGGGTCCACCCAGGCCAACGACCCTCCCCGGAGGAGATAGTAGAACATGTAAAGGAAGGTAGACGAACATATATATACATAACATAAACATTCATGACCGGTTCCCCTGAACCGTCATGAATCCATAATATCCATAATCAGGTAACATGCCGGTTCCCATAAACCGTCATGTACCGTAATAACATAACCGAGGTAACATGCCGGTTCCCATAAACCGTCATGTACCGTAATAACTAACAAGGGTTCATGCCGGTTCCCATAAGCCGTCATGAGCCATGATACCATAACAAGGGTTCATGCCGGTTCCCATAAGCCGTCATGAGCCATGATACCATAACAAGGGTTCATGCCGGTTCCCATAAACCGTCATGAACCTGGGAATCCAGTTAAGGTTCCCTGACCTGAAATCAAAACCGTAAAGTGACTAGGTCTCGTACCCGAACATAGGACACCAACTGGGCACCGTGCCCGGAATCTGAGGTCATATGCCCGAGACAAAACCAAATGGGTCTCATACCCGAGTTTATCATTTTGAAATCCAAATTCAGTTCATTTAAATCAATAAAGAAATACAGACCCGTATAAGCACCGTATAAGGCCGAAACCTCGAAATACGTGCTTATACGTAACCACATACAAATGCACCCATGACATCATCAAACAAGTAATAAAACATATAATAAACATTTATGCATGCACCAATTTAGAAAACAAGGTCCACTCACAGACCGTCCGAGCTGCCGCCTCGATTTGCGTGCCATTCGGCTCCCCGAGCCGATCACCATCACCGGGACTCCCAAACCTGTCCAAATTTTAATAGAAGGTTACTAACTACTTAATTAACCTCCTACCAAAGCCCCGTAATTTTCCCGAACTTTTAACTATTTTTAAACCTACCCTAAACCTTCCGATGTCCCGAAACATATCGAGACGGTGTCCGATCGACACGAAACCAGTCCCAAAATGTTCGTTACATCGAATAGAAGATTTCCCGTGTTGAACACTTCCCCAAATTATGGACCACGTGCCCTCACGGGCCCCTAGAAGACCCTGGTTACTGTTCATCACCAGCATCCTCAGGAAAACCGGTTTTTCCTGGTTTTCTGGTCCAGGCACTGTGCTGAACCGGCGGAACCGGTTCAGCGTTCCTACTCCCTCAAATCTCGTCCGTTTTCTTCCCAATCGATTCTAAACTTCCTAATATGATCCTAGGAACATGTTTGGATGATCAAAACAAGGAAAAACCCATAGAACCCGAGGTTTGATTTTTGAACCTCACGGTTCAGTTTTTCCATTTTCCTCCCACGGCTTCTCAGCCGTCAACCACCACCAAAACCGCCTTAAAACTGTCCTAGAAACCTAACTAACTCATCCTAATCGTCAAAAATCAACCATAACGTCAAAATCAATTAAAATGGAAATTTGGGCCTTACCGTGCACCCGCACGGGTTTGTGGCTCCGCCGCCCACGACGGCGTCTTCCTGGGCCGGCCACCGCGTCCTACATCCTCCCTCACTCTCTGGTCTCAGTCCTGGTCGAGATGGGGTTGGGTTGGTTGGGTTTGGGTTGCACAAAGAGGGAGAGAAATGGTGAGATCGGGTATGGGTTTTGGGGTGTTTGAAATGAAGGAATGATCGATGCACGTATGTGGGAAGGTGGGCAATGGATGGGTGACACTTGTCACTCATCCCTTGGCCTGCCAAAATATCTGGGTCCACACTAAAGACAAACTGTCCTCGTAAAACGTGTCGTCGTGAATAGTAACCGAGAACTTCTGTGAACCGTAACTTCGTCGTCGAACGTCTGAATTCGACGTGTCGCCTGTCTACTGATTCGTATCGTCCTCATCTACGTAACGGTCTTCGGCCCTCGGACCTCCCGGTCAAAAAGTCAACTTTTGACCTCCTATTCACCCAAATTACCAAAATGCCCCTACACTTCCGAACGTCATAACTTCTTCCTCGAACGTCGGAATTGAACGTGCCACCTGTCTATGAACTCGTGACGTCACGAACTACGTCACGGTCATCGGTCAAAGTCCATTTGACCGCCCGAATGAAAAGTCAACGTTTTGCCACCATCAGGGGCAAAACGGTCACTTCGCACCGCCCGTCCGATTTCGCTCTACTAATCACGGATTAGCCTCACTAATCGTGATTAGTCACTAATCTAATCATGGAATTTGGGACGGGTCGTTACAAAGTCAATCAAGTGTATTGAACGGGTAACCGATAGGTTCGGTTTTGGTGTGTCTTGGTAAATGTGAATAAGATTTCGGGATTTGGAATCGAATTTCTGGGTGACGATTCAGGATTCGATTTTGGAACTTGAAAGTATATTTCCGGATTTGGGTACGGAATGGTTATTCCAAATGCTAGCTTACGGAATAATGATTTCGGATTCGGATTTGGATATGAATTAAAATGTGATGTCTGGGCATGGATCCGGGATTTCTTACGAAATTGCGGATTCCGATTCGGAATTGGAACTAGATGTTGGGTGGAGTTTCGATTTGTCTCATGCTGGATTGGGCAAACGTACACCATTATTGGAACGCGTTCGGCTATGACCTAGGTGGTTGTAGTCTGGTTATTAGGTAGATGTGTGTACTTCGTACATGGTTCGAGGTACAATACCTTGTAGACTTGTGATGTCTAGTTACGGTATACGGGATATACCCGAGGTGTGTCGGTGAACGTGTTGGTAGTCGGATTGGTTCCGATACCATGGGATTGGTTGTGGACCGGACATTACTATGCAATGGGTCATGGTAATTCCGATCTGTTTAATTACACACAGGTCGTGTGAAATGTCGGTAAGGGTATTGGTGAGTCGAGTACGTTGGTGGCATGTGTAGCCACGAGTGAGTCTAGTGTCGGTTTTCGACTAACAACAACTGTGTGGTGACAGTTTGTCAGGATGTGTCAACATAGATCGTTGAGTGGGGTCAGCTGACTCCTAGTGGGAGTGGGAAAGGAACCGTCGAGTTGTTGCGTCAACGAGAGGGTTGATTTGACAAGTGGTGTCAAATTCGAAACAAGTAGTTTCAGTCATTCGACGGGGTCGAATGTAATCGTTGCGTTTTGAGTGTTAGTGGTACGTTTGGGTGTAGACAAGTTTTGTCTAAGTAGTTGGTGTACGGGTGTTTGCGTGGTCGATTCCCCTTTCCACGGGGTGTTTGTGGAATCAGGATAGTCGAGTTTCGAGAGCGAAACCTATTAAGGAGGGAAGTACGTTGAGATTAGAGCGGTTGAAATTTCGAGGACGAAATTTATTAAGGAGGGAAGATTGTAACGACCCGTCCCGAATTCCGGGATTAGTTTAGTGACTAATCTTGATTAGCGAGGTTGAACGGTGGTTAGTAGGGCGGAATCGGACAAAATGTGCAAAATGACCGTTTTGCCCCTGGTCGTGGGCAAAATGTTGACTTTTTGTTCGGGCGGTCAAATGGACTTTGACCGATGACCGTGACGTAGTTCGGGACGTCACGAGTTCATAGACAGGTGGCACGTTCGATTCCGACATTCGTAGAGAAAGTTATGGTGTTCGGAAGTTGAGGGGTATTTTGGTAATTTGGCTTATTAGGGGCCAAATGTTGACTTTCTGACCGGGAGGTCCGATGGGAGAGGGCCAAGGACCGTTACGTAGGTATCGTCGATACGAATCCAATGACAGGCGGCATGCCGAAATCGGAGTTCGGATAACGAAGTTATGGTCAAGGAATCGGGCTCGGTTTACCGAACGAACCGGGATTAAAATAATAATATAATAGTGAATAGTGACCGTTGACTCAGCACACCTGGATGAGTGACAAGTGTCACTCATCCCTTGAAATCAGAATCCATGTTTTTGGGGGAGACCTCATGATGATGTTTAATTAATTTTTAATTAATTAATTAATCTTTTAATTTCCATTATCCCTCCCTAATTTCCTAACCGTGTACAACTAACATCCCAAATTCCTCCCACCCTTAATCTCCTCTCCATCAGCTGATCTTGAGTGTGCAAATTGGAGACAATTCTGAGACGAATTCAGTGAGGGAAACACGAGGGATTGAGGGGGGCAGCAGAACTAGAATTCGAATAATTAAGTTTTGGGAGGGAAAATCAAATTGGAAGAATTGGGCTGTGATGATCGAATTGGAGGTTACAAACATCTTCCTGAGGTTGTGACGAGTCGATCCACATCAAAAACGAGAAGGATTGGTGCCGTTTTGGCTCTGATCGAGCTTGGTGACAGAGGAAGAAATCGAGGCTGAGTCGTGGAGTTTGGGGCTGTGATTGACTCAATTGTTGTGGGGAAATGACTCCTCATGATCCCACGATGCTTCTGGGTTCATCAATTGAAGGAAACCGATCGAGATCGATGGAACTCCATGGTTGCACAGTGTACGGATGTTCGAGCTTGAGTCGTGGAGATTGAGCAATGGATTGATGCAATTGAGTTGGGGGAAATGTTTAACGGAGTCCACTGATGCTTCTGGTTGAACCAATTTAGGGAAATCGATCGAGATTGAAGGAATCCCATGATTGAACAGTGACCGGAGTGTTCTTCGTGTTCATCGTGGAATCGATGGAATCTGGGTAAGTGTTCGCGTAATTGATGTTACAGACTTATAATTGGACTTAAAACGAAGCTAATGGAATGATCAATTGAAGGAATTAGGATTGAATTGACAGGATTGGAACCGGGTTGTGTCGCGGGTGAATTGGACCCGTTTACCAGACAAACGGGTTGGGCTGGTGACACTGTAGCAGGCGCGTGGGTTTCACGCGCAGCCACTCACGGCGGCGCGTGGCGGCGCGTGGGCACGAATCTCGAGGTGAGGTCAACATGACTTCTGCCCTATTTAATGTAACAGACATGTTGGAATTGGTTTCGTGTCGATCGGACACCGTCTCGATATTGTTCGGGATGTTCGAAGGTTTTAAATTAAGTTTAAAAATAAGTAAAAATTCGGGAAAATTACGGGACTTTGATAGGATGTTAATGATGAGGTTAGTAACCCTCTAATGTGATTTGGACAGGATTGGGAGTCCCGGTGATAGTGGTGTGGCCCGGGAGGGCCGGTGGCACGCGTATCGAGGCACACGGTTAAAATGGTCTGTGAGTGGACTTTGGTTTTATAAATTCTATGCATGCTTAAATGTTTTATATGGATTATGGTTGTGATTGTGTGATGTTGATTTGGTTGTTGGTAAATTGTACGGTTTCACGTATTTCGAGGCGATTTACGTGCAAGCACGTAAATCGAGGTTTTCGGTTTTACATGGATTTTCCATATTTATGATTTGGATATAATATGATGAAATGGTTTTGAAATTGAAAATATGAACTCGGGCTTGAGGCCCAATTATGTTGGAAATTTCGGACTTGGAGTCCATTTGAGAATCGGACCGGGGGCCCAGTTGGTTAATGAAATCGGGCTAGGGGCCCAGTAGGTATGAAATCGGGCTGAGACCCATTTGAGTTATGTTCTCGGGCCAGGGTCCCAGTTGATTTGTGAATTCGGGCCGTGGGCCCAGTGGGTTTATACAGTCGGGCTGCGGGCCCAGTTGGTTTACAAATCGGGCCGTGGGCCCAGTGGTTCATAAAATCGGGCATGAGGCCCAGTTGGATTATAAATGTGATTTCGGGTCAGGGACCCTATATTTAATAATCGTGATTTTGGGTCAGGGACCCTAAATGGAATTATGTGGTTTTATGGAAATTTCGGGCAGGGCCCAATGGTAATGATGTGATAAAAGGATTTAATAAAACTGTTTTCCATATACCATCTGGATACAAGGATATATGATGGTCTCCTCCAGATGTCTGGGACACTGGGGAAGTCACGGTGCATTGCCTGCGAGGGGTCATTATACGGAGCAGCCGGACCGTATGATGACTCAGGAGCAGGATTGCTATGATTGACGTCAGGGACGTCAGACATCAGGGATGTCAGATATATGGACCCGGAGAGACCCCGGGCAGCACGCGTAGCTTATGAAACCGTGAGATATGACGTCAGGGACGTCAAGCGTCTGGGACGCTAAGCATCTGGGATGCTGGTGATGGTAATGGTAAAATATGGATTAATGAATAAAATGGCTTATTGGTTGGATATGTGTTATGTGGTAAAAATGGATTATTGGTTATGAAATGGTATGTAGGGTCGGGGACCCTAAATGGTTTTGGATTTTTGAATTGATGTTCATCTATGGTCGTGGGTGGTGACCCACATGGTTTTAATATGTATGGTGGTGGTATCCCACAGTTTTGGGCTGAGTTCCCACGCTTGGTTTTTGGTTAACGGTTTTTGGGCTAAGGCCCTAATGGCTCGGTTGAGCAAACGTTTTGGGTACTGGTTTTTCGTGGCATGCATACGTTTTTATTGGAGGGCATAAACGTCTTATAAATGTATTTGGTAAACTTAATGGTTTTTGTCCACTCACAGCTTTTGGTTTTAATGCCCT
This sequence comes from Prinsepia uniflora, assembly GCA_032719365.1. NCBI lineage: Eukaryota > Viridiplantae > Streptophyta > Magnoliopsida > Rosales > Rosaceae > Prinsepia > Prinsepia uniflora. Next base: position 46,486,178 of record CM064866.1, on the reverse strand, counting down.
TCAGGTTGATCACGGATGCGATTGCAGCAGGGACTGGGACATTGCACACCTCCTCCATCGATCCTTGCGCACTCTGGATGCCCCGTTTGGGCAGTGGCTCTTGGTCATCCCTTGTCTGACACCCCTGGTTGGACGGGAGCAGGGCACATTCCATGATAATCCCGGGGGGATTGGGATGGGTCCTATCAAGTTAGGTCAAGACAAAGGTTTAGGAAGAAACCCCGTCGGAAATGGACTTGAAATGGGGATTTCGGAGCCGGGTCGAAATGCGGGACTGCGCGACCCAATTCAGGTAAACGGGTCAACCCGATCTAAGGTAGGAGATGATGATGTCATCATGTCAGACCTGTGACCAATCCTACAGTGACACATGGCACGGTTAGAGTCTGACATATGTCAAACTTGGGAGCTGTCAGGTAACGTCAGCAAGCGTTGACCAGCGTTGACTTCTCCTTTAACCAGTGCATGGGAGCGCGTGAGAGGAATCTCAAGGTGGGACCCCACGATTTTCAATTTTTCGATGATACGAATCCAATGGTTGTGGTTTCGTGTCGATTGGGAGTCATTTGATTGATCAAAATTGGGTTTCATGCCTCGAAAAGCGTATTCGTGCGGTTTTCTCGGGCTAGTACAGTTCTAGGGTTTTATGTGTGAGCTTGTACAACCCATTAGTGACCTTTGGATGTGTTTGGACATGTTTAGGGGGTTCGTTTGAGCAACGTGGATCATGTGTGAGTGGGCTTTTGATTTCGAAATGATTGCATGCGTCACTGTCTTCACTGTTTTTTTTACGATTGAGATGGGATGATTCTTAGTATTATATGATTATGCTCATTACGTATTATGACTTTTGGGCATGAGACTCTGGATATATATGAATCTATTTTCGAAGTCAAACAGGGATTTCTACGGAATTTAATAGTATTGCACTATTTATACCTACCTTATAAGTACTGTCTCCTCCAGACGTCTCGTAGTATCCTGGAGTAGTCACGGGCGCTGCCAGAGAGGGGTTGACTCGAGGGGTAGCTCACGATCAGGAGTGCAGTTATGGATGATACCCCCAAGGAGGGTCATTTATTTGCAGGTCATTGACCTGGGTAGACCCTAGGGAGACTTGGGATTGAGACCCCGGGTGGCACACGTAGCCTTAGGATCGTGACATTATTAGGCGTCGGGGATGCCAAATATCAGGGATGTCGGGGTTGGGGTTTACAGTGCACTATTATTATGATTGTTTTCCCTATTCAGTTATATATGATTATATGATTTCTGATACTATTACGCTTATCTATGTTTTGAATCAATGCATGCAAGTTTGAAAACGGAGGGGTAAAACCTTATGATTATTATATTAGGAATTTTGGAAACATTGTTTATTTTAGGCCCATTCACTCTTTATTGTTTTACTAACCCCTCCAGGCCGTGCAACCGAGGTAGAGGAAGAGGACCCGGAGTCCAAGGCATAGATTCCATTGTTGCGCACCTATACACCCTGGTGGGTAGGTTGAGCACCTTTTTGTAACCTGATATTGTGCTCGTATTTTATATTTGTACTATCCCTGGTTTGACAGTGTTAAACTCTAAACTTGTATGTTGACTTTGTTTATTTTAATTCAAAAACTTTAAGCCCTTTAAGGGTAATTTCGGTATTTTAGAGCTATTGTTAGATGGGAGCAGGGCACATCCCCGGGTGGTCCCAGGGGGATTGGGATGGGTCATGTCAGTTGAGTAGTTACGTTTTCATATATTGCATGCTCAGTTTGGTTAAGATTGGAACGATTTAGAGTTCTTCGCTAGAAATTCCAGAATTCGACAGTGAGAGTCCATTTGTGGTGATGGTTTCATCGATTGGTGGATCAGTTTGATGTCTCTGTTCTGGGTTACCTTCGCAGGAAGGAGAAAGTAGCACGAGGAGATGTTCATGCCGGGGGGAGAGAAAAAGGGAAAGAAAGATTTGCCCCTCGATCAATTTGATGGAGAATTAAGAAAATAGTTGGAAAATGACCTCATTTGCATTTGAGAAGCATATGAGGTTATGTATTGTTTTAATTAGAGTAAATGATAGGACCCGTCCCAATCTCACTGGGGCCACCCGACGACATGTCCCGCTCTCGTCTGACAACGACTCCAAACATACTAAAAGTACCCTTAACCGAAATCAAAATACTTCAAATTAAACAAATAATGTTTAAACATAAGGGTTCAGAGTAATATGTTGTCAGACCAGGGATAGTATAATACAAAACATGAGCATAATAGTCAGATTACACAAATAGTGCTCAACCTACCCACTTGGGGTGTACAGGTGCACAGTGAACTAGACTAAGCCTCGTCCTCCAGATCCTTCTCTAATTTCGTGGCACGGCCTGGAGGGGTCAGTAAAACATTAAAGAGTGAGTGGACTGAAAATAAACAGTTTATAAAACTAATTTAATAATATAATAAATCATAAGATTTTACCCCTATGTTTTCCAAAACTTGCATGCATTGAAGCAAACATAGTACCATAATGGAATCGAAACCACATAATCATAAATAATCGAATGGGGAAAATTAACATAATAGTGCACTGTAAAACCCAACCCCGGCACCCCCGATGCCTAATAATGATGTCACAGCTCTAAGGCTACGCGTTGCCACTCAGGGTCTCAAAGCCCGAGAATTCGCCTAGGTCCACCAGTGCCCGGTATCCTGGTCACTGCCCGAGGTATAACTCCTCTCAGTCAGTGCCCCATGGCTACTCCAGGGTCCACCCAGGACAACGACCCTCCTTAGAGGAGACAAGATAGTAAGGTAGGAAAGTACAGCACAATAATAGTATAGTTACCTTGTGTCCCCTGAACATCCCTGAAAACATTCCATATATAATCCAGATGGGTCTCATGCCCAAAACATCATAATATGTAATAAGCATCCCCATATAATACCCATAATAGCCCCATCTAAATCATAAAATGGAATAGTAAAATATTTTATGCATGCAATCCTTTTTAGAAATCAAGTAGCCCACTCACACACAGTCCTTACTGCTCAACGACCGCCTAAATCTGTAATAACATGTCCAAGACTCACTAAAGGACCCCACTAGTTCAACCCTAAAACACTAGAACAGATTCATCCCGAAAACGTAGCTCGAACATTATTCCCGAGGCATCAAACCCTATTTTGACCGACCTAACGATCTCCAATCGACATGAAACCACCGCCATTAGATCCGTATCATCGAAACCTTGAGAATGGTACCAGCCCCACCAAAAACACTATTCACACGTGCCCCCAAGCCCCTGGTCAACGCTGCTACAGTGACTGCTGACGTCAGCATGACGTCATCTCTAAGACATGTTAGAGTACACGTGTCACTCTCTGGTTGGTCCCTAGTCTGACATTTTCTAGCATGATGATGTCATCATGACATCACTTCTAACATCAGCATGATGACGTCATCACAGCTACAATTGACCGGGTCAACCCAAAACCCTGAAACGGGGTCACCGTTGACCCGCGGCTTGACCCGATTCCAGATTTCGTTTCCGGCCACCATTTTCGACAGCGTTTCCTCCTAGAGGTTCGTCTATGTCTGTTCTACAGGTCTGTGACCTCAAAAATTAGAAGTAAGGACAAGATCCATACTTGGGACTCGAAGAAATCTCGAGGCTTACTCCGGTCGTCTTCTCCGTCACTCCCGTCTGTTTCCAACGTCGAAACCAGCTTTTCTCAGGTCGTCACTGCTCCTAGAAGGTGTCCCAACAGAGAGAATCGAAGCACACACGTTAAAAAGGGTCATTCGAACACTTGGGAAAAATAGGAGTCTCTCGGGTTTCATGGCTTACCTCTGCCGTGTCGCCGTCGTGGGTCGTCTCGACTGTTTCTCCGTCCTCCTGAGATCCTAACAGTCCTAGTCCAGTCCTTGTTCCAGTCGAGGAAATGTGGTTGTGTGGTTGTGTGGTTTGGGTTTCCTAGATCCAAATGCTGGTCTTGGGTCTGGGTTGGTTTTTCTGGGTTGCAGACAGAGAGGAGAGGATGAGGGGGTGGCTACTGATGAAGATGCAGGCGGTGAGTGTAGTGGTCGTGGTCCTGTGGCATGTTGCTGAGTGTGGTGGTCGTTCGGGGGGTCTGTGCACGGTGAAGCCGTGTGTTCTCTCACGGGTGGAATGCTTTGTGCGAGTGAGAGAGAGAGAAGTGATCGTGCAGATAAAGGGGAAAAAGAAAACAAAAATGGACGGCCCAGATTCAATGGGGCAGGAGATGGATGGCTGGGGTGGTTTGAGGGAAAATAAAATAATTTAAAAAGGACCAATATGTGTAGATCCAGCTTTTAAGGAATAATAGTTCTAGGATGAGTGACATTCGTCACTGATCCGACGGCTTAGATTAAATCTAGGACTTAGCACAGATTTGAATATTTTAATATTATTTTAAGTTTGTTCTCGGTCCGTAAGTTTCACCAAAATCACCTCCGTGACCATAACTTTCTCATACAAAGTCCAATTTCGACGTGCTGCTTGTCTACGGACTCGTGACGTCCCGATCTAGGACACTGGCATGAGTCAAAGTGTAACAACCCGTTCCGAGAATTGGGATTAGCAGAGTGTTTAAGGTGTGATTAGTAAGGCTAATCAAGGGTTAGGTGGTCCCGAGGGGTCCGGGAACTTAGAATGACGATTTTGCCCCTGGGTCGGGCAGAAATGTTGACTTTTATTTCGGGTGGTCAAATGGGAGTTGACCAGTGACCAGGACGTAGTTGAGGACGTCACGAATCCGTAGGCAGGTGGCACGCCCGATTCCGACATCCGAGGAGGAAGTTGTGATGTTCGGAAGGTTGAGGGCTTAACCGTAATTTGGGTAAAGTAGGGGGAATAGTTGACTTTTCGTATAATCGAGTTTTGGTAGGTTGACCTAGGAGGGTTAGATAGTTCTTGTCGTCCTGAGTTCGATGACAGGCGGCACGTGTTCATCGGACTTACGAGGCGAGAGTTACGGGTCTAGGAAGTTTTGGTAAAACCGTAAAATGAGTAAAACAGGAGGGTATTTTGGTCATTGTGGCACCTTGGGATTTGTGCAGAGATAAAAGAATGGATGGCTGGGATTTAAACAGATGGGATATAGTTGGAAGGGATGGTGACACGTGTTGAAGGACTGGAGGATTCTGGTGGAATCCTGTGCATTCACGGCCCAAATTAATTGGGGTGCAACCGTGCAGTCCTTCGAAATACAGAGAACAGAGGGTGAGAGTTTTGGATCAGTTGATCGATCTGAGTGCAAGGGTGAGTGGTTAGGGAATTGTGAGTGTGTTAGTGAGGCAGGGCGGAGCTGGTGGCCGTGAAATTGAGGTGCAATCGTGCACGGCGGCACGGCGGAGGTGAGGAGAAGAATTGGGGAAAACAGGGAGGCCGTGAACATTTGGTGGTGGCTACGCCGAGAGGCGGTTCAAATCAAGACAAGGAGACGCTGAGGAGGTTGCAGGGAGTCCAACGACCACCGTGGTAGGCGGCAGTGCGCACGGCGGAGCTGCAATCGAAGGGTAAGTCTTCCTGCTCTGTTTTCCCGTGGAATTTCATTTGGAAAGTCGTGACCCTGGGCTGAGAGTCGAGAGGATTGGAGGTTAGGGTAGTGATCAGGGAGGTCCTAGGTGTTGATTAGGGTGGTCGCCGTGACGGGGCCGTACACGGCGGAGCTCAGTCGAAGAGGGGTCTCTTTTACCCTGTTTCGGCAGTGAACTTCGAACGGTAAGTCGTGACGATTGGGGTTGAGTCGAAGGTCTAGGAGAGTTGGTTTAGGTTCAGTAAGGTTCAGGGAAACGGTTGGTGAAGCCACCGTGAAGGGTGGTGAGCTGGGTGGTCGGATCGTGAAACAGAGTGTTGGGGAGGTTTGATTTCGAGCTTGAGACGACGGGTAGGAGGCTGTGTCGAGGTGATTGGAGGATGGGGATGCTTAGAGTAAGGTTGGACGATGCGGTTGGTGAAGAAAGGAACCGTTTTGGTGGACGGAGGAGGAAGAACCAGGTACGCCGGTCTGAGTGCAGACCACTGTACTGAACCCGGTTTGCTCGAGGAAGGAGGTGGTACTGTAGCAGCGCGTGAGGGCCACGCGCAGCCACTTTGGGCGACGCGTGGGGGCGCGTGCGGCGGCGATGGGGAAAACGGTCAACATAGTTTTTGGTCTAGGAGTCATGGTGAGTTCAATGGAATTGGTTTCGGGTCAATCGGAAGTCGTTTGAGTGTAGTTTCGCGAGGGTGAAAGTGTAGGGTCCCGGGGTTCTAAGTCTTTGGTTTGGGGATTTTTGAGGAATTTAGGAGAGTGTTGGTAGACGTATTAGTGACGTAATTTGACGGTGTTTGACAGGATCGGGATTTCCCGAGGAAGCCGAGGAACGGGCTGGACGTTCGGGACGCGAGTAGGGCTCAGTACTGTGAGTGGACCTTTTCTCTAAACTCGAGCATGCATAACTGTTTTCTATAATTGTCTTATGGTTTTCAATCATGATTTTATGTTTATCGAATATGTTTGGTCGGTTTTGCATTATTACACGTTTTTCGAGGAAAGTGGTTTTTAGCACGTTTTATAAGGAATGGTTGGTTTTTGGAAAATATGTTATGATTTTGGGATTTCAAATGATAAGTGGTTTTCAATGGTTATAAGTGGATTTTGGGGAACATGATTTCGATGATCAAAGTTTTTGATTTTAGAATCGGATTTCACTAATCGGAATTTGGTTTTAAGATTGGAAAGTGGACTCCGGATTTGGGTTCGGAATGACGGTTCTAGATGCCGGGAGAGCATCAGACCAGTGATTTCGGATTCGGGTTTGGATGTGGATTGGTAAATGGTTTTTAAATGGTTTTGGGATTGGATTTGCTGGATCTGGATATTGGGTTTAAAGACCCGGATATATGTGACGGGGGACCGGCCGGATTGGGTTTAAAGACCCGGATTGAGTTTAAAGACTCGGGAGTTTAAAGACTCGGATATGATTAAGGCCTGGATTGAGTTTAAAGACTCGGGAGTTTAAAGACTCGGATAGATCCAGCAGGTTTGATCGAGAAAAGGATAATTTGGTGGTTATGGTTTTGATACAGTTTCTGATACTCATGTTATGGTTTCTTATGATATTTTATAGTGTTTCTGTTTCTTATGATGTTTAAGAATGATTCTTTATAAATGTGTTTATAACTGTTGGTTATGCATGTGGTTTCAAAACGGAGGGTTTAACTCGGTTTTCTTATAAAATGGTTTTTGAACTTTTGTACCTTCTGGTCCACTCACATCTTCTGTTTTAAATTGCCCTCCAGGTTGTGGAGCTAGCGCGGGGTCTTGACGTCGAGGCAGAGTCTGAGGCATAGAAGTGACGTGAGGGATCCTAGAAGAGTTTAAAGGCTTCCGTGTGCGTGTAGTTATCGGTTTTATTTTCTTTGTATGTTCGTACTATGTTCTGTAAATGCTACCTTCGGGACATTGTGTTTAATTACTCCTGCGTTTGACTGGGTTCGAGTAAGTGTTCCTTAGGTGTTGTGTTGGGGAGTCAGACGGGAGCGGGATTTACCTCGGGTTTCGGGGTGAAACCGGGGTGGGTCCTGACAATTGGTATCAGAGCATAGGTTTGTCGAGTTTGTTGGGTCTGTCGGTTTGTGAGGTTGTATTTTAGTTGTTTGACTGCTTCTATGCCTCTTTCAGCGTGCGGTTGACGATGCCTCCGAGACGTAGACCCTCTCCACAACCTGAAGAAGTAGCAAAAGAGACGGAGAGTGCCACGATTGAGCGAGCCCAGCGGCTCGGGGCTACTACTTTTAGTGGCGGGGCTGATCCTGAGGAAGCCCAGAGGTGGATTACTAGACTGGAGCGGATTTTTGCGGTGATGCATTGTCCACCGGAGGAGCGAGTATTGTTGGCTGCATTCTTACTGGATGGTGCGGCGAACGAGTGGTGGTATACCCTCGAGTTGTCCGGTTGGGATGTCCACAGTGTGACCTGGGAGACGTTCAGGGAACGGTTTCTGGAGCAGTATTATCCTCGTTCTTTCCGGGATGCCAAGGAGGCGGAGTTTCTGCAGCTCCAGCAGGGGAATATGACAGTGGCAGAGTATGAACGGAAGTTCCAGATATTGTCTCGGTTTGCTCCTGCTTTTGTGGCCACTGAAGCCGAGAAGTGCCGTAGGTTTGAGTTGGGCTTGCGCGGTGAGATTCGAGCCGTAGTGACGGCTGGATCTTTTGCTACCCTCCGAGATCTGTCGGATGCTGCGGTGCGAGTTGAGGCTAGTTTGCCGGTGCGACGCCGGGGAACTATCTATTCTTGGAGCTTCGAGCCAGCGGACACCGAAAAGAGGTAACTTCGGTGGATCGTCCTCGTCGGGCGATGATCGTTTTGGTAGGCCTGGTAGTGCCCAGAGTTCAGGATTTTGGGGTTACCGAGCACCGCCGACTCCGCAAGCGAGTGCGACGTCGGTAGCGTCTACAGGGAGACCGAACAGTGGACCAGGCTGGAATGTGTGTTTCTATTGCGGGGAGCGAGGTCATTTCCGACGTGAGTGTCCACTGTTGCTACAGGAAGGTGGTGTAGGCAGAGGAGTAGCGGAGTCCGGACAGAGTACAGCATCAGGGACAGCGGGCACTAGAGGAGGTGGTGGCACAGCCACGAGTAGTTCCAGGGGACGTGGTAGAGCGTCAGGATCTCAGGCCCGGGTGTTCCCGATGACGCAGCAGGAGGATCAGTCGATATCAGATGTGGGGACAGGTACTTGTTTCACTTTTGGTTGTTCTGTTGGTTTGGTTGTTGGATCTCGGGGTAGAGTCTAGGAGTTTTCCTAGAGGACTGGGAGTATATAGTAAGTTCCGTAGTAGGTTGACGGGAAGTATAAGAAAGGAGTGACTATAATTGATCGATCTGAGCCTACTGAAGGAGAGAACCCACAAGCTAGAGTTTGCCTTTAGGACTTTGTGAAGTTAGTCCGACCGTGGCCGGAATAGTAGCCGAGGGAGATGGGTGGTTGTATACGAGGAGGTACTCTATGACTTCTGTCGGGTACTGTGACATGAGGTATTTTATAATACCTTTGTTTTCTGTTCATAGAGTTTCCCTTGCGTACACCATGCAGTTGTTACATAGCTAGGGTTGGCTAAGGTAACAGTAGTTGCGGATGGAGTGAAATACCCAAGGTGGAGATGATAGACAGGAAACCTAGGAGAGGTTGTTCTTTACCGAGTAGGAGACCCTAGGTGTTGGGAACTAGCTGTGGAATTTCGGGGACGAAATTCTATTTAGGTGGGTAGATTGTAACAACCCGTTCCGAGAATTGGGATTAGCAGAGTGTTTAAGGTGTGATTAGTAAGGTTAATCAAGGGTTAGGTGGTCCCGAGGGGTCCGGAAACTTAGAATGACGATTTTGCCCCTGGGTCGGGCAGAAATGTTGACTTTTATTTCGGGTGGTCAAATGGGAGTTGACCAGTGACCAGGACGTAGTTGAGGACGTCACGAATCCGTAGGCAGGTGGCACGCCCGATTCCGACATCCGAGGAGGAAGTTGTGATGTTCGGAAGGTTGAGGGCTTAACCGTAATTTGGGTAAAGTAGGGGGAATAGTTGACTTTTCGTATAATCGAGTTTTGGTAGGTTGACCTAGGAGGGTTAGATAGTTCTTGTCGTCCTAAGTTCGATGACAGGCGGCACGTGTTCATCGGACTTACGAGGCGAGAGTTACGGGTCTAGGAAGTTTTGGTAAAACCGTAAAATAAGTAAAACAGGAGGGTATTTTGGTCATTGTGGCACCTTGGGATTTGTGCAGAGATAAAAGAATGGATGGCTGGGATTTAAACAGATGGGATATAGTTGGAAGGGATGGTGACACGTGTTGAAGGACTGGAGGATTCTGGTGGAATCCTGTGCATTCACGGCCCAAATTAATTGGGGTGCAACCGTGCAGTCCTTCGAAATACAGAGAACAGAGGGTGAGATTTTTGGATCAGTTGATCGATCTGAGTGCAAGGGTGAGTGGTTAGGGAATTGTGAGTGTGTTAGTGAGGCAGGGCGGAGCTGGTGGCCGTGAAATTGAGGTGTAATCGTGCACGGCGGCACGGCGGAGGTGAGGAGAAGAATTGGGGAAAACAGGGATGCCGTGAACGTTTGGTGGTGGCTACGCCGTGAGGCGGTTCAAATCAAGACAAGGAGAGGCTGAGGAGGTTGCAGGGAGTCCAACGACCACCGTGGTAGGCGGCAGTGCGCACGGCGGAGCTGCAATCGAAGGGTAAGTCTTCCTGCTCTGTTTTCCCGTGGAATTTCATTTGGAAAGTCGTGACCCTGGGCTGAGAGTCGAGAGGATTGGAGGTTAGGGTAGTGATCAGGGAGGTCCTAGGTGTTGATTAGGGTGGTCGCCGTGACGGGGCCGTACACGGCGGAGCTCAGTCGAAGAGGGGTCTCTTTTACCCTGTTTCGGCAGTGAACTTCGAACGGTAAGTCGTGACGATTGGGGTTGAGTCGAAGGTCAAGGAGAGTTGGTTTAGGTTCAGTAAGGTTCAGGGAAACGGTTGGTGAAGCCACCGTGAAGGGTGGTGAGCTGGGTGGTCGGATCGTGAAACAGAGTGTTGGGGAGGTTTGATTTCGAGCTTGAGACGACGGGTAGGAGGCTGTGTCGAGGTGATTGGAGGATGGGGATGCTTAGAGTAAGGTTGGACGATGCGGTTGGTGAAGAAAGGAACCGTTTTGGTGGACGGAGGAGGAAGAACCAGGTACGCCGGTCTGAGTGCAGACCACTGTACTGAACCCGGTTTGCTCGAGGAAGGAGGTGGTACTGTAGCAGCGCGTGAGGGCCACGCGCAGCCACTTTGGGCGGCGCGTGGGGGCGCGTGCAGCGGCGATGGGGAAAACGGTCAACATAGTTTTTGGTCTAGGAGTCATGGTGAGTTCAATGGAATTGGTTTCGGGTCAATCGGAAGTCGTTTGAGTGTAGTTCCGCGAGGGTGAAAGTGTAGGGTCCCGGGGTTCTAAGTCTTTGGTTTGGGGATTTTTGAGGAATTTAGGAGAGTGTTGGTAGACGTATTAGTGACGTAATTTGACGGTGTTTGACAGGATCGGGATTTCCCGAGGAAGCCGAGGAACGGGCTGGACGTTCGGGACGCGAGTAGGGCTCAGTACTGTGAGTGGACCTTTTCTCTAAACTCGAGCATGCATAACTGTTTTCTATAATTGTCTTATGGTTTTCAATCATGATTTTATGTTTATCGAATATGTTTGGTCGGTTTTGCATTATTACACGTTTTTCGAGGAAAGTGGTTTTTAGCACGTTTTATGAGGAATGGTTGGTTTTTGGAAAATATGTTATGATTTTGGGATTTCAAATGATAAGTGGTTTTCAATGGTTATAAGTGGATTTTGGGGAACATGATTTCGATGATCAAAGTTTTTGATTTTAGAATCGGATTTCACTAATCGGAATTTGGTTTTAAGATTGGAAAGTGGACTCCGGATTTGGGTTCGGAATGACGGTTCTAGATGCCGGGAGAGCATCGGACCAGTGATTTCGGATTCGGGTTTGGATGTGGATTGGTAAATGGTTTTTAAATGGTTTTGGGATTGGATTTGCTGGATCTGGATATTGGGTTTAAAGACCCGGATATATGTGACGGGGGACCGGCCGGATTGGGTTTAAAGACCCGGATTGAGTTTAAAGACTCGGGAGTTTAAAGACTCGGATATATATTGATTTTCCCCCGTAGGCCTTGAGTTTAAAGACTCGGGAGTTTAAAGACTCGGATATGATTAAGGCCTGGATTGAGTTTAAAGACTCGGGAGTTTAAAGACTCGGATAGATCCAGCAAGTTTGTTCGAGAAAAGGATAATTTGGTGGTTATGGTTTTGATACAGTTTCTGATACTCATGTTATGGTTTCTTATGATATTTTATAGTGTTTCTGTTTCTTATGATGTTTAAGAATGATTCTTTATAAATGTGTTTATAACTGTTGGTTATGCATGTGGTTTCAAAACGGAGGGTTTAACTCGGTTTTCTTATAAAATGGTTTTTGAACTTTTGTACCTTCTGGTCCACTCACATCTTCTGTTTTAAATTGCCCTCCAGGTTGTGGAGCTAGCGCGGGGTCTTGACGTCGAGGCAGAGTCTGAGGCATAGAAGTGACGTGAGGGATCCTAGAAGAGTTTAAAGGCTTCCGTGTGCGTGTAGTTATCGGTTTTATTTTCTTTGTATGTTCGTACTATGTTCTGTAATTGCTACCTTCGGGACATTGTGTTTAATTACTCCTGCGTTTGACTGGGTTCGAGTAAGTGTTCCTTAGGTGTTGTGTTGGGGAGTCAGACGGGAGCGGGATTTACCTCGGGTTTCGGGGTGAAACCGGGGTGGGTCCTGACACAAAGTCCTAATTATTTTTCGGGTCAAAAGTCAACTTTTTCCCCTTCAGGGGAAAAATGGTCATTTCACAATAAAATAATAATAATAATAAAGGTTTGGGTCGTTACAGTAAATCATTGGTACACCCTTAAAAACTTTTAGTTTTATTTAAAACTTTTAGTACTTGTATATTAAACAAAATAAAGTTTTACTTCAAACTTTTTTTATTCAAAAGTCTCTAAACAGAATTTGTAAATAATAAATTCCACATCTACCCTTTTATATCTCAATAAAGAGGTTGAGTGAGTTATTGAAAATTTCTATAAATAATTAAAAATAACTGTGACGCCCCGGAAATTCGAAACATGAAAATTTGGAAAATTTAAGGAAAATGACGATTTTGCCCCTGAAATTGGGCGAAAAAGTTGACTTTTGATTTGAGCGGTCAAACGGACTTTGACCGATGACCGTGACGTAGTTCGGGACGTCACGAGTTCATAGACAGGTGGCACGCCCAATTCCGACATTCGAGGAGAAAGTTATGACGTGCGAAAGTTGGTAAAAGGGGCCGAATGTTGACTTTTTGATCGGGACATTGTTTGGACTTTCCGGGAGTACCGTTGGATAGGTTTCGAGACGCTGAATCCGTAGACAGGCGGCATGCGTCAATCGGAGTTCGAACGAAAAAGTTATGGTTCTAGAACGATGAGGGGCATTTCGGTAATTTGTTATGATAAGGGTAAAACAGTAATTTGTCTTTAATGTTAAAATGAATTAACTATACCTTAATATGGCTGATTCAGCCTAATGGGATGAGGATTGATCATGTGATGACACTTGTCACCATAAGTGTGAGATTAGTGGCTTAAGAGATAGATTAGTGGCAGTTTTGTATAATTAACTAATTTCTAAAACGGTGACATTATTAATTAGCATATAGTGTTCATGTTTAACAAAAACAGAGACTACAGACTACCAAAAATCTACACAAACACCTTGATCGACTTGCAGTAACCCAGGGAACAAATGAGTGAAGAATTAAGGGACATTAGGAGTGGAAATTGAGTGGAAAATCGAAAAGAAAGGGGACTGGGAAATCAGAAAATACCCGAAACCTTGAATTGATGATTTCGAATTGAATTTCTTGTTGGAGGCGTAATTGATGGAAATGAACGTTTGAGTAAGCTTACTGGACCTAAGACGAGTCGACTGGGATCAAATTCGAAGAGAATTGATCGTGAATTGGTGATGAACAGATGCTGCGACGCCATTGAAGTGGAAGCTTGGGTTTGATTACTTAGAGGTGATAATTCTTAAAATTGACCTTGATTTCATATTTAGAATGACGGTTAGATGCTTCTGGTATGATTAATTGAATGTTACAGGTCGTGTTTGTGTGGAACCCGAGTTAGAACCCGTCGGGTTTCGAAGTTGAGTCGTGAGTTTCATGACCTAATTCCATTAAATTAAGGTTACAGATTCACAGTAGACATAGAATTGATGTTATTGAATGAAATAATTGGAGAAATTGAGTTGAATTGATGAAGTTTGGAACGGGTTGCACCGCGGGTCAAATGACCCGTTTACCAGGCAACCGGGTCAAGAAGACGACTGTACAGTCACTGTAGCACGGCGCGTGGACTCACGCGCAGCCGCTTGCGGCGGCGCGTGAGGGCGCGTGGTAGCTTTTCTGGGGAAAGTTCCAACAGGTGTTTTACTCCCTGTAATGTAACAGACATTTTAAAATTGGTTTCGTATCGATCGGACACCGTCTCGATAATGTTTCGAGGGTCCGAAGGTTTAAGTTGCGTATTTAATTAATATTAAATTCCCGAAAAATTATGGGAAAATTAGATGATGTAAATTGACTTGTTTATAACCTTGAATAATGATTGTGAACAGGATTCGAGATTCCTGGCACGTGTCGGAAATTACGGAAACGCGTGCAGCGCGGGAAACGAGCAATTGGACGGTGTGTGAGTGGACGTTTGTTTTATAACTTGATATGCATGCATAGTTAAATGTTTTACATGATTGATTGCATGATTTGGTTTGCAATGATGTCATGATTTGTTTGGATGATTATTTATGATTTAATGATTATTTTAATCGGTAATTCGGGCACGTTTTTCGAGGAAATGCGTAAATGATATTTTGGACTAGGCCCGGAGTCAAAATGATTTCAAAATGAATATTTTAATGAATTAATGAGTTAAGAATGATTTCTGGATTATTATGATAATTTCTATGTGATTTTACGGAATTACGTGTAAAGGATATTTGGGCTTGAGTCCCGGTTGATAATAATTTAACTTGGATTGAGTCATGGATTTGATTGACATGTTTTGGGATATGATCCCGGATGGTTTTCCTTGTGATTATGATTGTGACTATGGATGCCCAGACGGTCGGAGCTAGGGGATTACCTAGTCGGCCAGTGCTTGGGGATGTGATGGTATGATTGTGAGTTCTTATGGTAAGCCAACTTCTCGGATGCGACTGAGCCTGGATGTACCACTCGGATGTGTCTGAGCCTGGGGATGTGTTCGCCCAGATGTGACTGAGCCCGAGGGTTGAGCCCAGATGTGTCTGATCCCGAGAGTGTGGCTGGATGTTGGCCTACGCGTAGTGCAGATGTGACAGTGTGATGGTTTGTGCACTTGTGAATAGTGCGGATTGATTGATTGATTGATTGATTGAGTAATTGATTGTGATCTTATGCAGAGTACTGTTTGATGTTGCGTACTGGTATTGAGTACGAGTTTTGGCCCGTGTGGCCAGGTGACTATGTTTTCATGTGTTTGGCCTGAGAGCCGGGAAGTTTGACTTCTTATATGGTTTGGCTAAAAGCCAGTATTTGTGTTTCATCTGTTTTCCTATGCATGCATGATTTGTAAAACTGGAGGGTAAAGGATGTCTTTTCAAATGTATTTTAACGAATATATTTTTGTCCACTCACACCTTTGTTTTGATGACCCTCCAGGCCGTGACACAACGTTTGGGGCTGATCTCGAGGCGGAGGCATGAGCAGAAATCAGTGCAGTTATCCCTGGTCTGACAGGTGCTGAAGGATACTTTCGGGATTTCAGGCGACTTGTCAGACGGGAGCAGGACCGGGCACAGTTATCGAGGTCCAGTTGGGACGGGTCCTGTCAATAACATTGTTTTTTTTCCTCTTTACCACATGTGCCCCTTAGTGTTTGATTTTTTGGCATCTTGGGTCATTTATTATATAATGCATATAATAAATATTATATATGTATACTATATACAATGTATATAGTTACAATTGAATTTTTTTTATAAAATAAAAAATAATGTCCGTATTATCTGAGATTTAATGGTAGGGTATAAGTTTTTTTTTTTTGGGGAGGGGGTTGAGATGGTGGTAGAAAATCGTACGACATAGGGTTTAATTCTTGATTTTTGGCACAAAATTCAAGAATTAAACTCTAAACAATACGAAATTAACCAATTTATTTAATATCGGAAGATAAAGAATTTTTAATTTTTAAATTTAAATGTTATTTTGGAGAATTATTGCTTTTAATTATCTTGCTTTAAATTAGATTAGATATTCGTATTACTTTTAAAATGAGTAAGAAAAAAAATTATAAATCAGAGTAATATTTTATAATCCTCAATATAATATTATAATAAAAAAAATAATGTTGAAATCATAATAGATTTTAGTAAGTGTTTTTTAAATTGTTAGACTAATTTACCATTGGATGTCATTGTTGTAATTTATATAAAAATTATGGTCTATTTTAAATTATATAATTTTTTGATTAGTTAAAAAATTTATGAGTTTAATTTTTTACATATAAAATTTTAAATAAATTTATATGTTTATAAAAACTTATAAATTAATTACTCTTTTAATTATTTGTAATAATTAGGGAAGTCGTGAGTATTATTGAATCAGTGTATTTCACTTTATTAGATAATTCGAATTTTGTGAAAAAAGAGATAAATACCCATTTCCAGTATAAAAGGCCAAGAGTTAAAATACGAGGCCCAAAGGGACCCGACTCTTCGAGATCGACCTTGATTGACGTCATCTGATCCCAATAAAATATAAATCTCACGATGTCCAACAATCAATTTGAATCAAATCAAACACAATGCCATATCAAGTCGAATCCTAATCAAATATCACGTCCGCTTGATTATATTTCGGTGGTCCCACAAAGCTAACATCACATCGGTTTACTCGTATCCTCTGAACCGTCCATCATATCCCATTTCTCCATCATGATTATCACCATCAAGCATTGAAGCACTGAAAGCAGGTTGATCAACTCTAGGCGTTGACAAAGCTTTTTAAACCTTCATGAACCACCGGATTGATGGAAAATTTGATTCGATCACCAAAATTTAGTACGGTCAATTAGTAAAGGAAATCGCGAGAAAGTGGTCCAATAAAAAAACGAATTTCAGGTTACAGATATGAAATTAGCATTTAACCTAATTTTGGACTCAAGATAAGAAATTAATATTTCACTCGTGGCTCGAATGAAGCTGAAATGTCTTTGCAAAAGTATACTCTAAAGTTTACACTCTAGAGTATACTCGAGTTGAAATGTTTTTGCAAGAGTATACTCTAAAGTTTACACTCTAGAGTATACTCAAGTTGAAATGTCTTTGCAAGAGTATACTCGAATTAAAATATTACGTGTCAATGATAAAATAAAAATTAACATCATTGTACACTCTAAAGTTTAGGAGTCAATATCAAATTGGACAATTAGATTTCAATTTCATCATTTTACCGATTCGATTTTGAAATCACATCAATTTATTCTATTTGCATATTTTACTATTAAATCATCAATTAAATTAAGGAAATTCTTGGTATTCATTACAAAGTTTTATCCATTTATTTTTAAAGAAGTGACTAATTATTTTGATTTTGTTATTTTTTTCTGGGCAATTAACTCATAACTTCTTACTAACATATAAGTTTATTAAAAAACTTGCATATAGAAAAATTAAACTTATAGACCATTTGACTAGTCAAAAGAGTATACAATTTAAAATAGACCATAATTTTTATATAAATTACAACTAATGTAATCCAATTGCAAACTAATCTAGCAACAATCTAAAAAGTATTTACCAAAATCTATCATGATTTCAACATTACTTTTTATTTTTATTTTTTGTTACTGTGAGATTATAGTGAGAATTATGAAAACATTATGCATATTTATAATTTTTTTCGATTGCTCATTTTAAAAGTAATATGAGTATCTAATATAACTTAAAGTAAGATAATTAAAAACAATAATTCTTCAAAAGTACTTCTATATTTTAAATTTAAAAATTCTTTATCTTCCGATATTAAATAATTTGGTTAATTTCGTGTAGTTTAGGGTTTAATTCTAGAACTGTACGATTTTTCACCACCATCTCAACCCCTCCACCCATCTCTCCCCCCAAATAAAAAATATATATACTCTATCGTTGAACCCCAGACAATACGGACTTTATTTTTTATTTTATAGTCTAAATTAAATTGTAATTATATACAATATATTTAGTATACATATATAATATTTATTATATGCATATTATAAAAAAAGGCTCAAGAGGCCAAATAAATCAAACACGAAGGAGCACATGGAGCAAAGAGGACTAAAAAAAACAATGTTATTTTATAGAACTTTTGCATGTGGAGCTAATATCTTTAATGAAAATATATAATTCAGTTATATATATATATAAGTAAATATATTCAACCAAAGAAAAGACGCTCAGATTCGAACCATAAGTGAAACAACTAGTTAAAAACCTAGAGAAGGTTTCCAAATGGAAGCAAACACAAGTCCAGAAGAAAGAAAGAAAAAAAGTAGCCTAACTATGATCTAATATTCCAGTTATGCAAAGTGAGCACATTAGACGAAGAATGAGGAATCTTAAGAGAGGATAACCGACTCCGGATCAAATTCATAATAGATAAAAAGATGAAATGTTGTGATAGAATTTTAACCACAAAAACAAGAGAGTTACTGTGAAAAATTAGAAATTCAAAATCGTAATTTTCATAATTTGAAAAGGGAATTGATGTTTTTTCCCTGGTTATACATGGTTAAAAATTTGACTTTTTGTTCAGAAATATTTTTGGACCTTTCATGTAACGACCCATCCCGAATTCCAGGATTAGATTAGTAACTAATCATGATTAGCGGGGTTAATCGGTGATTAGTTGGGCGAAATCGGACGAACAATGTAAAATGACCGTTTTTACCCCTAATCGTGGATAAAACATTGATTTTTAATTCGGACGGTCAAATGGACTTTGACCGATGACCGTGACGTAGTATGGGACGTCACGAGTTCATAGACGGCGGGCACGTTCGATTCCGACGTTCGAGGTGAAAGTTATGACGTTTGGAAGTTCAAGGGCATTTTCGTAATTTGAACAAAAAAGGGGGAAATGCTGACTTTTCGACCAGGAGGGCCGAGGATCGTTAGGAAGGTCTCGATGCCCTGAGTCCGTAGACAGGCGGCACGCGTCAATCGGAGTTCGAATGACCAAGTTACGGGTTTAGATGCGTGATGGGCATTTTGGTAATTTGTCAAATGAGGGTAAAATGGTAATTTGGCTGTTGATTTTTGGATAGACGTGTATGGTTCTGTGGGTTCTTTTCAGAAACAGGGCACGGGTTAGGCATTGTTTATGGAACCTTGCTTGGGCTGAGTGCTATTGGATTGAATGGAGAAAACACAGAGCACTGTGAGGATTGTTTATGCATTTGAGTGGGATGCAGCATGCCTGGGATGGTGAAGTGCAGAGCACGGGCAAAATTGTTTTATTCCATTGAGAATTTTAACAGAGAACTGGTCGGGTTGGATGGATTAATGGGATTGTTTGATCCATTTCTGGGACGTTGGAGAGGGACATAGAACTAGAGAGAACCAGAGAGAGGAGTTAGAGAGGAGAAACGGGGAGACTGAGTGGAAATTCACCCAGAAACCCGAAACCATGTTTGAACAAATTCAAAATTCCAATTCGAAATGTAGGCCAACCCAAGACAATTTAGGGCTCAATTCAGTCTTCTGGGACCTCCCTTAGTCGATCCTGATCAAGGGATCGAAGCTTGAAGCCCTGGGAAGCCTTGGACAGACACGACAGAGTTCAGAAAAATTGAGGATTGAGTCATCTAATTGGAGGGGTTAGAAGATGCAATTGAGCTTGGAAACCAGCTTAGGATAATCAGACGAAACTGTTGGCTGGATCAATTGATTGAAATCAGATGGCATTGATGGATTTCGATGAAGGAACAGTACCCAGGTGTTCTTCGATGTTCATCGTCGAATCGTTTGACTCTAGGTAAGTATTTATAAAATTAAGGTTACAAAACTATAATTGGACTTAAAACGAAGATGTTTGAATGCTCAATTGAAAGAATTGAGGTTGAATTGACAGTGAACTGATCGGGTCGTCTCGCGGGTTGCAGGACCCGTTTTACAGACAAACGGGTTGGGACGATGACACTGTAGCAGGCACGTGGGTTTCACGCGCAGCCACTCACGGCGACGCGTGACGGCGTATGGGCACGAAACCCAAGGTGAGTTCAACTCGACTTTTGTCCTATGCAATGTAACGAACATTTTAGCGTTGGTTTTGAATTAACCGGACACCGTTTCGATGTTGTTTCGAGGGTCCGAAGGTTTACGTTACGTTTTTAACTAACGTTTAATTCCCGGAAAATTATGAGAAATTAGTATGTTGTTATTTGAGTCCTTAGTGACAGTAAAGTATATTTTCGGACAGGATTTGAGATTTTTGGAAATTTTCAAAAATTACGGGAACGCGTGCGGCGCGAAAATGAGCGTTATGGACGGTGTGTGAGTGGACTTTGCTTTCAAAAATTAATGCATTCATAAATATTTCTATGATTTCTATGATTATGATTATGGCTATGGCTTGTGATAATTTAGATTTCCGTATTTAGACGTATTTTTTATATGCATACGAAATTGCATGTATTTCGAGACTATGGTTTCTCTTATGCTTCGATGATGGTTTAATGAATGATTTTATATGTTTTGTGGTTTTCATGTTTTAACAATGTTTCGATTACGATTGTGAGTATGATTTATGGTTTTGACACGTATTTCGAGAATGACACAGATTTGCACGTTTTACGAGATTTCGAGTATGATGTGGTTTGACCGTGATTTTGGTGATTTGATTAGGGTTTTGATGTTTTGACCTTGGGAATTGAGATATGATGTGATTTCAAGGATTTAAAACGGGTTTTGAAAAAGGTGATTTCGGGCTTGGTACCCAGGGCATAAAAATAATTTTGATGAACGAGATTTCAATTTTCGGAAGTTTGAAAATGGATTTCTAGTTTGGGTTCGGAATGACAGTTCCGGATGCCGGCTTACGGAATCATCATTGCGAATTCGAATTCAGGAATGGATGATGGTTTGATAAAATGATTTGATACGATTATACATGTCCCGTTTTTAATGATGATTTGATTATGTTTTGTGAAGTAAGATTTTGGGGATTTGAATGTGGAAATTCGGACATGACTCCTGTTATGACAAAATGTGATTTCGGATTGATTTTGGGAATTTGGATCACGATGGATCGTGGATTGTTGTGATTTACAAATGGTTTTGGGTTCAAAGACCCGGTATTATTGCTGGATTATGTTTTGGGTTTAAAGACCCGGTGCTATTGCTGGATCATGTTTTGAGTTTAAAGACTCGGTTAATTGATGACGGGGGAGGGCCCTTAATGAGTTTAAAGACTCGGTTACTGTTTTGAGTTTAAAGACTCGGTATGATACCCCCGAGGCCTATTGATTATGTTTTGAGTTTAAAGACTCGTTGATATTCCGGGAAGGCCTGATTATGCGCATGGTTTTGAGTTTAAAGACTCAAACGCACTTGAGATCCAGCAGATTGATTGACTTGTGAATTACTGTTGATTTCTGATGTTTCGAATGTGTTGGGCAATGGCCGGTTTATATGGTTGATGGATTTGAATTATGTTGTGTACTTGGTTTTGATTCATGGTTTTGGGCTGAGGCCCTGTGTTTATGATTGCGGGCTAAGACCCGAAGGTTAAGGAAAGGAAAATGATTTGATTTTCGAACACGGTTTTCTTGTATTGGAGATGAAACGGATTGCGAAATGATTCTGGAATTCATGCATTGGTTTTACGTGGAGGGTAGAAACGTCTTCTGTAACTGTTTTATAAACTGATTTATTTTTGTCCACTCACACCTTTTATGTTTTTATTGACCCTCCAGGTCGTGGCACACTGGTCGAGGCTGATCGAGAGGCGAAGGTATGAGTGTGTACATGCGTGGCTATCCCTGGTTTGGCAAGTACTGAGGGTAATTTGGAAATTTCAGTCGACTTGCCAGACGGGAGCAGGACCGGGCACGGTTATCAATGTCCCTTCGAGGGCAGTCCTGTCATTTCATGAGAATTGTTGCGTAGGTCTCGTAGTACTAAGCCCGTAGATAGGTGGCAC
Source organism: Prinsepia uniflora (assembly GCA_032719365.1). NCBI lineage: Eukaryota > Viridiplantae > Streptophyta > Magnoliopsida > Rosales > Rosaceae > Prinsepia > Prinsepia uniflora. Next base: position 46,464,341 of record CM064866.1, on the reverse strand, counting down.
GTTGAAATCAAAGTTCGGATGGATTTTTTATGGGTATGAAATGACTAGTGGTATTTTTTTAATTTGGATTATTAAGCGCATTTTGGTCTTTTAGAATTATCTGATGAGTCATGAGTGGTGCCACTCACCATATTTGTTATGTGACACTTGTCACCCTTAAATTAGGATTGGTGGCACTGTTTGTTGTAATCGTGTAAGTGTGTGTGTTGGTGTATGTTTGTTTACTAAGCATTCGAAAACCCAAAACCAAAACAACCCATCGATCTTCATCTGAGGACCAAGAGAAACTGACAGCACCCATCCTTAATCCCTCATAATTTACTTAGGATATCTTACTCCTGTCTAACACCTCGTGTAACAACCCGTCTCGAATATCAGGATTAAATATTAATTAATTATAGATTTAGTATGATTAATCGGGGATTAATCGAGACAAATCAGACGGACGGTGTAAAATGGCCGTTTTGCCCCTATATTTGGGAAAAATGTTGACTTTTGACTGGGGGAGTCAAACATACGAGCACCGAGGATCGTTACGTAGATCGAGATGTCACGAGTCCATTTTTAATTGTTTTAAAACAAACATTCACACACATCTCTCACCCCCCCCCCCCCCCCCACACAAGCAGTTCATCTCTCTCAGCCCTCTCATCCTTACTTTCTTCTCCATCATCTTTATCATCTTCATCTTCTGTGTTCGATCAAACCCAAAACCCGTGGAAAACCCATAACCGTGAACCCAACCCCTTACACACCCTCAAATCCTAATATATCGCCTTAGACTATGATTGAAAGTTGGAGCGTGAGGGCAGACGATGATGATGGTGGCATCGTGGTCGACCGTCGTGTACGGCGGTGGTGGCTGATAACTGAAACCCGTGGATTGTTTTGAGCTAAAAAAATGGAAGGACGAGTTTTGTTGGCGGTTGAACGTGCTGGAGGGTTGGATGATGCTCCTGAGGTCGAGATGACCGTGGTGGTGGCCACGACGGAGCTCGTGACGGCAATGTAAGGGGGTAACACAAAAGCCTGTATTTCGTTCAAAAATGGAAAACAAGGTTTTGAGGTGTGTTGATTGATTGGGTCGATTCTGTTGTGTTCTAGGGATTAGTACGATCTCGTGGGTGGTGGTTTCGAAGGCATTGGTGGTCTCTGGTGGCCGGAAACAGTGGAGGAAGGTTGGTCGTTCATTCCTCAATCGGGAAGGTACTTTCTAGCCCTGGTTTTCCAGGTTTGAGGCCATAGATATATTGTACACGTTGATACGAAACTGTAGGATTAAATGGAGTTGAAAAAGGAGTCAAATCGAGGGAGAGAACCGGACTTGCAGAGAACCGGCTGGACCGAGTTTGACAGAGGACAGGGATGACACTGTAGCCAGGCGCATAGGTTTCACGCGCATTGGCTTTGGGAGGCACGTGAGGGCGGGTGGGCCTTAGTTTTGAGGCACGGTCAACATGTAATTTCATCCTTTCGATGTAACGAAAATTTTGAGACTTATTTCAAGTTGATCGGACATCGTTTCGATATAGTTTGGGATGCTCGAAGGTTTAGGATCAAGTTTAAATACGTTTAAAAGTCTGAGAAAAATATGGGGATTTAATGGAAGGTTATTAAAGTAATTAGTAACCCTCTAGTATGATTTGTACAGGTTCGGATATTCCGAGGACGTTGTTTTAGCCCGGGGAGGCTTTGGCACGCATATCAAGGGGACGACATAGGACGTTCTATGAATGGACATTGTTATCTAAACTGTGATGCATGCATAACTATTTTATATCTTTTATATATGTGATTTCTATGATGATGATTGTGATATTGGTGATTTACATATTTGCACGTATTTCGAAGTGTTTTCCGTATTTGCACGTACTTCGAGGTTTACGATTTTATACTATGTTTTTACGTGCTTGGGTTTTGAATGATGACTTTATTGAATGGTTTTGGATTTGGAAATATGGAACCGGGCTTGAGACCCATTTGATTTACAAACTATCGGACTTGGATTCCATTTGATTTAATAAGGCATCGGGGCGGGGGCCCAGTTGATTTACGAAATCGGGCATGAGGTCCAATTGTGTTGTAAGAATATGATTTCGGCTCGGGGGACCCATAAATGGATTTGGATTTGAGAAATCGGATTTGTGGATTACGATGGTTTTATGGAAGTCCCGGGCATTGAGACAATTTGTGACATGTTTTCCATATACCATCCTTATATCTCTGGATTGTGTCCTACAGTCGTCTGGACGCTGGAGTAGTCACGGCGCATTTCCTGCGAGGGGTAACTGCACGGAGCGACCGGACCGTATAGTGATTGAGGAACAAGATTGCTAGACATCTGGGACGTCAGACATGTCAGAGATTGACTCGGGTTGATCCCAAGTAGCACATGTAGCTTAGACCATGACATGACGTTAGGGACAGTCAGGCGTCTGGGACGCATGCATCTGGGATGCCGAGGATTGGTATATAATGGTTTTGGATTGAATTGTGATTCATGGCTTTACTAGATTATGTATATGGATTTCAGAGTTATAGAATTTATGAAATGGTATTTAAGTATTGGTGGTTTTGGGAAGTGGCCCACATGATTGGATTTACAGTTTTAGGCTGAATTCCCACCTACTTGGATTTATGGTTTTGGGATATGGCCCTAATGATTTAATTAAAGTAAATGGTTTGTTTATTAGTTTTCGAATGCATGCATATTTTTTTAGTGAAGGGCATAAATGTCTTCTTATGAAATGTGTTTTTATTAAACTATTGATTTTCGTCCACTCACAGCTTTTAATGGTTTAATTCCCTTTAAGTTGATCACGGATACGGATTGTAGCAGATACCGAGACATCACACTCTTTCACCGATCCTGGCGCACTCTGGAAGCCCCGAATGGGCTGATGTTCTGAGTTATCCCTTGTCTGACACTTCGCGTTAGACAGGAGTATGGCACATCCCACGATAATCCCGGGGGATTGGGATTGGTTGTGTCACCTCGTGTTAGACGAGGGATAATACCGTCACCCAAACAGGGTTTTCCAGAGTATGCATCATTGTGTGATGTCTCGGTCTTTACTACAGCCCGCATCCGCAATCAACCTGGAAGGTGTCAAAAACAACAAAACGTGTGAGTGGACAAAAATAAACATTTGGTAAAACTATTTTCAAAAATATACTTTTCACCCTCCGTTTTATAAAGTATGCATGCATATCAATTTAAAACCTTCCTTTCCAGTGAAACAATAACATATGAAAAACAAGTACTTTCATCGTAAAACTAACACATGTAAAAACCTCTGGAATATAAATCAATAAATCAAAATCCTCGGGACCCATTCTCATATCCGACATCTTTCTCATAACATCACATTATCATCATCAGTCACGGTATCCAAGCAACGCGTGCACATAGCTCCCGGACTGCTCAAGTCCGAGCACGTCGGCGTGAACACATCACCGGTTGACGTTCAACATATCGTTGTGAACATATAATCGTTCGATCTCATATAACATAAGCACTTCTGAGTCGACCCTCTTTCGACTGCTAGACAACAGGCAGTGCATCGTGACCTCTCCAGGGGGGACACAACGCATCTCGGAGGTGAGCATCATATCAAAGGGTCCTCTCTAGGGAAAAATATTCACAACCGGATGCCCTCTCATAATCACTGAGAATGGTCATTTTGAAAACAGTGGAAACATTTTCATAAACTTTTGTATCTCAAATCAAAACAGTTGTTTTCATAGGGTCTCGGCCTGAAATATGGTTTCCACAAAACTCATAAAATTAGTGTCCATTCCTCATTTCACAAAAACCAAAAATCATTTCATTACTCAAATCACTGATCAAAAGTATTTCCAATATGGTCACAATCCCAAAACATAGTTTCATAAGTCCCAAAATCATCTATGCAATCATGTATTTACATTTGACAATAATCGCAGTCAAAATCATTATCCAACTGGGTCTCAAGCCCAAAATGCCATTTTCATGGGTCACTAACAAACTTTTTAAGTCCATAAGTAAAACCCCCAAAAAATTCCGGAATTGAGAACGCGCCTCGAACATGCTTCCTTAGAAGAAAACCTTCAAATAACCTATCAAATAATCTTCGATCGACCTAAAACCACCACCATTGGATTCAGATTATCGAAGCCATTCAAACAAGACCGGGTTGACCTCGAAATTCATGCCCATGCGCCCACACGCGTCGGTCAAATTTCGTTGCACGACGATCAACGCTGACGTCATCCGCTAATGTCAACTATTGACGTCAGTAGTTGACGTCATCTGCTGACATCGGCAGTTGATGTCATCTGCTGATGTAAGCGTGACATCTGACATCTCTAACAGTTTGACAACATGACAAGTGGCACACCCTGAATGGTGCCATGTCACATGATGATGTCACCTATTGATGTCATCACTGCCATGTGTCACTGATAAGTGTGACACCTCTCTAACACTCAGCCACGTAGGACCACCTCACTGGTCCACGTGGTCTGACATCGCTGACGTGGACGTGCTACGTCAACTGCCATGTCACCTGAAATGTCCTACCACCACGCCACGTGCCATCACCTCACTAGTCCACGTGGTCCGACTATGCTAACGTGGACCTGCCACGTCAGCCTCTGATAGATCACCACATGGCACCACCTGGTTGGCCACGTGGCCTGACAAGATGATATGGCTTGCCACGTCATCATCGTCAAGCTCTGGTCGGGTCAACCCGAACCACTATAATGGGTCATTTAACCCGTGACCTTGACCCGGTTCGTTCTCCCTCATCTGACCACCACAATCATTCCATATTTTCACAAATCTCATCGTCTCTCACCTATAACACATCCATGGCCTTAAAATCAAAAGAAAGGACCAGAAATGCACCTATCCATTTCGATCCTCCACGGCCAGTTTCAAACCTCCACTAGAGCTCATGCATGGTCCCTTTTTCTTCGATTTTTCGTCCAATACTCTCACATTAACACTTAAAACACCAACATGGCCTCAGTTTAGGGTTCCAAATGTCCATCCCAAAATCCTAATTTCAAACGTTAAATGGGTTCGGGTTTACCTGGGTATCACGGGTTTCTCAGGCCACTGTGACTCCTCCATCCACCACCGTCATTCTCCTTTCCCTGCCTCACTCTCAGTCATTCTCAAGCAGCAGCAAGGCTGAAGGAAGATGAAGAAATTGAATGAGTTTTGGTTTCGGGTGGGAGAGAAAACAAAGAGGAAATCAATGAAGATTGGTGCATGAATGTGGGTTATGGACCAAAGGATGGGTGACACGTGTCACTCATCTATTGGTCCATGCAAGATCTTTTGGGCTGGCTAACAAACAACCCAAAAGTCAACTTCTTGAAAAACGTGTAACTGTAATACCGACTATTCCTTCCATGACTCGTAACTTTCCCGTACGACGTCCAAATTCGACGTGTCACTTGTCCATGGGCTCGTAACGTCTCGATTTATGTAAAAGACCTTGGTCCATGTGTAGTTGACTTCCAAAGTCAAAAGTCAATATTTTATCCTTCTAGGGGAAAAATCGTTATTTCAACTCTACTAATCCCGATCAGACTTGATTAACCCTTAATTAATTCTCGATAATCTCATAAATTCGGGGACAGGTCGTTACAGAAACACAGACAGGGAATATGAGAAAAAGGAAAAATAGAAGAAGAAATAGGACATGAAAGCTCAGACCCGAAAACCCAGGAGGAAACCCAAATCCTCAATGAAACCATGAACTTGAATTTTGGTTGTTGGATGATTAATTAGTAAAATTGAGGCCACTGTTGTGATTGCTAACACCTGGTGACCAAAATCGAGCTCAAATTTGGAGGAAATAGGCATGGGAAGGCCTAGATTGAGATTTGAAAATTTGGGCCGAAAATGAAGGATTCGATTATTGATCTTGAGTAAGGAATTTGTGATTTCTAAATCAGTGATATTTAAATGGGATGGATTAGATTTAATTGGTTGATAAAACATAAGAATTGGTGTAGAAATGCAGGACTTTAAACCCGATCAGGCCGCAGGTTAGGTCTAAGTTGTAGACCTAACTGAAGCTTAAAGAAGGACATTGTAGGAGCGCGTGAGTCCCATGCGCAGGGGCTTGACCAGGGCATGAGTCCCACACGCAACTGCTTGACTAGCGCGTGGGGGCTCGTGTCAGGATTTTTCGAGGTACAGCAAACATGATTTTTAATGTTTTTTATATTTCTGACATTTTGGCCCAGATTTTGAGTCAATTGGACACCATTTCAGTGTAATTTTAAGTGTCTGAAGTATTATGTTATGTTTTAAAGTGCATATTGTAACGACCCGTCCCAGAAGTTGGGATTAGATTAGTGATTAGTGATGGATTAACAAAGATAATCGTCGATTAGTTGGATACTTTTGGAAGGTTGGTACAGAATGACGATTTTGCCCTTGGAATGGGCAAAATGTTAACTTTTAGTTTGGGCGGTCAAATGGACATTGACCGATGACCGTGACGTAGTTGGGGACGTCACGAGTTCGTAGTAAAGTGGCACGCCCGATTCCGACATTCGAAGAGGAAGTTATGATGTTCGGAAGGTCGAGGACATTCTCGTAATTTGGTCAAAAAGAAGGAATTTGTTGATTTTTGCACGACACGGTTTCTTCATGCAAACCGAGGATCGTTAGATAGATCTTGACATCCTGAGTACAACGATAGGCGACACATGTCGATTGGAGTTCGGACGATAAAGTTACGGATCTAGAAACACGAAGGGCAGAACGGTAATTTGTGTAATTAAGCGTAAAATGGTTATTGTGATTCATTGGGTTCTGTGCCCAGTTAGTGTGTGACAAGTGGCTGTTCTGGGGAGTTCTAACCATAGAGAAGTGGACACCTGTCCTTCTCTGGATGGTGGTAGAACTCTACACCAATTAGTTTGAACAGGTTTAAATTGATTGTGCAAGGTGAAGGAACAAAAACAGAGAACCCGTGTTGAATATTTGATTCCCTCACTCTCCACAGTGATTGTTGGCCCCTAAATTGTGAATAAGAATGGGAGGACGGACGATGAGGAATGTAGTGGTGGTGTTGAAGGGGACCGCCATGTGCGGTGGTGGTAGCAAAGGAGTTTGAACCGTGAGCGCCTTACTGTGATTCAAATGCCACTTGATGATTCCTTCGTTACTGAGTGCTTTTATGTATAGAAAGGAGTTTCTGGAGTTGAAAGGAGTCGAGAGAGCCAAAAACCGATGCCCGCCATGGCTGGTGGCCGTGGAAACCCGAGACTGGTAAGTTCACAAGTTGAAAATGGCACATTAAGTTTTGCGGGTTTTTACTGAAATTGGTTGGTTAGAGCAGGTTTTGGATATTGTTAGGATTCTTTTGGGCTTGGTAGGAAGAACAGAGATGGTCAGAGACAGGACAACAGAGAAGGGGAAACTTTACGGTTTGAAGATTAATCGGGAAGGTAATTTCTGGCCTTTGTTTTTCACGTTTGAAATCGTGGATTGATTAAGTAAGGTTGGAAGAAGGTAATAAGCTGAAAAAGGAAGGGAATTGGATTGAAATTAGACAAAAACCGTCCGCTCCAGTTCAGGGTTGGACTGGATTACAGTGAACCAGACTGGACCCGGTTCACTAGAGGTAGGGGATGACACTGTGCTGGCAAGTGAAGCCCACGCGCAGCCCCTTTATACGGCGCGTGTGGGCGCGTGGTACACATTTCTAGGATGGTTCCAACATGACTTTTAAAGTATTTTATGTAACGAACATTTTGGCACTGGTTTCGAGTAGATCGGACATCATCTCGATATGTTTCGGGATGTCCGAAGATTTTAAGGCTCAGTTAAAAATAGTTAAATATTCGGAAAAATTACGGGACTTTAATATAAGCTTAATGAAGTAGTTAGTGACCTTGTTATGGGATTTGGACAGGTTTGGGAAAGCTAAGGATAGCGGAACGGCCGGGAACGGCGTAAGTGCGAGTGTATCGAGGCGACGTCGGAATGGTCTGTGAGTGGACTTTGCTTTCTAACTCTTGATCCATGCATATATGTTTTTAATATGTTTTCATACGTGTTTCTATGATTGGATTTATGGTCTCGATGCTTTACGGTTTGCACATTTTTTGAGGTATTTTACGGAATTTCACATTTTACGAGGTTCCGCATGATCATGTGATTTGACTGTAGTCTTAATGGTTTGATTTTGGGATTTGAACTATGATTTGATTTCAATGTTTTGAAAAGGATTTCAGAAAAGTGATTTCGGGCTTGAGCCCTATTCATGTGATTGAGATTTCAGTTTTGAGATTTGGAAAGGAAATCTGAATTTGGGTTCGGGACGATGGTTCCGGATGCCGGCTTACAAAATCATTGTTGCGAATTCGACTGTGGATTTTCTGTGGTTTTCACTGATTGTATGAAAACAGTTTTTGGTTTTAAAGACCCGGAAAAAGAGAAAAACCTACTGGATCTGGTTTTGAGTTTAAAGACTCGGATTGATTGACGGGGGGAGGGCCCTGGATTGATATGTTTTGAGTTTAAAGACTTGGTATATGTTTTTAGTTTAAAGACTTGGTGATTGTGATACCACCCCCCCCCCCCCCCCCCCCCCCCCCCCCCGAGGCTTGCGATTGTGTTTTGAGTTTAAAGACTCGGATATCCCGGGAAGGCCTGGCTATTTGTGCATTGTGTTTTGAGTTTAAAGACTCGGGCGTACTTGAGATCCAGTAAACTGGTATGATTGATGTTTTTCACTGGTTCTTAATTGGTTTTCCGATGTTTTGGGCAGTGGCCTGGATAAATTGGATTTGACGAGTTTTGGGACTAAGTTCCCAGATTTGAGATTGATTTGTGACTTGAGGCTGAGGCCTGGATTTGAATAACGGTTTTGATACGGGTTTTCAAATGGTTTTTCTTGGATGGTTTTTGATATGAGTGGTTTCATGACGTGAATTGATATGCATGCATTGGTTTTTGCGTGGAAGGTAAAAATGTAATTGTTTTATTGAACTGTTTTCTAAATTATACTTTATTTTTGTCCACTCACAGTCTTTTCGTGTTTTCGATACCCTCTAGGTTGTTGCGGTTCGGCCTGTTGGTCGAAAGAGGCTGAGACATCACACCCGAAATCCACAGTAGTTCGGTGCACTATGGGAAGTCCGATTCTTTTTAAGGAGGGTTGGATCGAGAATCCTTTGTCCAATTTACGTGTCACACGGAGGTTGGACGTCAGTTTAGCCTTTGTGTCATGCGTGAGTTAGACGGGAGTAGGATTTAGCCCTTAATCCTAGGGGATTAGGGGCGGGTCCTGACAATTGGTATCAGAGCGAGGTTTCGTGTGTTCTGCGCGTGGTTTGGTACCCCGAGTCGTGGGTTCGTCGACTTGGGTGGTGTGATGCTTATGTGGATGTGATGTCTCGACGTAGAACAGCCCGTCAGTAACTTGGATGCGATAGTGATAGTACGTTCGTTGTGGCTAGTTAGCGGTGATCGTTAGTGGTAGGTTGTTAGTCGCTCGATACACGGTACGAGGTATGACGTACGTCGGCTTAGGGATGAAATAGTGAATGTGTTGGCACTAGAAGGTGCTCGGTGGTTTGACCATAGAGTCGAATGTTTTCCATGAGGATTAGCTTAGATGGTAGTCGGTGTCCTACGTATGAGTAGGTTGGTCGGCCTGTGGGGCCCGAGAGTAGCCGTTGAGTTAGTGCGATACGTGGGCCGAGGAGGCCAGTGGACAGTGGCCGGTTGGCCAGGATGGTGTTTGGATGATGACAGTTTGGACTTGTGGCCATTTGGTGAAATTGTTCGAGTTTGACTCGTGTAGTTACAAGTAGCCAGATGTTTTTCGTGGCAGAGTTTAGGACGACTTGAGATTCAAGAGATCCCCCTAGTGATGGGTTTGGTTGATGTTGGTGTGTAGAGTTGGTAATACGGGATAGTCTTAGTCGGGCGTGACGACCCGAGTGGCACGGTTGATGTGAATCAGTGGCTGTCGTAGGTTTGGATAACCCGGACGATGGGGATGATTGAGAAACCTTGTGGGATGACTAGGACAGTATCGTGAGTTCCTTGGAAAGGAACCCAGAGGAAGTGCGTAGTTTCAGACACCTGAGTTGGTGGTTGTGGCTTGGGGCCGACTTACGACCAAATTGGTGATGGCGCTGCTGGGAGCAACCGAGGTAGTGTCTGGTTGGTGGAAAATTCTGGACGAGTCCAGTGTTGGGTGTTTAGTGTATTGGACTACGAGGAAGGTTAGTTTCCCCGACCCGAGCGAAGGTTAAGGGTTCGGCTCGGTAAGAGCAAAGGTTCGGGACCAATGTACTGGGACCGTTAATCGAGCTGGGAGATTTGATGACCATTGATAGGTCATGTATCACGACGAACTGTTAGGATACCGTTGGTTGATCAGAGTAACACAGCGGAAGCGCGGTGGACCTAGGCTTCGTGTTGGATCAGGCTAGGTTTGAATGGTTGAGGTTGACCGCTCGTGAGGTTGGTACGAACAGACTTTTCCCTGACATATAGATCGGCCGGTACCGAGGATAACATTAAGTGAGTGTCGACTTCGAGGGTGGTAACTGGGGAGCTTGAGGTCAGTGATTGAGGATTGAGGATGCTGAGAGTTGGTGACTTGTATCCTAGCAGGTGCTTAGAGTGGAACCTCGGGAAGGATGTGATGCAATACTCAGAAGGAGTAATGATTGATACCCTTTTTGGATGTGCATACACGGTGTTAACCGGCAGGTGAGTTGGTTTGGGTAAGGACATGTGGTCGTGATCCGTAGAAGTTTCGGATCGCCTAAGGATAGTGGAGATGGCAGTAAGATGGATTATTTTGGACTCGGATCTAGTGCTGGGTCTGCCCTTTGTACGTGGTTAAGTTATGAATGGATGTCATATTGGTTGGGAGACCCAGGAGATCGGGAGTTTTGGAAGGGATTTGAGTTGGACATTTCCGGGAGATAGGTAGTTCAGTTTAGAGGTTGGAGTGACTGATGGGCTTCAACGTGAAGCGTGTTTTTTTTTTGTGATGAGCCCAGTGCGCTTGGGACGATCTTCCGATGAAATAAAAGTTGGTAGAAGTGATTCACTGGGAGAGATGTGGTGACAGTTTGGGCACTGTCAGGGACGTTGGATTAGCAGGTGCTAGACACCGGGTAGGAGATCCAGGTGTGCGACCAATTACTTACGAAAAGTACGAGATTTGGAACTTCGGGGACGAAATTCTTTTTAAGGAGGGTAGATTGTAACAACTCGTCCTGGAAGTCGGGATTAGATTAGTGATTAGTGACGGATTAATGAAGATAATCGTCGATTAGTTGGATACTTTTGGAAGGTTGGAAAAGAATGACGATTTTGCCCCTAGAATGGGCAAAATATTGACTTTTAGTTCTGGTGGTCAAATGGACATTGACCGATGACCGTGACGTAGTTCGGGATGTCACGAGTTCTTAGACAAGTGGCACACCCGATTCTGACATCCGAGGAAAAAGTTATGATGTTCCGAAGGTCGAGGGCATTTTCGTAATTTGGTCAAAAAGAGGGAATTTATTGATGTTTTGCACGACATGGTTTCTTCACGCAAACCAAGAACCGTTAGATAGACCTCGACGTCATGTTTACAACGACAGGCGGCACATGTCGATTGGAGTTCGGACGATAAAGTTACGGATCAAGAAACGCGAAGGGCAGAACGGTAATTTGTGCAATTAAGGGTAAAACGGTCATTGTGATTCCTTGGGATCTGTGCCCAGTTAGTGTGTGACAAGTAGCTGTTCTGGGGAGTTCTAACTACAGAGAAGTGGACACCTATCCTTCTCTGGATGGTGGTAGAACTCTACACCAATCAGTTTGAATGGGTCTAAATTGATTGTGCACGGTGAAGGAACAAAAACAAAGAACCCGTGTTGAATATTTGATTCCCTCACTCTCCACAGTGATTGTTGACCCTTGAATTGTGAATAAGAATGGGAGGACGGACGATGCGGAATGTAGTGGTGGTGTTGAAGGGGACTGCCGTGTGCGGTGGTGGTAGCAAAGGAGTTTGAACCGTGAGCACCTTACTGCGATTCAAATGCCACTTGATGATTCCTTCGTTACTGAGTGCTTTTATGTATAGAAAAGAGTTTATGGAGTTGAAAGGAGTCGAGAGAGCCAAAAACCGATGCCCGCCATGGCTGGTGGCCGTGGAAACCCGAGACTGGTAAGTTCACAAGTCGAAAATGGTACCTTAAGTTTTGCGGGTTTTTACTGAAATTGGTTGATTAGAGCAGGTTTTGGATGTTGTTAGGATTCTTTTGGGCTTGGTAGGAAGAACGGAGATGGTCAGAGACAGGACAACAGAGAAGGGGAAACTTCACGGTTTGAAGATTAATCAGGAAGGTAATTTTTGGCCATTGTTTTTCACGTTTGAAATCGTGGATTGATTAAGTAAGGTTGGACGAAGGTAATAAGCTGAAAAGGAAAGGAATTGAATTGAAATTAGACAAAAACCGCCCACGCCGGTTCAGGGTTGGATCGGATTACAGTGAACCAGACCAGACCCGGTTCACCAGAGCTACGGGATGACACTATGCCAGCGCGTGAAGCCCACGCGCAGCCCTTTTGGGCGGCGCGTGTGGGCCACATTTCAAGGACGGTTCTAACATGACTTTTAAATTATTTGATGTAACGAACATTTTGGCACTGGTTTCGAGTCGATCGGACATCGTCTCAATATGTTTCGGGATGTCCGAAGATTTTAAGGCTCGGTTAAAAATAGTTAAAAAATTTGGGAAAATTACGGGACTTTAGTATAAGCTTAATGAAGTAGTTAGTGACCTTGTTATGGGATTTGGACAGGTTTGGGAAAGCCGACGATAGCGGAATGGCCGAGAATGGCGTAAGTGCGCTCGTATCGAGGCGACATCAGAATGGTCTGTGAGTAGACTTTGCTTTCTAACTCTTGATGCATGCATATATGTTTTTAATATGTTTTCATACGTGTTTCTATGATTTGATTTATGGTCTTGATGTTTTACGGGTTGCACGTTTTTTGAGGTATTTTACGAAATTTTACGTTTTACGAGATTTTGCACGATCTTGTGATTTGGTTGTAGTTTTAATGGTTTGATTTTGGGATTTGAACTATGATTTGATTTCAATGTTTTGAAAAGAATTTCGGAAAAGTGATTTCGGGCTTGGAGCCCTATTCATGTGATTAAGATTTCAGTTTTGAGATTTGGAAAGGAAGTCTGAATTTGGGTTCGGGACGATGGTTCCGGATGCTGGCTTACGAAATCATTGTTACGAATTCGACTGTGGATTTTATGTGGTTTTCACTGATTGGATGAAAAATGTTTTTGGGTTTAAAGACCCGGAAAAAGAGAAAAACCTACTGGATCTAGTTTTGAGTTTAAAGACTCGGATTGATTGACGGGGGGAAGGCCCTGTATTGATATGTTTTGAGTTTAAAGACTCGGTGATTGTGATACCCCCCAAGGCCTGTGATTGTGTTTTGAGTTTAAAGACTCGGATATCCCGGGAAGGCCTGGCTATTTGCGCATTGTGTTTTGAGTTTAAAGACTCTGGCGCACTTGAGATCCAGTAAACTGGTATGATTGATGTTTTTCACTGGTTCTTCAATGGTTCTTCACTGTTTTTCCGATGTTTTGGGCAGTGGCCCGGATAAATTAGATTTGACGAGTTTTAGGACTAAGTTCCCAGACTTGAGATTGATTTGTGACTTGAGGCTGAGGCCTGGATTTGAATAACGGTTTTGATACGGGTTTTCAAATGGTTTTTCTTGGATGGTTTTTGATATGAGTGGTTTCATGACGTGAATTGATATGCATGCATTGGTTTTTTGGATGGAAGGGAAAAATGTAATTGTTTTATTGAACTGTTTTCTAAATTATACTTTATTTTTGTCCACTCACAGTCTTTTCGTGTTTTCAATACCCTCCAGATTGTTGCGGTGCGGACTGTTGGTCGAAAGAGGCGGAGACATCACACCCGAAATCCACAGTAGTTCGGTGCACTCTAGGAAGTCCGATTCTTTTTAAGGAGGGTTGGATCGAGAATCCCTTGTCCAATTTACGTGTCACATGGAGGTTGGACGTCAGTTTAGCCTTTGTGTCATGCGTGAGTTAGACGGGAGTAGGATTTAGCCCTTAATCCCGAGGGATTAGGGGCAGGACCTGACACATATTTTAATCGGAAAATTGGAGGAGTTTAATGTGAGATTATTTGGAAAGTTAGTGACCCTTAGTTGTGAATTTTGATAGGATATAGGATTCCTGGAATTTACGAAGGAGCATACGGCTCGACATCGAACTGTGTGGACGGTGTGTGAGTGTACATTTGTTTTATAAACGTCATGCATGCATATTTAAATGTTTTATATGATTTATTCCATGATTTGATTGTAATGATTTGGAATGATTTTATGGGTTTATTTATTGGTTTCTGATACGATTTTACGAAATTTCATGAAAACAGTATTTGGGGCTGAGACTCTCTTGGAAATTGTTTTGACTTGGATTTAGAGTCAAATATATGGTTGAAATGATGATTTGGTTCTATGATTATGGATACTAGCACGTGTCAGGATGATGCGAGTGTTGTCCTTAGACATGACTCGGATGTTGCATGCGTGCAGTTCCAAAGTATGTGTGTACATCTAGATGTTGCATGTGCAATTCCTGCACATGGCTCGGATGTTGAGTGAGTACAATTCCCAAGGTTGTCTACACGTAGTGCTGATGTGGGATTGTGATTGGTTTGAGTACTAATGATTAGTGATGATTGATCATTGTGATTGATTTGAGTATTGATGATTGGTTTTCGTTGACGCTGATGGTTATGTCTAGATGTTTCCATGTGATTTGATTTGAAATCTGATCATTTATGTTTTACGTTATGCATGCATGTTTTATAACTGGAGGGTAAAGTTCATTTTTTCGAAATGTATTTTCAAATGATGTTTATTTTGGTCCACTCACACTTTCAATGGGTTTCTTGACCCTTCAGGCTGTGGCACGAAGATCGAGGTTAATCGAGAGGCGAAGGCATGAGTGGGATCAATATAGTTATCCCATTTTTTTACAAGTGTTAGGGTGTTTTCAAAACTTCGGTTGGCATGTTAGATGGCAGTAGGACTAGACATAATTATCAAAGCAGCCTTGAGACGGGTCTTATCAACTTGGTATCAGAGCATTGAGGTATTGATTAACGTTGCCATGTCATGCATCTAAGACACGAGCCACGTGCATGGTCTAGTGATAGAAGAATACGAGGAGTAACGATAACAGATTAGGATTCGGAAGGAGTCGAAATATGAGACTAGGGCTCAGGAAGAGCCGGAAAACCGAGGTAGTAGTTAGTGGGATACATTCAAATTTCGAGGACGGAATTCTTTTCGGGGGTAGATTGTGATGACCCGAAAATTCAAAAATGTGATTTTGAGAATTTGAAAAGGGAATTGAAATTTTTACCTTTGTTATATGTTGTTAAAAAGTTGACTTTTTGTTTTGGAAATTTTTTTGACCTTTCATGAATACTGTTACGTAGGTCTCGGAATCTTGAGTTTGTAGACAATCGGCACGTCGAAATCAAAGTTCGGACGGATTTTTTTATGGGCCCTTAAATGACTAGGGGTATTTTTGTAATTTGGATTATTAACGGCATTTTGGTCCTTTTGGATTATTTGATCAGACATCAATGGTGTGACTCACCCTATTTGTTGTGTGACACTTGTCATTCTTAAATTTGAATTGGTGGCACTGTTTGTTGTAATCGTGTAAGTATGTGTATTGGTGTATGTTTGTATACTGGGCATTTGAAAAACAAAACCAACAAAACCCATCGATCTTCTTCTGAGAACCAATAGAAATAGATAAAGGGGAGATGAGAAAAAGGAAAAATAGAAAAAGAAATAGGAGATGAAAGCTTAGACCCAAAAACTCAGGAGGAAACCTGAAACCTCCATGAAACCTTGAACATGAATTTCAGTTGTTGGATGATTAGCAAGTAAAATTGAGGCCACTGTTGTGATCACTGACTCTTAGCCACCAAAATCGAGCTCAAATTTTGAGGAAGTACGCTAGAAGAGCCTGTATTGAGAACTAAAAATTTGGGCCAAAAATGAAGGATTCGATTATTGATCTTGGTTAAGGAATTGGTGATTTCTGAATCATCAATATTTAAATGGATGGATTAGACTTAACTTGTTGTTCAAATGTAAGAATTGGTATAGAAATGCCTTACTTTGAACCAGGTCAGGTCGTGGGTCGGGTATGAGTCCCACGCGCAGGGGGCTTGACCGACACGTAGGGGCACATGTCAGGGATTTTCGAGGTACGATCAACAAGGTTCTCCATATTTTCGATATTCCAGACATTTTGGCGTAGGTTTCTTGTCGATCGGACATTGTCTCGGTGTAGTTTTTGGTGTCCGAAGTGTCATGTTATGTTTTAAAGTGCGTATTTTATTCTAGAAAATTGGGGGATTTTAATGTGAGATTATTTGGGACGTTAGTGACCCTTAGAGGTGAATTTTGACAGGATAGAGATTCTTAGAATTTAGGAAGGAGCATACGGCTTGGCATCAAATTGCATGGATGGTTTGTGAATGGACATTTGTTTTATAATTGCGATACATGCATAAGTAAATGTTTTATATGATTTATTACATGATTTGATTACAATGATTTGAGTAATGATTTAGAATGATTTTATGGATTTATTTATTGGTTTCTGGACACAATTTTACGGAATTTCGTGACAACAGTATTTTGGGTTGAGACTATCTCAGAAATAGTTTTGGCTTGGATTTAGAGTTAAATATGTGGTTGAAATGATGATTTGGTTCTATGGTTGAAATGTTGAATCAGTGCAGTTTCCGAGGTGACCTACGCATAGTGCTAATGTGTTATGTATTTGAGTTTAAGTACTAAGTATTAGTGTTATTTGATCGTTGTGATGCATTGAGTATTGATGATTAGTTGTCGTTGATGCTGATGGTTGTGTCCATATGTTTCTATGTGATTTGATTTGAAATCCGATTGTTTATGTTTTACGTTATGCATGCATCTTTTATAACTGGAGGGTAAAGTTCATTTTTTTAAAATATATTTTCAAATGATGTTTATTTTTGCCTACTCACATTTTCATTTTTTTTACCTTCCAAGCTGTGGAACGAAGATCGGGGCTTATCGAGAGTTGGAGACATGGGTGGGAATCAATACAGTTATCCCTTGTCTAACAAGTGTTAGGGGTATTTTTGAAACTTGAGTTGGCTTCTTAGGCGGGAGCAGGCCTAGGCACAATTATCAAAATATTTTGAGGATAGGTCCTATTAGGTATACTCCTTTCATACCTCATACACCATAGAAACAAGGGAGAGCTTCAAAACCACCATTTTAAGTGAAGAACCGCTCCAATTAACCACACACATAGCAACAAAGGAGGGCCAGAGAGGGAAAAGCCAAGGAACACCACTCTTGCTCAAAACATCTCCCCAAATCCTTTTTGTAACCTGATAAGTAAAAAATAAATGCTCATGAGACTCTCAACTCCCCATCACAAAACACAAATTAAGACTACCCCTTGCCGTAAATTGACCAATGCTATCAAAGATAGATAACTTAAGTCTTAGGACAAGCCAAAGCATGAAAGATGCATAAGGGATTAAGTTAGAAGACCAAACAAGTTTGTACCACCGATAGAGAGATCTATGCTCCCTCAGAACCTGTCATAACAATGTAGAAGAAAATTTACCATTACTGCAAAGGGACCAAGAGGCAGTATCACTACGAGAAGGAGAAAAACACAAAGAATCGAAATTTTTTTGAATTGCACGCAAAGAAAGATTACTGAACATAGGCCAATCCTAAGTAGAGCTAGAAATAACCTCCCCTAGCATCGCCTACCGGTGAATCCCGAAAACTGTAACCTAATTTTCTTCCCCCCACCCACACCCTCCCACACCACCCCCCTCTCCCCCTCCTTCCCACTCAATTAAAAGCCCAAACTGTGACCAATTATCCCAACTACAAAAAAAACAGAATCACCATTGCCCACAACTAACTTAATATTAATGACCAAAGCTTCAAAAGTTTCCTCCAGATCTAAGAACATGACTCAAAGGCAGAGACGGGGGGTTGCCTTGGGTTGGAAGGGCTATAGCCCTTCCCACCCAAGGTGCCTTCCTTGTCAATTATTGGATTAGCCCATCCAATAATAAATATTTAACCCAATTAACTTAGGTTTTAGAAAGAAAAAAAAACTAACAACACACAATTAAATAATATAATATCAACCTCAAAGGTTCAAAACCAAAGTGAAAAGTAGGCATCAGCAAACCATGCACCCCATTTCAGCATTTTTTTTCTTCAAATTTATCTCACAATTTTGTCTCTTTTATTTTCTTCAAAATTTTATTATGTTTATCTACTATCAAATATTCGAAGCATAAAATATTACTTTCTAATATTAGTTTTAAATATAAAGTGAATGGAGAGTTTTGGTTTTGAAAATTTGAGTATTAGAGAGTTTTTTTTAGTTACGATAATTTGAAATTTTGAAATTGAAATTGGAGTTTTTGTATGAGTAATTGAGACATAAGGCTATGACTATGAGGGTTGCATTCGCATTAGCATGCTAGTTTCTATTGTGGGAAACAAGGTTAGTAAATGATTTGTTAATTATTTATATTAAATGTTTGATTTAATTTGATAAAAATTCCCACTCTTCTCGAGTTATGTCAAATATTGATGAAAATAACTTTAGTTTAATTTATAAGCTCATTTGATATGTATTGACTAGCTTTTAATGTTTCAATAGTAATGAAAATTTTCATCTATGTGAATTAGAAAGAAACAATTTCAAAATAAAATAAGTGATGGATCTCTTGATTATATGACCCTACACATTGAAAGATATTTTACTTATACTAATAATAACGAAAAGATAATAGAGGATCTTGACACTCTTAAGCTTCAAAATGTAAGTTGTAATTTTTTTTTTTGCAATCAAATTTTTATTTATGTATATAGATGTATTTGAGGGGTACGACTCATTTCGTCCTTCTGACTAGATGTATATATTTTTTTATATTTATTAATAAAATTCATTTGTACGGTTGAATTTATTCTATATCTAATATGTAAGTTAGTCCATCCGAAATTTAGGTTCATGAACCATCCCTACTCAAACGGGAACCGAACCAAAGAAAAATTATGACCGAATAGAAAAAATCGAATCAAACCAAACTGAAATCAGTTCGATTTTGGTTCTCAGAAGTACAAGAGCCGAACCAATCTGGACCAGTTCAGATTTTAATTTTATGCCCAAAAAGACGCCATTTCGGAGTCCCTTTTTGATATTATTGAAGAGTCTTCGTCCACGCTTCAGCTCTCATTCATCATTCGTCTTCGTCAGCTCTGCTAGGGTTCGTCTCCTTCACAAACCTCTAACCTTCACTCTTCCTCAAACTTCTCCTCTCACTCACGCCTCATCACCTTCCTAATTTATGTGTACATTAAAAAAATCTCATCGAATGACACTACAAGTTCTCTTGGCATGGATGGAGTGATTGTTAGTGAGATCCAACAACGTGCATAGCGATTCTTTCACACTTCATCCCAATTTAGGCTTAGAGTTTTCCATCGCGACGCCCACAAGCTTGCTCATAACCCTCTAAGCCATCCTGAGTTCACGGTTTGGATGGAGGATGTTCCTTTTTGGCTTACTAAAACTATTCTCACATATGTGAATTAGTTTTTGGGCTTTTTTTTTTGGTTTTGTATCATTGGTGTGTGATACTCTTTTTCTTCAGTTGGGTTGGAAAGCCCCATCAAGGTTTTATTAAGTCCACTATTTGCATCCCAGCTGTAATTTCTTGGTTAATTCAATGGAATAAGAAATTTTCTCAAAAAAAAAAAAAAAACTCTTTAAAACGTAACAACATAACTCACAAGTTGAGGTGTTTCATTAATATTAATAAAATTTCGATACAATTATAGTGTGGAAGAAGGATTACATTATATAAACATCAGATATTGGTCTTATCCCTATGATTGCCCACATTATATGTAGCGAAGAATAACACCAGGCCATAATACTAAGTGGCAGTAATACCACGTCATTTTTAAACAACATTTCTTTTTTTTTTTTCAATCGATTTATTAGAATCATAAGGCTTATTTTTTAATAATCTTGGACAAAAAAAACCTATAATATTATTTACATAAAATAAGTTGATTTGAAAAATATAGTAACATTACTTATACAAAAAAAATTACTAACTTTAAAAATCCTAATATTTCCTTCATTCCTAATGGTTTGGCCTCTCTTGTAAGACATAGCTCATTTGTGGGTTCATAAGATTACTCACGCAACTTTTAAAACTCTTTAGTTTAATCTTGTGAATTTCGAATACACTTTTTTCTATCCGAAAAGAAAGAAGTCTACTTAATTTTATAAAAAAAT
Source organism: Prinsepia uniflora (assembly GCA_032719365.1). Lineage (NCBI taxonomy): Eukaryota > Viridiplantae > Streptophyta > Magnoliopsida > Rosales > Rosaceae > Prinsepia > Prinsepia uniflora. The sequence goes on along the minus strand of CM064866.1, from coordinate 46,443,875 downwards.
ATTTGTAAAATTATCCCTCATGTCCGATAAGTATTCGAAACTTCCTTCAAAGTTTGAAATGTGACGGCATTTTTTATTTCTCACAAACAAAATTCAGAAAGTTTTAGGGGTATATTTAATTTAGATTTTAATGGGCTTCAAGTCCGGTGGGTTTCAATAGATTTTAAAAGAATTTTATTGATTTCAAAGTACTTTCATATGGATTTTAAATGATTTATTTTGATTTTAAAACATTTGTTATTATTTTAAAAGAAGTGTTATTATTATGCTTCTTCCGCCCTCAGTTGAAGTGTTACTAGCGATACCAAAACTACAATCGTTTGTCTGAATCAAAGCAAAACCTTATCAATTCATGGAAAAAAAATCAAATTTATCGATTATTTAACAAACAAACGAAAAAGAATAGCAGAAGAACTTACTATTGTTCCAATTACAAAATCAACAAAACAGAAGAACTTACTATTAATCTAATTACTATTATTTAACGCAATCAAAGGTTGATCATTTACAATTACAAAATCAAAAAAATTAATCTAATTATAGATGGATTACTATCACATAATACCATAAACAGAAACAGTAAATGGTTTGTGTTTGTTCTAGTATGGTAGGCTCTCATCATTCACAACATCTTTACACATATGTGATGCTATTTCACTATTCCATTCATTAGCATTTTCTCGTTGTTGCTCTTTGGTTAGAAAAACTGCTTCTGAAATACTTCCTTCATTTTCTGTTAACTATGATGAAGACTCATCATCTTTAATAGGAAATTCATCATCACGACACTCATTGTAAAGAAAGTTATGTAACCATGTGCAAGCCAACACTAATTTTGCTTGTGTGTTATCTAGAAAGAGAGGGGCTGACAGGACCCGTCCCAATCCCACCTGGGACCACCCGGGGACGTGACCCGCTCCCGTCTGACAATGACTCTAAACATACCAAAAGTACCCTTAAATAAAAACCGAAGACTCACATAGATAGATAATGTACAAACACAGTGTTTAAAGTGATACTGTCAGACAAGGGAAAGTAAAATACAACATGTGAGCACACTAGTCAGAGTACATTTATTCGGTGCTCAACCTACCCACACGTGGGTGTACAGTGCACAGCTAGGCAAACTAAACCTCTGCCTCCTCCTCCGGATCCTCCTCCTCTATGGCCGTGTCAGGGTCTGGAGGGGTCAGTAAAACAAGGGTGAGTGGGCCAAAAATAACAGTTTAGAAATCAATTTAATAATAAAATAATCATACAGTTTTACCCCTCCGTTTTCCAAATCTTGCATGCAGTGAAAACATAATATTATAAACCAATGAACCACAATAATAATCGTAAGGTGAAACTAACATATCAGTGCACTGTAAAAACCCAACCCAAATGATGTCACGGTTCTAAGGCTACGCGTTGCCACTCAGGGTCTCACACCCGAGACTCTCTAGGTACATCAGCTCCCGGTATCCCGGTCACTGCCCGAGGTATATGAACATGCCTTCCTGAGAGTAAGCAGCCCAACGGGGGTCAACTCCACTTAGTCAGAGCCCCGTGACTACTCCAGGGTCCACCCAGGCCAACGACCCTCCCTGGAGGAGACAATATACACAGGTAGGAAAGTACAGTACAATAACAGTATAGTTTACCTTATGTCCCCCGGACATCCCAAACAAAATCCACATATAATCCAGACGGGTCTCATGCCCAAAACATCGTAATAACATATATAAACAGTTCATAAGACTCATCAGTGGAAATAGTAAAACAGTTTATGCATGCAAGCCTTTTATAAATCAAACAGCCCACTCACACTCGGTCCTTGCTGCTCAACGATCTCTATAAACCTGTATTAGTATTCCTGAGGGTTACTTAAGGACCCTACAATATCAATACCAAGACCCTAGAACAGATCCGCCTCAAAAACGCGTCCCGGGCACTAGTCCCGGTGCTTCAAACCCCCTTTTGACCAACTTAACGATCTCCGATCGACACGAAACCACCTCCATTGGATCCGTATCGTCGAAACCTTGAAAATGGTACCGGCCCCACCAAAATTACTATTCACACGCGCCCTCACGCGCCTGGTCAACGCGTGGGTCAACGCTGCTACAGTACCGCTGACGTCAGCAGTGACGTCATGCTGACGTCAGCATGACGTCATCACTGACACTTGTCAGGTGACACGTGGCACGTTCTGATTGGTCCCTGGTCTGACAACATCTGACAGGATGACGTCATCATGACGTCAGAAGTGACGTCAGCATGATGACGTCATCATGCTACAGTACCAGGTCGACCCGTTTGACTGGAACCGGGTCGCCGTCGACCCACGGTTTGACCCGATTCCATCACACGATTCCGGCCACCATTTTTGACGGGGTTGATCCCTATGGGATCGTCTAGGTCTGTCCTATGGTTCTACAACCTCAAAACAAGAAGAAAGTGGAAGAAAACTCACCAGAATATCTCTGAAACTCACGGTCACGGTCCGGTTGTCGTCTCCGGTGATCCACGGCGTCTCCGTCGTCCAACCCGGTCCCAAAAGACTCGTCACTCTTCCTAGGACATGTCTATCACCTAACAATCCATTTCTAAGCATTAAACACGATCGGGTCGAACAGGGAAGGAAAACGGGCTTATCGGGTTTTGGGTCTTACCGCCGCCGTCACGCCGCCGTGGCCCTCGCCGTCGTCCAGTTAGGCTCCTAGAATCCCCACGGTGCAGACTGGAGCTCCTCCCGCGTCGAGGTGAGGTGGTTATGGAGGTTTGCTTCCTGGATCGGTTTCCTTGAGGTTTTCGGGTCGTGTTTTGGACGGGATTTTCAGGGCTGGGAAAAGGGGTGGTGGCTGCCGGTGATGCTCGGTGATGGCTAGTGGATGTTGGTGATGCAGCTGGTGATCGGTTGGTGGTGTGAGAGGGGCTGGTTCGATCGCCTGGTTTGAGAGAAAAGGGGAAGAAAAGCACGGGTTTGTGAAGGGGGAATGGATGTGTTTGTGTGTGTTTGTATGCAAAGCAGAAAACAGAACGTGCATGAAGCAGAAAAAGCAGAGGAAATGGAAGGCTGGGATCCATTTGAGCAGATGATCCAACGGCTGGGAACAATTGGAGGGAAATTAAATAATATAAAAATTGATTAAATAGTGTTAATTGCTTTATTGGAATAGTAAGCCTTTGGATGGGTGACACTTGTCACCAATCCATCGGTTCGATTTAAATATTAATTTGGCACGGATTCCCGTAATTAATTAATATTTTATTCCGTTGTTCTCGGTTCGTAAATCCCGCTAAAACGCTTCCTTGACCATAACTTCTTCATACGAACTCCGATTTCGGCGTGCCGCCTGTCTACGGATTCGTGACGTCCCGATCTACGTCATAGTCATGGGTCAAAGTCCAAATTATTTCCCGAGAAAAAGTCAAAGTTTCCCCCCAAGGGTAAAACGGTCTTTTTACATTAAAATATTATTATTTTCGGTTCGGCTCGTTACAACCTACCCTCCTTACAGAAATTTCGTCCTCGAAATTTACTCAAACAAGTATGGGTACTGCCCTCTCATCAATTCCTCGGGTTCCCATGTCGCTTCCTCCACCTCGTGGTTCCGCCATAGTACTTTAACCAAAGAAATCGTCTTGTTCCTTAAGACCTTTTCCTTCCTATCCAGAATCTGCACTGGCCGTTCCTCGAAACTCAAATCGGTCATCAGTTCCAGTGGTTGCTCTGGCAGTGCATGAGAGTCATCCCGAAGATACTTCCGTAGCATCGATACATGAAACACGTCATGTACTCGGGAAAGCTCCGAAGGTAGTGCTAAACGGTAAGCCACCGGACCAATCCTCTCGACAATCTCATATGGTCCGATATAACGAGGACTCAATCTCCCACGTCGTCCAAATCGAAGAATCCCTTTCCACGGCGATAACTTTAAAAAGACAAAGTCACCAACCTCGAACTCTAAATCTCGGATCCGTCGATCTGCATAGCTTTTCTGACGATCCTGGGCCGCCTTCAATCTCTCCCGAATAACCCGAACTGTCTCCTGGGTCATATCCATCAGATCCGGCCCCACTGCAGTTCTTTCTCCGATCTCCATCCAGCATACCGGTGTTCTGCACTGTCGACCATACAGTGCCTCATATGGTGCCATCCCTATACTCGCCTGGTAGCTGTTATTGTAGGCAAACTCCATCAATGGCAATCGATCAGCCCACGAATCCTGGAATTGCAATACACAAGCTCTCATCATGTCTTCGAGAGTCTGTATCGTCCTTTCAGATTGCCCGTCGGTCTGAGGATGGAATGCCGTACTGAAATGCAATTTCGTGCCTAAGGCAGTTTGCAGACTCCTCCAAAATCTGGATGTGAAACGCGGATCCCGATCCGACACGATCGACTCTGGGGTACCGTGTAGTCGGATGATCTCATTAATGAATAACTGGGCCAAACGGTTGAGCTTGTACGTCTCACGTACAGGCAGAAAATGTGCTGATTTAGTCAACCGGTCCACTATTACCCAGACTCCATCAACTCCACTCCTTGTCTTCGGTAACTTGAAGACAAAGTCCATTGTAATATGATCCCACTTCCATTGTGGAATTGGAAGTGGCTGCATAGCCCCATACGGACGCTGCCGTTCTGCTTTGACCTGCTGACAGATCAAACATTTGCTGACAAACTCAGCTATCTCCCTCTTCATCCCTGGCCACCAATAATAGTCCCGGAGGGTACGGTACATCTTTGTCCCTCCTGGATGCATAGCATAGGCCGAACTGTGGCCCTCGTCTAAAATCTCTCTCCTCAACTCTGGTACCGCAGGTACACACAATCTCCCAAGCTTTACTAATGCTCCATCGCCCCTGACGGAGAAATCTTGTCTCTGTCCGGATTCAACCTCGTTCCTGTAATCACAAAGTATCTGGTCCTGTAGTTGAGCCTCGATGATCCTGTCGACCAACACGGGTCGCACATGAAAGCTAGCCAACAAGGCTCCCTGATCGTCCATCCCTAACATAACTCCGCTCTTCCGGAGTTCCACTAGCAAAGGAAGATACACCAATCTCAAATGCGCAACTGATCCCGCCGACTTCCTGCTAAGTGCATCAGCTACAACATTTGCCTTGCCAGGATGGTACTCGATGGTACAATCATAATCCTTCAACAACTCCAACCATCTCCGCTGTCTCATGTTGAGTTCCTTCTGAGTGAACAAATGTTTAAGACTCTGGTGATCAGTAAATATTCGGCATGTCACACCGAACAAATGATGTCTCCAGATCTTTAGAGCATGAACCACCGCCGCCAATTCCAAATCATGAGTAGGGTAGTTCAACTCGTACGTCTTCAGCTGCCGGGATGCGTAAGCAATCACTTTTCCATTCTGCATCAATACACAACCCAAACCCTGCAGCGATGCATCACTATATACCACGAACTCTCCACTGCTGTCCGGTAATGCAAGGACAGGTGCAGTGGTTAATCGGAACTTTAATTCCTGAAAACTCTGTTCACACAGATCGTCCCATACGAACTTCACCCCTTTCCGGGTTAACCGAGTCAATGGTGCGGCAATCTGGGAGAAACCCTCTACGAATCTCCGATAATAGCCTGCTAACCCAACAAAACTTCGCACTTCCGTCACCGTGGTCGGTCTTGGCCAATTTGTCACAGCCTCCGTTTTCTGAGGATCCACACTTATCCCCTCGGGTGATATAATGTGACCTAAGAATCCAATACTATTTAGCCAAAACTGACACTTGCTTAACTTAGCATACAGCTGCTCCTGTCGTAGTTTACCCAATACCCTTCGTAAGTGTTCCTCATGAGCCCTGACACTCTTGGAATACACCAAGATGTCATCGATAAACACGATCACAAATTTATCCAAGTATGCTCGAAAGACTCGATTCATCAAGTCCATGAATGCCGCTGGTGCATTCGTCAATCCAAAGGGCATCACCAAGAACTCATAATGCCCATACCTCGTTCGAAAAGCTGTTTTCTGAACATCCCCCTCGGCTATTCTCAGTTGATGGTATCCTGACCTCAGATCTATCTTGGAGAAATATCGCGCTCCTCGTAACTGATCGAACAAATCATCGATCCTGGGTAAGGGATACTGATTCCTTACCGTAGCCTTGTTCAACTGCCGATAATCCACACACAACCGTAAACTACCCTCCTTCTTCTTCACAAATAAGACCGGCGCTCCCCATGGTGATGTACTGGGTCGGATAAACCCTAGATCCACCAATTCCTGTAATTGGATTTTCAATTCCCGTAGCTCCGCCGGTGCCATACGATACGGTGCTTGTGAAATCGGTCGAGTCCCGGGGAGTAACTCGATCGTACAGTCGATCTCCCTGGGTGGTGGTAATCCAGGTAAATCTCCTGGAAAGACATCAGGAAATTCCCGCACAATCGGAATATCCTCAATACGCAAAGATTCATCCGTAGACTCTACCACATATGCAAGATAACCCTGACACCCCTTCTGTAAGAGTTTAGTAGCTGTGAGTGCAGATATTACCTTGGGTGATGCGTCTCCACACTCTCCCTGGAATATCACTTCCGGTAATCCTGGACCTCTCAAAGTCAACCGCATGTTACTACAGTCGATGAGTGAATTGTACTCCGACAACCAATCGACTCCAAGTATCACATCGAAATCGTGAACATTCATCAGGATTAAGTCTGCCGGAAATTCGACTCCCTCAATCTCCACAGGACAAGCTCGTATCTCCTGGTTCACCCGGTAGGTCACACCCATCGGTGTCCCCACTCCCATCTCGTGCTCAAGTGCGGTCACCTCACGGCCCAACAGACTCGCACAACGCGGTGAAATAAAAGAATGAGTTGCCCCCGAATCCATCAATGCACGAACAACCCTGCCATAAATACGTACAGTACCTGTCAACACTCCCGGAATGGATCTGGCCTGCTGCTGGGTAACAGCATAAACACGAGCCATAGACTCTGCAGGTCGTCCCCGTCCTCTAGCCCCTCGATCATGGCCACGCACAACACCGCGTGTCCGGCTGCTGTCAGTCTGGGATGCTGTGCTCTGTGCTGGCGCAGTACTGCCGCGAATCAGTGGACACTCAGAAGCATAATGCCCCGGCTCCCCACAAGCGAAGCATGTGACCTCCCTAGGTCGACCCGAGTATCCTCCCGGTGAGATGCTCATCGGTGAGTAAGACCGCTGCCAAGCTCCAGAACGCTGTCCAGACCTCTGAGGACTCCTGAACTGACCAGAACGTCCTCGGCTGCCAGAAGACGAAGATCCACCAGAATGTCCTCCCTTCGAGCCACGACGGCCCGAAAATCCCAAGTGTGGGCGATCACGTCGCCGAGTCTCCCCCTCAGCTCGCTGACGAGCCAGGATACTGTTCTCAACCCTGGTCGCCGCATCAGCCAGATCCCTCATGGAAGCAAAGGGTGTTGCGGTCACCATCGCCTGAATCTCCGGTCGCAAGCCCCACTCAAATCTGCGACATCGGTCTGCCTCGGTGATCACGAAGTTCTCAGCAAAGCGAGACAACATCAGGAAGGTCTCCTCGTACTCTGCTACAGTCTGATCCCCCTGCCGGAGTTGCAGAAACTCCGCCTCACGGGCGTTGCGGAACGACCGCGGATAGAACTGGTTGAGAAACCGCTCTCGGAAGGTCTCCCATGGGATGGTGTGAACAGTCCAGCCGGCCAAAACAAGGTTGTGCCACCATCGGTAAGCGCTCCCATCCAGTAGGAAAGTCGCCAGTATGACACGCTCCTCCGGAGGACAGTGCATGACCTCGAAAATCCTCTCCCAGCGGTCAATCCACTGGTGTGCTTCCTCAGGGTCGGTTCCCCCACTGAAGTGCGTAGCACCCAGGCGCTGAGCCCGCTCAATGCTCGCAGTGTCTCCATTTCCTCCATTGCCCTCGTCAACACGTGCACGGGGTTCACGTCGGGGAGGCATATCCAACTGTGAAGAGGCAAACAGGTTAAAAGACATCGAAAGCGACCATGTACAAAGTACAAACCGCTAACCTAGTACTCTGACTACTAATCCTAATGCTCTGATACCAAGCTGACAGGACCCGTCCCAATCCCACCTAGGACCACCCGGGGACGTGACCCGCTCCCGTCTGACAATGACTCTAAACATACCAAAAGTACCCTTAAATAAAAACCGAAGACTCACATAGATAGATAATGTACAAACACAGTGTTTAAAGTGATACTGTCAGACAAGGGAAAGTAAAATACAACATGTGAGCACACTAGTCAGAGTACATTTATTCGGTGCTCAACCTACCCACACGTGGGTGTACAGTGCACAGCTAGGCAAACTAAACCTCTGCCTCCTCCTCCGGATCCTCCTCCTCTATGGCCGTGTCAGGGTCTGGAGGGGTCAGTAAAACAAGGGTGAGTGGGCCAAAAATAACAGTTTAGAAATCAATTTAATAATAAAATAATCATACAGTTTTACCCCTCCGTTTTCCAAATCTTGCATGCAGTGAAAACATAATATTATAAACCAATGAACCACAATAATAATCGTAAGGTGAAACTAACATATCAGTGCACTGTAAAAACCCAACCCAAATGATGTCACGGTTCTAAGGCTACGCGTTGCCACTCAGGGTCTCACACCCGAGACTCTCTAGGTACATCAGCTCCCGGTATCCCGGTCACTGCCCGAGGTATATGAACATGCCTTCCTGAGAGTAAGCAGCCCAACGGGGGTCAACTCCACTTAGTCAGAGCCCCGTGACTACTCCAGGGTCCACCCAGGCCAACGACCCTCCCTGGAGGAGACAATATACACAGGTAGGAAAGTACAGTACAATAACAGTATAGTTTACCCTATGTCCCCCGGACATCCCAAACAAAATCCACATATAATCCAGACGGGTCTCATGCCCAAAACATCGTAATAACATATATAAACAGTTCATAAGACTCATCAGTGGAAATAGTAAAACAGTTTATGCATGCAAGCCTTTTATAAATCAAACAGCCCACTCACACTCGGTCCTTGCTGCTCAACGATCTCTATAAACCTGTATTAGTATTCCTGAGGGTTACTTAAGGACCCTACAATATCAATACCAAGACCCTAGAACAGATCCGCCTCAAAAACGCGTCCCGGGCACTAGTCCCGGTGCTTCAAACCCCCTTTTGACCAACTTAACGATCTCCGATCGACACGAAACCACCTCCATTGGATCCGTATCGTCGAAACCTTGAAAATGGTACCGGCCCCACCAAAATTACTATTCACACGCGCCCTCACGCGCCTGGTCAACGCGTGGGTCAACGCTGCTACAGTACCGCTGACGTCAGCAGTGACGTCATGCTGACGTCAGCATGACGTCATCACTGACACTTGTCAGGTGACACGTGGCACGTTCTGATTGGTCCCTGGTCTGACAACATCTGACAGGATGACGTCATCATGACGTCAGAAGTGACGTCAGCATGATGACGTCATCATGCTACAGTACCAGGTCGACCCGTTTGACTGGAACCGGGTCGCCGTCGACCCACGGTTTGACCCGATTCCATCACACGATTCCGGCCACCATTTTTGACGGGGTTGATCCCTATGGGATCGTCTAGGTCTGTCCTATGGTTCTACAACCTCAAAACAAGAAGAAAGTGGAAGAAAACTCACCAGAATATCTCTGAAACTCACGGTCACGGTCCGGTTGTCGTCTCCGGTGATCCACGGCGTCTCCGTCGTCCAACCCGGTCCCAAAAGACTCGTCACTCTTCCTAGGACATGTCTATCACCTAACAATCCATTTCTAAGCATTAAACACGATCGGGTCGAACAGGGAAGGAAAACGGGCTTATCGGGTTTTGGGTCTTACCGCCGCCGTCACGCCGCCGTGGCCCTCGCCGTCGTCCAGTTAGGCTCCTAGAATCCCCACGGTGCAGACTGGAGCTCCTCCCGCGTCGAGGTGAGGTGGTTATGGAGGTTTGCTTCCTGGATCGGTTTCCTTGAGGTTTTCGGGTCGTGTTTTGGACGGGATTTTCAGGGCTGGGAAAAGGGGTGGTGGCTGCCGGTGATGCTCGGTGATGGCTAGTGGATGTTGGTGATGCAGCTGGTGATCGGTTGGTGGTGTGAGAGGGGCTGGTTCGATCGCCTGGTTTGAGAGAAAAGGGGAAGAAAAGCACGGGTTTGTGAAGGGGGAATGGATGTGTTTGTGTGTGTTTGTATGCAAAGCAGAAAACAGAACGTGCATGAAGCAGAAAAAGCAGAGGAAATGGAAGGCTGGGATCCATTTGAGCAGATGATCCAACGGCTGGGAACAATTGGAGGGAAATTAAATAATATAAAATTGATTAAATAGTGTTAATTGCTTTATTGGAATAGTAAGCCTTTGGATGGGTGACACTTGTCACCAATCCATCGGTTCGATTTAAATATTAATTTGGCACGGATTCCCGTAATTAATTAATATTTTATTCCGTTGTTCTCGGTTCGTAAATCCCGCTAAAACGCTTCCTTGACCATAACTTCTTCATACGAACTCCGATTTCGGCGTGCCGCCTGTCTACGGATTCGTGACGTCCCGATCTACGTCATAGTCATGGGTCAAAGTCCAAATTATTTCCCGAGAAAAAGTCAAAGTTTCCCCCCAAGGGTAAAACGGTCTTTTTACATTAAAATATTATTATTTTCGGTTCGGCTCGTTACAGGGGCTGACCTAAAAATGGTGAATCTTGATTTGATTATACAAAATATTCTCTCGATGACGTTTCTTAATGAAGCATGACATAGATTGAGCAACCCAACTAAAGTTTTTGGTTCACAATCTTTGCCAGCATATTCTTGAAGATGATATCGAACACCTCGAATGGAGTTAAAAAGTTATGCTGATTGTCGAATTAAGGCCTTAGAGTTTGCAGTGGGAGACTGGGTTTTCTTGAAGTTATTGCCATGGAAAGGCATTGTCCGAGTTGGCAGACACGGGAAGTTGAGTCCACGACACATTGGGCCGTATGAGATTACGGAGAGGATTGGATCTGTTGCATACAAATTGGCCTTACCCCCAGAGCTTGTGAGAGTGCACGATGTATTCCATGTTTCGATGCATCGTAAGTACTTGTGTGAGGAATCACATGTTCTGGAGGAACAACCATTGGAACTGAGAACGGATTTGAGTTTCAAGGAGCAACTAGTACAAATACTGAATTGGAAGCAGAAGGTCTTGTGGAACAAGACTATTCCCTTGGTAAAAGTTTTGTGGAGGAACCATAATGTGGAAGAAGCCACTTAGGAGCCCAAAATTCTGATGCGAGAACACTACCCACATTTATTTGAGTGACTTTCGGGGATGAAATTTTTGTAAGGTGGGTAGATTGTAACGCTCCGGACTTTCAATGAAATGTATATTCGGAAATTTAAAGTAAAATGACTATTTTGCCCCTGGCTAGGGAAAAATGTCAAATTTTGATCTGAGATACTATTTGGACTTTAAATTGAGGCACGTTGCGTAGATCGAGATATTACGAGTCCATAGATAGGCGGCACGTCGAAATCAGACATTCGACGGGAAAGTTATGGGTCATGGAAGAAAATTGGGACTATTCATATTTTTGAGGAATTGTACAGTCGGCCCAAGACCCCAAATTATGGGTGCATGCATCATCTTCCTTCCCTTTGTTCCATTCCACTCGAAAGCCAGAAAAAAAACCCACACAAACCCAACCCAACCCCTAATCCACCATCTTCTGTGTTTGCTTGAGAGAGTGAGAGTGAAAGTATGGTTGAGAGACAACGGAGAGAGGCTGAGCACGGTAGAGGAACCACAAACCAGGTAAACCCGAAAACCCGATTTGGGCCCAAAATTCCAAACTTCGATTTAGGGTTTGTTGGGCTGTTTTGATGATCAAAACATGTTCCCAAGAACTAGACGATCACGAATGGATAAAAAGAAAGGACTGAAGTGGCCGGAATTGTCCAGAAACTAAGCTGGAAACTTACCCGAAAATATTCATGCTTGGAAGGTAATTTCTAGTCCTTTTAAGTCAGTTTTGATCATATAGATCCCTTCCTAGGATCCTTGTGAGTAGATAGGAACAAAAATGGTGAAAAATGGCTGAGAAATGAGTGAGATTGAGTCGAGTTGGGTTCGCTGGTCGTTTAATCCGTTACAGTGAAAACGATTAACCCAGCTCAAGGTTGACAATGATGACGTGGTAGTCCACATCATCATCTATCATAAGTTGTCAATCCACGGGGTAAATCAGGTGCTGCCACGTGGAACGCTGTCAGACACAATCAGCAGCTTAAGTGTCATCACATGAACCAATCGGGTAGTGCCACGTGACAGGGTGTGAGAGGTGTTAGAGGACACGTGGTAGGACACGTGGACCAATCAAAGAGTGACACGCGGCATCGTTGACTGATGATGTCATCATTGAATTTTGCTGACGTCAGCGTTGACCGTTGACCGTTGACCAGAACTTTGACCCACGCATGGGGGAGCGTGGGCGCAAATTTTGAGGTCAAATCGATTTTGTTCAAATTGTTTTGAGGTTCTGAATCCAATGGTGGTGGTTTCAGGTCGATCAGGTACCGTTTGGTTGGTCATTTAGAGGTTTTTAGACTCGAAAAGCGTGTTAGAGACGCGTTTTCGGTATCGGGCTTTAAGAGGGTTTAGTGTATGAACACGTATAGCATATTATTAACCCTTAGACATTATTTGGATAGACCCGAAGACTTTGAACTAGCTCGGTGATAGATAGAATGTTGAGGTTTAGCACGTAGTGTGGACCGAGTGTGAATGGACTGTTTGTTTTAGAATTGCAATGCATGCATAACTGTTTTAAATGCTTTATAACATGATTTGAGTTGAAATGTTTTGATATTTCTATTGATGGTGATGTGGATTGAAATCATTGTTTTCTGACATGTTTTACGTATTTTTATGAAAACGAGGTTTGGGCTTAAGACCCAGGGGAAATGATGATTTGACTAGATTTAGAGTGAACGGGAAATGGAAAAGAAAGAATACATTTCAATTGGATTTGAATAAAGATAAATCGATTTTATAAACAAATTCTAGACACGATTTTTGGGTGGATTTTGTACTGAATTGTGAGATTTATGTCTCGGGTAGAGGCCCAATTGAACAGTGTATAAACCGATTTGTGACCTAAATGATTTTAATATGAGTTTTCATCGAATTTGGTTACGGTTCCACATATACCATCTTAAATGAGTTTGTTAGTCTCCTCTAGACGTTGAGGATCCTGGAGTAGTTACGGTGCACTACCTGAGATGAGTGACTCCGAGGAGAGGCTCAGGATCAGGAGTGCTTGATTATGATATCGTGCCAGACACGATAGATAATTTTAATATGATTTTTCTCCTGAATTGGTTACAATTCCACATATACCATCCTGGATGAGTTAGTTAGTCTCCTCCAGATATCGAGGATCCTGGAGTAGTCACGGTGCATTACCTGAGATGAGTGACTCCGAGGAAAGGCTCATGATCAGGAGTGCTTGATTATGATATCGTCTCGGAAATGGTAGATCCGGGTAGGCACCCAATGTGGATATCACCCCGGAAGACATTGAGTTGGGTCCTCGGGAACTACTCGGAGATGAGACCCCGAGCTGCAAGCGTAGCATTGAAAATCGTGACTAGTTTTGATATAGACATCATAGATGTCGAGGCATCACGAATGCATGAGGATTGGTTATAATGTGTGTGTTTTACTGATGCAGTGTGTCCAATTGTGTATATAAATATATATATAAATGTGTATGATTTGACCTGTTTTCATACGATCTATCTTAAATGCATGCATGTTTATAAAACGAAGGGTTAAACTGTATATGTTTTCAAAATGAGTTTATAACTTATTAATTTTTGGTCCACTCACATTTTTACTGTTTTATTGACCCTTCAGGCTATGATACACCGATAGGGGCGGATATCGAGGCTGAGACATAGATAGTACTGCTTCGTACTTGACCACCTATGAGGTAGGTTTTAGTACTTGTATTGTACTAACATATATATATATATATATATATATATACTCGATCATGTGTAATAGATCATGATCCCTTGTTTGGCTATGTGGTAGTGTACTTTGTATGTTACATTTGAACCCATAAGGGTATTTTCGGTATTTAGAGTATGCTTGTCAGACGGGAACAGGGCACGTCCCACTGTAGTCCTAAGGGAACTGGGACGGGTCCTGTCATAAATTAAAAACTAATAGATAACAAACTAGAGCTGTACAAAATACTCAGAACAATCAACTTGCAAACTTTATCATAAAGATTGAATCCACAGTCGGAGGTTGAAAAGCTAACACTAGTGACAATGAACAACAAGAACTAGTAAAGTGAATTCGAAGAAAAAACCAAAAAGGAAGCATTTCAACATAAGTGATCTCAAACCCCCAATGTTGCACAAAGTTCAGCTAATCATTCTTATAGTGTAAAAGAAAATAGCTAATTAGTTATGCTAATGAACGGAAAAAAAAAAAGAACTCTAGGACACCTATATAACTAATGAAATTATGGGAACTTCTACTCAAGGCTCAAATATATTTAAGTCATATGTGACCAAACTCAAATAGGAAATACAGATAGAAAAATATGAGAAGGAGTACAAATAAAATCTCAGACATCAAGCTCTGTTCCTTAATAGAGAAAAAAATGAGAGAGGTGAGAAATCAAAGGTTAAGGCAGATAAGCAATGAGATAGGTGTGAAATTAAAGGAAAGAAAAAGATAGGTGAGAAACAAAAGGGGGAAATAAAGGAACCACTGGGTATTGATCAAAACCCAATAAAATTCATGAACAATATTAAAAACACAATCAAATTCATGAACAATGTTAAAAACCCTCAAATTCATGAACAATATTTAAAACCTAGATATTCATTCCTTCCTTAACCTTCAAAAAACCCACATGCATATTTGGTTGATTATGAATTTCAAAGGCAATATATGTCGAGGAGAAACAACTAGGACATAATAATGACTAAGTTTGGCGCCGTCTGTGGGAAAATGACTAAGTTTGCCCTTTACTCTACCGAGAGCCTAAAACACCGTTACCCTCCCCATCCTCCAGCATGCAGGACAACGTCGACGGCGAAGTCACACCCGCGCCTGGCCTAGGGCCAAGGGATACCTCCCCCGAGGTACTCTGGGCGTTGGAAAAGCTACAACGCGACATGGCCGAGATCCGCGCCAATGGCACTTAGGCCGAGGCGTGCTATACCGAGCTCAGCGGGTAGTACACCGAGGTCGTCGCCCAGCTGCAGGCCACTCAGGTCGAGCTAAACGCCCGGCGCGCGCAGGACGAGACCCTTCAAGCCAACCGCGTGATCACCGAATGCGCAGAACACGCAGAGAGGATCCGACGGGCGACTGACAAGGGAAAGGCGGCAGCTACAGCCGCACAGATCGAGAAAGGCCAGAAACTTTTGGTCATTCCCGGAAAAGGCACACAGGCCACCAGGATCTACCGCGATGCTTGCGAAGCCCTGAACAGCACCTCCCGACTGGAGCCCGGGCAAATCAGCCCGATCCGCCTCGAATTCAATGCGGACAAAGACCAACGGGCAACCGAGCAGTCCGGTCGGACTAGGCCCAAAACGGGACCATGCCAACCTTCCCACGGCGGGAACCCCACCATTTCGGTGACCGAGGGAGTGGATTCTTCCCAGGAAATCCTGAGCGCCCGAAGGTCCAAGCGCCCTCCGCGTAGTGCAAGGCCCCGACGAGATTGAGGAAACTCGTCACGGCGGAACGCGCCATTCCCTCAGCAGAGGACCGACCACCCCTGCTCGAGCAGCCCTCCCAGTGCCGACCCCATGGTAAAACAACTCCTAGATCACGTACGGTGCCTCGAGGCCGAGAAGGGGACACCCCCGACACATGCTTGGGGCGGACCTAGTTCGCGGCCGTTCACAGATCGGATCAACTTTTTTCAGCACGGCAACACAATCAAGCCGCTGAAGATCCCCCTCTATACCGGTCAGACCGACCCGATAAACCATCTCAACAACTTCTGGTCGGCCGTCTCTTTCTCGAGCCTGGCCGACGAGGCCCACTGCTTGGTTTTCAGCTCCACCCTCACCGATGCAGCGATCAACTGGTTCTACCGACTGGAGCCCGGCTCTGTGGACTCCTTCGCACAGCTCACTAAGGTTTTTCTGAATCAGTTCATGATCCAGACTGACAGGCTCTTCTCCGCCGAGTTGAAGCAGGGAGAAACAGAGACGCTGCGTGCATACGCCGCTCGGTTTAGTCTGGAGTACTCCCGGTGCACCGACTCCGACGATCGAACAGCTTTCACGGCATTCAAGGGCGGTCTGCGCGAGTCTCAATTCAGGTACGCTGCACATACTCAGGGTTGGACTACTTATAATGAACTGATGAAACAGGCAGCCATCCACGCCAAGGCCGAGCTATTACCTGGCAAGGGCGGTGCATCAACGGTCGGCACATACCGGCCTAGCAATGAGAACTCGGTCGACACATATCGACCGAGTCATACCCAGCAGCAGTCGGCCCCCTAGCAGGCCGCATCGGGATAGACCCAGCACTAGAACTCCCCGAGCGGCAAGTGGAAGGATTACACTCCCTCCTATGGCTCGAGAAAGAAGGGCAGGAACCAGAACCACCAGGGGTCCCACCACGGACAGGGTCAGTGTGACAATCGGCCCAACGAGCAGCGCACCAAGCGAACCCTCCCTCGGTCCAAGTACGAAACCTATACGATATTGAACACGTCGTATGAGAATGTACTGATGAACGTGCAGGGGATGATCCCCAAGCCGACCTGGACTCCCATCGCGAGCCAGCAGGCGAAAAACACTAGCGTTTACTGCCAATACCACAAGTACAACGGCCACATCATCGACCAGTGTGTGGCTTTCCGAGATCTGGTCGAAGCCTTGGTCCCAGACGGCAAGATCAATCAGTTCTTTCAAAACGCACCGCAGCCGCCACGGCACCCCCAGATCAACACCATAACCGGTGGCACATCCATCACTTCACCCATGGCGTCCAACCGAGCCAGGAAAGACTTCCTCCGCACCATGAAGCACAACCAACAGGTTTTTCAGGTGGCGGATGGCCAGGCGCGGAAGGTGGCCCGAACGAGTTGGGAGGCCATCTCTTTCTCGGAGGAGGAGGAGAAAGGGGTGATCTATCCACACGATGACCCCCTCGTCATCCGTGCTATCATCAGTAACTTCGATGTTGGACGGATCATGGTCGACACCGGCAGCGTGGTCAATGTCATCTTCATGGAGGCATACAAAGAGCTTCAAATCAAGGAGACCGAGCTAGACCAATCCCCATCCCCACTGTTAGGTTTTACCGGGGATTCCATCGTTCCGACCGACACTGTCAACTTGTTAATCATGGTCGGTGAGAACCCGAAGCTTGCAACCGTCCTGGCGCCTTTTCTCGTGGTTGATTGCCTGAACGCGTAGAACGTGATCCTGGGCCGGGGGCTTATCAACCAGCTCTGAGCCATTGTCTCCACCCATCTTCTCCTCATAAAGTTCCCGACCCCCATGGGCGTCGGACAAGTCCGTGGAGATCAAATGGCAGCTCAGACCTGCAACTCCACCACTCTCGCTGGAAAGGCTATCACCCAGCCCGCAGAAACCCTAGCCATGGCCGAATCCGCCTTTGAGACCGACCCGGTTGACCCCCAGGTCACCCAGCACCTGTGCAACTGGCCGATCGAGGACCCTCGCGACCACTCTACCACGCCGCACCCTCAGCCGATCGAGGAGGTAGATGAGGTCGTCCTCTCGAACGATTACGCCGACAGGAAGGTCAAAATTGGCACCACACTGAGCCCCACTCTGTGTGCCGACCTGATCAAGTTCCTGCGCGATAACGCTAAGGTCTTCTCCTGGTCTTACGCGGACATGCCCGGAATCTCGACCGACGTCATCTGCCACCGACTGCGTATCGACCTGAAATTCAAGCCAGTTGAGCAAAAGCGGCGCATATACGACGCCGAACGGACCGAAATGTTGTCCACAAACAACGGCTCTGCCAATACCACGATGCCAAGGTCCGACCACGTTCTTTCCAGGTCGGGGACTGGGTACTCCGGAAGGTCAGCCTTGCCACCCGAGATTGATCGACAGACACTCTTGGACCTAATTAGGAGGGCCCCTACCGCATCACCCGCATATGCCAACCTGGCACTTATGAGCTCTCGGACCCCGACGGTCGCATACTTGGACACCCGTGGAATGCCGACCACTTGAAGCGGTATTACATTTAATTTTACACCGTCCATCGGTTTTCGTTGTATTGGTCCACTGTGACCCCTAAATTATAAATGTCAAAGTTCCTCTATTATTTCTCCATACATTACTGAGCAATCGGCGAGTTCAACACATCACCGAGCTCGCCACCTCTTGTACACTTGCATCCACGATGCTCCCACTACCCACCCACGTGTAAGACAGGGGAATCGACCACATTCCACAATGCACATTGCTCGGTTCGGGCGTGCTCCACCCGTTGGACACGCACCACCCTTTCGGTCCTTCGACCCCAAACAGCTGGCCAACCAGCTCACAGACGGGGGCCACGCAGGCACACGCCTCGTGACCGCTCGCCACTCCCATCTGTCGCTAAGTCGTTCCGCGCTTCTATAAGCCGAACACTTCTCCTATGCTCCCCCATCAGCGACCTACCTCGACCGAGCACTTGGGGGACTGAGGGACACACCGAGTCCCAGCACTCGGGAGGTCAGTCCAAGTCCTCAACCGAGGCAGAGGCCTATACATGGAAACACTTTTCCTATGGCTAAACGCTCAAATATACTGAGCTAGAACTCGTCGTCGACCTACCTCGACCGACAACACAATCGGTGACCTATCTCGACCGAGCACAGACCCGGTCTGTCTGCAAGCGGTCTACCAGACAGATCGGTATTTTTCACTTACGTGTTAGTCTACAGTTCTCAATTTGTTGCATTATTCTATAGGATGGACCGATGCTCAGTCGAAACGATCAATACTTCAGAAAAGTCTACAAAAATAAAATTTCTATTAATGGGGGGCCCGACCAATCGGTCGGCCAAAAAAGATTACAAAAAGACACCTACTCTACCCCGACGCGCAGGTCGGACAGAAGACAAACAAAGCAAAGGAAAAAAGGCTCGGTCAGCTGGCGGGTCCGTCGGAGCATGGTCGACGGCCGGAGTCTGGTCGGAGGATGGCAGCTGGACAGCGAGATCTTCTTTTTCCTCTTCACTCTCCCCAGGTTGCTCAGCACGGTTTATGAGCTCCATGCTCACCTTGAAGCCGAGCTAGGGGGTCGTGTCGAAGTCGAAGTCGGGATAGGACCAGAATATGTTCTTGTAAAGCTCCCTCTCTGCTACCGCCGCAAACGCATCCTGACGGTCGTTGAAGTCCGGGGAGCGGAGATAGTCCTAGATGGCGTCCGACCAAGCAAAGGAGAGTCGGTCTCACAGCATGCACTAAACCATCTCCCGGATCACCACCTCCGCCTCGAGAAGCTCGGCGGCCTCTTTGCAATGTTTCACCCGAGTCGACTGATGGTCGGTCTCCGCCCGCTGCTTAGCCAGCTCCGCGTGAGATTGACTGACCTCGGCTTTCCCCCGCTCCGCCTCAAGCCTAAAACGGTCCCTCTCCTCGCTGACCTTTTCCAGCTCGGACCTCAACCGGTCCGCCTCCTCGGCCGCCCGCTACCCGACACTGACCTCCTCGGCATACATACTGAGCCGAGCCTCCAACTCTGTCAGCGTCTGTTCTCGGACTTGAAGCCTCCGCTCCATCTCCACAACGGCATCTTGAGCCGACTCGGCCTCCGCCTTCAGCGTCTGCTCCGTCTCTAACGATTCCCGAGTAGCATTAGCAGCCTGCTCCTTCATCTGCTTGCTCTCTTCCTCCGCGGAAGCCGCTCGGTACAGAGCATCGGAGTAGCTAACAAAGAGACGACCGAGGGACTGCAGTAACACACGAGTTAGAAAAAATACCAAAGGTAAAGAACGAAACACAAGTTAAAGCAGACCGAGTTACTTACATGGGAGGCAGCAGCCATAGACCTGAACAACTGCTCGGGGACCGCTTCCCGGGACCAGGTACCCAGACCGTGCAGCTCCTTGGAGGCACCCGCCTCCATGTTGTCTATGACCAGCTGCATCCGTTCACAGACCAAGGCATGAGTATCCTCCCACCGATCCCCTCTAGCAAGCGGTCCACCCCGACTCGAGTGCTGCTGAGCCGATTGTTTAGCTAGGAGAGCAGCCTCCGAGGGGCGCGGCGGGACCGACCGCGATGGCTCGAACTTCTTCGGGCACAACTCCTGCTGCAGAAGTGCGCCCTTTTGCTGGGGACCGGTTGGCGGAGATGCCCCCCGGAAGGTCAATGGTGACTCGGAGAAGGCCATCTAGCGCGGGTCAGGAATGGCGACCCGTGTCCTCACCTTCTCCGCGGTCTTGGCGAGCGAGTTCCATACCTGCCTCTACTGCTCGGCCTCGTTCTCTGTAACCATAATGCTGACCGGGGCGTCAACTAGAAGTACCGGCTCGGGGTCCTCCAGGTCAATAACCGGAGCCGCAACCTCCGGCTCGGTGAATTTGGCCACCGACTCGGGCATCATATTCTTCAGCTACCTCGGTGCAGCAGGGGCGGCCGCCGACAAGGGCATCGGATTCTTTAGCTGGATCTTCCTTCTTTTCTTCCCCCCGTCAACACCGAACAGCTTGCCAAGCCTCTCGACCGTCCTTTGGTTGAAGTCAGGCGACTGCTGATCCCGAGCTGGCATCCGGGGCCTGCTTCCTCTTACGAGCAGAACTTACCGACCCAGCCACCGTCCTCTACTCTTCCGACCCGGACATTTTTTGCTCTGTCCTTGCCTCCTCTACCTCTCGGTCAATCCTCTTTTTAATGTCTTTAGGGACGACTTGCACCAAACACCAAGTGTCAACAATTGCAAAAAAAAAAAAAACAAAAACAAAAAGCACACAGGAATGTGAAGTATAACGACCAGGGCTACTTACCAGGGTTGGGGATCAGACCGACCTCGTGCAACAGTCGGGGTACCCGAAGCACGTCTCGGTAGCGCCACGGGGCGGTACACGTCTTCCTGACCCGCTCGCAGGCCTTCCTCTCTTTGGCGGTGGGGATCGCCTCGGGAAGAATATCTGCACAAAAACCACGTCGGTCAGCCATGTCCACCGACCTACAATACTGGCAGTTTCAGTTTCAAGGCAACGACCGACCCTCGGCACCCAGATCCTGGAAAGATGACGGTATGCCTAGTCCTCCCTAGTTCCCACCGACGTAGATAAATTTGTTCTTGTACGTCTTCTGGGAGGACGGTATGCCATAGATGAACTCTCCCCGCGTCATCTTGTCCTTGCACCGAGCATGCACCCAGCTCTGGCGAAGGCAGCGTAGAGGCTGACCAGAATGATCCAGACATTCGGGTTCAGCTGGCCGAGGGCCACGCCCAGCCCTCGGATCATCCTCCTCAGCCATGGGTGCAGGGGCAGCCAGACGCCGTGGTTGTATATCTCGGTATAGAGCAAGGCCCATCCCTCTGGAGCCTCACTGGGCAGCTCGGGGGGACCGACCACCCGCATCTCCACGTCCTCCGGTACGCCCCATGCTAATCCGAATTTCTTTACTGACGCCTCTGTCTCTCGACTCTCATAGGCGTCAATTGACCACACCACCGTGTCAGCCTCCTCAGTAGGGGCTTCAGCGGCCCGAGCCGTGCTCGCACTGGCCGCCCCTTTCTTACTGGTCGAGGTTTTCTCCACCCTCGACCGACCGGATGCCGACACCCCAATCTGATCACCCCAGGCGGCATTCTGGGCCCCACGCCTCATCGGTGTACCCTCCACCGAAACGCCTCTGTCTACCGAGGAGCTCTGTTACTCCCCCTCGTCGTAGTCCCGCACTTCGTTGGATTGGCTATCCCTCTCAAACATCGCACCACTGCGAGCAGGGAATACAGACAAAAAGCAAACCTCTTGAACACCGACCCGTGTTTTACCAGGATTGACCTGTGTCCGAACCCCGGTTCATCCACAGTTCATCCCCCAGAAATAAACAAAAACACCGCAAAGAAAAGCCAATGGGGGGCGAATGCCTTACCTTATGCTTCGCAGACACAATGTCCTCGCAGCTTGTACCACAGTGACAGGTTATCGGAATCCTCGCCGGAAATCGCCTACACCAAAGACACAGAACGCACCACCAAGTTGCATGAAGGTAAAAAGGGTAAAAATGCTTTTTTCATCCAGTATTTATAGGCCCGGGTCTGTAATCGAAGCGTCGCCTTATTCCGCGTGACATTTATTACCCTAGACAGTTGTCCCCCACGGGGCACGCGTGACTGATAGGTCCTCAAATAAGCATTATTTTATATTATTTTATACCCTTTATACTTAGCTTTTAATATTAAAATAATAAATAAATTAGATAAAATAATTTATTCTGTGTTATTTTTGTTTAAATAAATAAAGTTTATAATTTGGAGTATTTTGGCGAAAGAATCGTCTCGATCGGAATTATAACGAAAATATTATGGACGAATTTCGGTGAAGTATTACTAAGTTAATTAATTTATTGATTTTGCAGCCCAAAACAAATCCTGAGCCCAACAGAAAAAAGAAAAAAAGAAAAAAATAAAAAGCCCAGCTCTGGCCCGGCCCGCACGGCAGTGATCCAGCCCAACCATTTTGAGCCCAATCTGTGAAGCCCAACCCGTGCAGGCCCGCGTCTTCAGCCTGTCCAGGAAGCCTTCGGCGCGCGCTTGCCGAAGCAAGCTCCAGGCGCTCGGCCAGCGCCTACCGACGACAGGATCTGCAGCCCAGCACATGCTTGCCGACCAGCCGCCTCCTTTCCAGCACGACTCTGCCGGCCACTCGCCCCCTTTCTAGCTTGCGCCCACAGAAAGTTTCCCTTCTCTTTTCAGCAGCTCCAGATTCCTCTCTTTGCTGTTTTTCATGCTTTTCTTTTCTTTTTTTTTTAATTTCTCTTCCCCAAAAACCACCCATACTCATCATTTCACTTTTGAATATTTTTATTATAATTTTTGTTTAGTTTTTATTTATTTTCTAGGGTTTAATTTGAGTTTTTCCCCTATAAATAGGAGTTGATTTCACTTGTTGAAATCACTTCCAAAGAGCACAAAATTGAGCTTCTCTTAGGAAAAATTTTGGCAAATAGTTCCAATCCAAATTTTGAGAGTTCAAGTCCGAATTTCCTTGTTTAATCTTCTTCCATCTTCATAGGGTTCCAGCCGCTGTTCGGTGTTCCTTGTGAAAAACAATCCATTGTTCTCACCCAATCTGAAAAGTGTAACATTTGCTCTCCATTCTCTGAAACTCTTTTATTTGTTATTGGTTCTAATCATAATGCAATATATGTGTTGGTTTCTCCTTCCTATCTTTTGTGAAAATTGAGTATAATCTACATGTGTTTTACTTTCTAAAAATCATTTACTTCTTACATTCTAGAGCTTAAACTTCATTTCGAAACTAAATGTTGATCCGCTGTTCGGGGCATTTAGAGTAGATTTGGAGAGATTTAATGTATGACCGTTGTTCGGCGCATTAAATCACAAACTAAAGGTAATTATATTGTAAGTAATAATCCGCTGTTCGGTGCATTTATAATATGAAAAATGTATGAAGAAATATGAGTTTGTGAAGGTATAATTTCGTGATTAATTCAAATATTTGCAATTGTAGTATGTTGGTGAAGTTTGTGTTTGCGGGAAGTCTACTTTGTGCATAAGTTAGAATAGAAATAGAATGAGTTCATCTGTACTTTTACTTATTTACATAATTACAAACCTCTTCAAAACCCCCCTTGTTTATTCTTTATTCTTTTATTCTTTTATTCTTTGATGTCTTTATTCTTTCATTCTTCCAGTCATTTATTCTTTAATTATTTTATGCTTTAATTCGTTAATTTATTAATTTTTTGTAATTCATTAATTTATTAATTCTTTATTCTCTTATTCATCTCTTCTTTAATTTATTAATTCCTTGATTATTTAATTCTTTTATTATTTAATTCTCTAATTCATTATTCTTTTATTCATCTCTCACTAACACATTATTAATGTCCCTAATTTCCCCGGTTAAGAACGATCCCTATTTATCAATACTACATCTACACAAAAAGGGTTTAAATTGCATAACACTCGAATTACATGTTTAATTTAATGCGTAGTTTGGGCGTAGTCAATTTTTGGCGCCGTTGCCGGGGAAATTGAAAATCATTTTTAATTTGTTAGTGTATGTATATAAATTGGGCATATTATAATTGTTTATAAATTTTACTTTTGTTAATATTATATTTGTTTATAACATTTATTTACTTGTTTATATTTTATTTATCCATCTTATTATTGTTCTTATTATTTTTTTTGTTTATAATGCTCATACTTTACTTATTCTTAATTTCTAATTTATACTTGTTCATAAATGTTCATAATTTTTTTTATATATATATTTGTTCATATTAAATTTGATACTTGTTCATAATTTAACTTCATTTGTTTACTTTTACTTTTACTTGTTCATATTAAAATTGGTACTTGTCATAAATGCATATTTTATATGTTCACTTTTCTTTACTTTTACTTTTATTTATTCCATTATACTTTATTCCATTAACTTTCTTTTAATTTTATTCCATAACCTTGTTAAATTTTATTCCATATTCACTATATGTTGCCCTAGGTCTAGGTAAATTACAGCATGACGATATTATCATTCAGTTAGCCGATCGCTCTAATGTGTATCCTATGGGATACGTCGAAGATGTTCTTATGCAGGTTAACCAGCTCATTTTCCCCGCTGACTTTTATGTCCTAGACATGGAGGATTCCCCTACGAATCAAGCTCCACTAATGCTGTTGGGAAGACCATTCATGAGAACTGCCAAGACAAAGATTGATGTGTTCAATGGAACATTAACTATGGAAGTAGACGGAGAGGAGATTGGCTTCAACATCTTTGATGCCATGAGGTACCCTAGTTCCGCAACTCATACTACTTTTTCTATTGACGTGTGCACTTCTCTCGCAGAGAAACATTTTGATTCAATTCGAGAAGACACACTCAACATGATAATCCAGAAAGGAGTTGGCCTAACGCAATCAGGGGACGCCTTGGTTGAGGATACGGATTACAAACTAGAACCTCGAATTTGGGATGAAGTCATGACCCTAAATGAGACCCCCAGAATGGTGAATCATCAGGTACCCTCGTCATTTCCAATTAGTACTAATGCCACTCCTCCTTCAGTGATTCAGGCCCCCGTTCTCGAGCTCAAAGTTTTGCCTGACCACCTGAAGTATGCCTATCTTGGCTCAGACGACACTCTGCCCGTCATAGTGTCTTCTACACTAACCGGGTCACAGGAAGATAGATTGGTACAGGTCTTGACGAAGTACAAGACAGCCATTGGATGGACTCTGTCAGATATCAAGGGAATCAGCCCTACAACCTGTGTGCATCGAATCTTACTAGAAGATGATGCAAAGCCCTCTCGCGAAGCCCAACGTCGCCTCCATCCTCCGATGATGGAAGTCGTAAAACAAGAGGTCATCAAACTCTTGGACTGTGGTGTCATCTACCCAATTTCATACAGCAAATGGGTCTCACCAGTCCAAGTAGTCCCAAAGAAAAGTGGAGTCACAGTTGTTGCGAACAGTGAAGGGGAGCTAGTGCCCCAACGAACAGTGACCGGATACCGAGTCTGCATCGACTATAGACGCCTAAACCAAGCAACTAGGAAGGATCACTTTCATTTGCCCTTCATTGATCAAATGCTTGAAAGGTTAGCAGGTCACTCCTATTATTGCTTTCTTGATGGTTATTCCGGGTACAATCAAATCTGTATCGCTCAAAATGACCAAGATAAAACGACTTTCACTTGTCCTTTTGGCACTTTTGCCTACCGAAGAATGCCTTTCGGTTAATGTAACGCCCCAGGTACTTTCCAAAGATGCATGCTTTCTATTTTCTCTGAATACGTCGAAAAAATAATTGAAGTATTTATGGACGATTTTAGTGTCTTTGGGGATAGTTTTGATGCATGCTTAGAACACTTAGCACTTATCTTACAAAGGTGTGTCAAAACTAATCTGGTACTTAACTGGGAGAAAAGCCATTTCATGGTTAGACAAGGGATAGTCTTGGGCCATATTGTCTCTGAAAGAGGAATTGAAGTCGATAAATCTAAAGTTGATACTATGCGCCACTTACCCTCTCCCACTTCGGTGAGAGGAATCCGTTCATTTCTTGGTCACGCAGGATTTTACAGAAGATTTATCCAAGACTTCTCCCACATTGCAAGGCCCTTGTGCTGACTGCTTCAGAAGGAGACACCCTTCGTCTTTGATGCAGACTGTCAGGAAGCTTTTGAAAAGCTTAAAAATCTCTTAACCACTGCCCCCATTCTTTGTGCCCCTGATTGGTCCTTACCCTTTGAACTAATGTGCGATGCCTCTGATTATGCAGTTGGAGCCGTACTCGGACAAAGGCGGGATAAGAAGCCCTACGCTATCTACTATGCATCCAAAACCTTGAATGATGCCCAGATGAACTACACCACTACAGAAAAGGAGTTGCTTGCTGTTGTATTTGCTTTAGATAAATTTCGTTCTTATCTACTTCGAACTAAAGTCATTATTTACACTGATCATGCAGCACTGAAGTATCTCCTAGCCAAAAAAGAAGCGAAACCAAGACTGATCCGATGGATTCTTCTTCTTCAAGAGTTTGACATCGAGATTAAAGATAAGAAAGGCGTAGAGAACGTGGTGGCGGATCATTTGAGTCGCATTGCACATGAACGAGATCCTGTGGCGATTCAAGAGAGGTTTCCAGATGAACAACTCTTCAGAATTGAGGGAGGTACTCCTTGGTATGCTGATATTGTCAATTATTTAGTCACCAAGCAGTTGCCCACCACCCTCTCCCGTGCACAAAAAGATAAACTTAAAAAGCATGCTAGGCACTATATTTGGGATGAACCTTATTTGTGGAAACACTGTGCAGATTTATTGATTAGGAGATGTGTCCCTAATATTGAACATAGGTCGGTCCTAGAGTTCTGCCATAGCCATGCTTGTGGAGGCCACTTTGGATCTAGAAAAACTGCACTCAAAATCTTAGAATCTGGACTATATTGGCCCACACTTTTTAAAGATGCACATTCATTTTGCTTAGCCTGTGATAAATGTCAGAGATCAGGAAACTTAGGACGAAGGGATGAAATGCCACAACATTATGTTCTTACTGTTGAAATATTTGATGTTTGGGGTATCGATTTTATGGGTCCGTTTCCTCAATCTAATGGCTATCTTTATATCTTACTTGCCGTTGATTATGTATCAAAATGGGTGGAAGCTAAGGCCACCAGGACTAATGACTCTAAAACTGTTGCAGATTTCCTCAGAACTAACATTCTTTCCAGGTTTGGGATCCCGCGGGTCCTAATAAGTGATGGAGGTAGTCATTTCTGCAACAAGACCATTGAAGCTTTAATGAAACGGTATGGTGTCACTCATCGAGTCTCTACACCTTACCATCCTCAAACGAGTGGAATGGCGGAAGTCAGTAATAGAGAGATCAAGAAGATATTAGAGCGAACTGTGGGTCCTAATCGTAAGGATTGGAGCCAACGGTTGGATGATGCACTTTGGGCATACAGGACGGCATCAAAACACCTATAGGAATGTCACCCTATAGGTTGGTGTACGGTAAAGCATGTCACCTTCCGGTGGAACTAGAGCATAAAGCATGGTGGGCCGTCAAAACTTTCAACATCAAGCTTGATGACGCCGGTCTGCATCGAAAGCTCCAGCTGAGTGAGCTTGAGGAAATCAGAAATGATGCATTTGAAAGCACTCTGATCTACAAGGAAAAGGCAAAGGTATTTCATGACAAACAGATCAAGAGTAAAGCATTTGACATTGGCCAGAAAGTTTTGCTGTTCAACTCTCGGCTTAGCCTCTTTCCTGGTAAGTTATGTTCTAGATGGGTAGGACCTTTTGTTATTACTAATATTTTTGCCCATGGAGCCATACAGATAAAACACGTTGGAACTGGGAAAGAGTTCAAGGTCAATGGCCATAGATTAAAGCCTTATATCGAGGCAATTGGCGAACACGATGTGGAGTCAGAAAGAGTGCTACGACGTCCCATCAGATGAACTGAATTTGGTCTAGGCTGGATGGACGTTAAACTTCAAGCGCTTGTTGGGAGGCAACCCAATGTGTTCTCGAGTGTGAAGGAGTCATCAACACAGATTTGCTTTCTTTTGACCCTTCACTCTCTTTTACTTTGTTTATGTCTTTCTTTCTTACTTCATTTTCTTAAATCATCTTCCTTACTTTGATTCTAGGTTTAATTACTTCGTATTTTCCTAACATTGAGGACAATGTAGAATTTAAGTGTGGGGGAATGGTTTACAAATTTATTTGTGCAATTGAATTTGTTTTATTAAGTCTTTCCTACGAAAAAAATAAAAAAATAAAAAATAATAAAAAAATAAAAAATATTGCTTTCTTAAGTCTTTTTGTCTTAACGTAGTGTTTTTACGAGTCATCAAGTTGCCCTTTAACTTGTCAATGATATAAATGAATGGAAATGATTATGTTATGGCTATAAAGGTAATCACTACAACTTGAATTTGTTTGTTAATATTTTGTGATTAAGTGTTATAACTTGAAAATAATGCATGTAAATTGGTACATAAATGAGCATGATATGATAAGTATGAATCATTTGAACCTTATGTGAGCTTTAGAACTTTATATACATATTTGATGAGTGATTCATAAAGTTCTTTGTTTAAATTGATATACATATGCCTCATAACTGCTTGCAATAGCTTTTAATGAGCTCTAGAGTACTAGAACTTATTCTATGTGATTTTCAAAGCTTTTAAGTCAATAAACTCTCTGATTTTGGAAATGATTAAGGCATTAGGGTTAACACCACAAATTCAAACATCCATGTTCCCTATTTTGTGCGCACAAGTTGCGACCCCCTTAGTATTACCCCTTTTTGAGCCCACATTAAAGCCTTTCTTTCATCACCATGTTTATCTAAAACACTTGAGCTTAGTATAGACATCTTTTACCTTTGTTCCAAGGACTCGGTTGAAGACATAATGATTATGTAAAGAGAAAATGATGATATTGAAAGACTTTTATGTGAACTACTTGGATTTACCGACTCAAGCTTTGTTGTATTGTTGACACATGTTATTACCTTGATCTAAAAAATCAAAAAAAAATCAAAAAAAAAAAAAATCAAAAAAAGTTGAGTCTCGATCAAGGTAATAAGATTTGGTTATGTAATGTTTGAGTTAAGTCCCTTACAATTGTAAATCCGACACAAAGAATGATTATGAGGCCCAACATGATGGAATTAGGCCTATGTTCGAAGGGATGGATTATTGACATCATTGCACTAAGGTTGGGAAGCTATGATACGTTTTGGGAGTCTATTGAGTCTTGGAACGAATTGAGCACCACTTGACCTATATATATTCCTTGCCTCTAATCTTAGCCCCACTACAACCTTTATTGTAACGACCCGTCCCAAATTCCATGATTAGATTAGTGACTAATCACGATTAGTGAGACTAATCCGTGATTAGTAGAGCGAAATCGGACGAACGATGCGAAATGACCGTTTTGCCCCTAGTGGTGGCAAAACGTTAACTTTTTAATCGGGCGGTCAAATGGAATTTGACCGATGACCGTGACGTAGTTCGTGACGTCACGAGTTCATAGACAGGTGGCACGTTCAATTCCGACATTCGAGGAAGAAGTTATGACGTTCGGAAGTTTAGGGGCATTTTGGTAATTTGGGTGAATAGGAGGTCAAAAGTTGACTTTTTGACCGGGAGGTCCGATGGCCGAGGGCCAAAGACCGTTACGTAGATAGGGACGATACGAATCCGTAGACAGGCGACACGTCGAATTCGGACGTTCGACGGCGAAGTTACGGTTCACGGAAGTTCTCAGTTACTATTCACGATGGCACGTTTTACGAGACAAAAAGTGCAGTTTGTCTTTAGTGGGCCCGGTTGCTTTTTAGAAACCAATGGATGAGTGACAAGTGTCACTCATCCACTGGACAACACATTACATACATGCACTTCACCGTGCATTTTCATTTTCTCCATTTCAAACACAACCCACCCGATCTCACCATTTTCTCTCATTCCCGTGCAACCCAAACCCATCCAAATTGCACCCAAGACCAGGACAGAGGACCAGGAGGCTGAGGGAGTTGAGGTGGCCGGCTTGGATGGCCAGGGCCGCTGTGAACGGTGGCTGGAACCCAAAACCCGATCGGGTACCCGGTAAGCCCATTTTTCCTTATTTTTTGATGTGAGCATTATGGTTGGTTTAAAATGATTAGGGAATGATTATTAGGATGCTAGGAAGGTTTTAAGGGGGTTTTGGTGGTGGTTGACGGCTGAGCAGCCGTGTAGGCTGATCGGGAAAAATCGAACCGTGATGTTCAAATTGGACCGGTCGGATTTCGTAGGTTTTAGGTTGTTTAGTTAATTAGGATTGATAGGAAATGAAGAAATAGGAATTTAGGAGTTGGAATGGAAGCAAACGGACCGAAAATGAGGGAGAAGGAGACCTGGACCGGTTACGCCAGTCCAAGTTGCAGGAAAAATCGGATCGTACCGGTTCGGACTGGTCTGACCGATGTAGGGGATGACAGGTGACGTCATCCTACTGACGTCATCATGTCAGGGATGACGTCAGCATTGTCAGATCTGACAATGTCAGCTAACATGTCAGAAAATGGGCCAATAGGAGTGCGACACGTGTCACATGTCAGTGCACAGTCAGCACTGACATGTCAGTAACGTGGCCCAATCAGGGGCTGACACGTGTCACTGACATGGACCAGTGCCGTGATGACACGTGGCACATGTCAGACTGCCATGTGGCACTGACAGCACAGTGACGTGGACCAATGGGAGCATGACACGTGGCACCTGTCAGAGTCTGACATGTCAGACCTGACAGCTGTTAGTGATGACGTCATGCTGACGTCAGCGATGACGTCAGCAGGTACTGTAGCAGGCGCGTGAAGCCCACGCACAGCCACTTCAGGCGGCGCGTGAGGGCGCGTGCCAGGGAATCTGGGGAAGGTTCCAACATACGAAATCTTCTATTCGATGTAACAAACATTTTGGGACTGGTTTTGTGTCGATCGGACACCGTCTCGATATGTTTCGGGGCATCAAAAGGTTTAGGTTCGGGATTAAAAATAGTTGAAAATACGGAAAAATTACGGGGCTTTAGTGGGAGGTTAATTAAGTAGTTAGTAACCTTCTATTACGATTTGGACAGGTTTGGGAGTCCCGGTGACGGTGATCGGCTCGGGGAGCCGTATGGCACGCAAATCGAGGCGGCAGCTCGGACGGTCTGTGAGTGGACCTTGTTTTCTAAATTGGTGCATGCATAAATGTTTATTATATGTTTTATTACTTGTTTGATGATGCCATGGGTGCATTTCTATGTGGTTACGTATAAGCACGTATTTCGAGGTTTCGGCCTTATACGGTGCCTATACGGGTCTGTATTTCTTTATTGATTTAAATGAACTGGATTTGTATTTCAAAAGGATAAACTCGGGTATGAGACCCATTTGGTTTTGTCTCGGGCATATGACCTCAGATATCGGGCACGGTGCCCAACTGATGTCCTATGTTCGGGTACGAGACCCAAGCTACTTTACGGTTTTGATTTCAGGTCAGGGAACCTTAAATAGATTTCCCGGTTCATGACGGTTTATGGGAACCGGCATGAACTCTTAATATGGTATCATGGTTCATGACGGTTTATGGGAACCGGCATGAACCCTTGTTGGTTATTACGGTACATGACGGTTTATGGGAACCAGCATGTTACCTGGTTATGTTATTACAGTACATGACGGTTTATGGGAACCGGCATGTTACCTTGGCTATGGATATTATGGATCATGA
Organism: Prinsepia uniflora; assembly: GCA_032719365.1. NCBI lineage: Eukaryota > Viridiplantae > Streptophyta > Magnoliopsida > Rosales > Rosaceae > Prinsepia > Prinsepia uniflora. Next base: position 46,411,857 of record CM064866.1, on the reverse strand, counting down.
CGCTTCAGGGGAACCGGGCATGGATATTATGTTATGTATATATATGTTCATCTACCTTCCTTTACTTCTATTATCTCCTCCGGGGGAGGGTCGTTGGCCTGGGTGGACCCCGGAGTAGTCACGGAGTACCGACTGAGTGGAGTTACCCCCCAGTTGGGTTCCTTACTCTCAGGAAGGCTATGGTTACTATTACCTCGGGTAGGGTCAGTGGTCTGCGGACATTGACCTTGACTTTGAGATGACTCGGATTGAGACCCGGGTAGCACGCGCGTAGCTTTGGATACCGTGACACGATTGGTTGTGTGACTTATATATATGTATGTGATGGATATATGATATATGATATGTGGTATGTACAGGTGTGCACAGGATTTGAGCAGTGGCTCGTGTACTTGGTTTCTTTATGGTTTGGGGCCAAGTCCCGTATGGATTTGGGCAGTGGCCCGTATGGTCGTTTTCATTGTGGTCCTTTCGACCTTGGTTTATATCTGCTTTGGGCTTAGTCCCACATATGGTTTGTTTTGGATAAATGGTTTTCGAATGCATGCATGCTTTTTAGTGAAGGGTACAAATGTCTTCCTTATGAAATGTTTTATAAACTCTTGTTTTGTCCACTCACAGCTTTTAATGTTTTGACTGCCCTTCAGGTTGACATCGGATGTGGACTGTAGCAGAGACCGAGATATCACATGCCTCCTCCGGATCCTTGCGTACTTTGATAGCCCGGGAGGGCAAAGGTCGGGAATATCCCTTGTCTGACACTTCGTGTCAGACGGGAGCAGGGTCATCCCGCACTAATCCCGGGGGGATTGGGATGGGTCCTGTCATTTATAAAGACCTTATGATCCTTAAGATGGTAAATTTTGATTAGTTGAGTTAATCATTTGAGTAAGCTTATGGTTTTGGTTCATTTGTGCAAGTATGTTTTGTTTTTATCATGAGGTGTTTGTTTGCGATTTTGCAAAAGTACTTCATTTCGATTATGTGAGTATTTCTCACATATTTTGAGTGCAAACACAAACCCTTACAAAATTGAGTGAATTTATGAGTGCATATCCCTATGAGTTGATTCATACATGTTTTATTCATGCAGAGATCCAATTCACCATATTTACTCATTATCTTACTTGTTAAAATATTTTGTTACCATGTATTAACTCTTGAATTCCATATGCTTAAATGATTTAAGTGAAAATCTTTTATGCCATAATAATAATGAAATATTGAGACAAATGGTTAAAGGTTTACTTGTTTTGGATTTTGTCGTTTAATTTTAGTATTTGCTAGGGACTAGCAAAGTTTAAGTGTGGGGGTATTTGATAGGTCCTCAAATAAGCATTATTTTATATTATTTTATACCCTTTATACTTAGCTTTTAATATTAAAATAATAAATAAATTAGATAAAATAATTTATTCTGTGTTATTTTTGTTTAAATAAATAAAGTTTGTAATTTGGAGTATTTTGGCGAAAGAATCGTCTCGATCGGAATTATAACGAAAATATTATGGACGAATTTCGGTGAAGTATTACTAAGTTAATTAATTTATTGATTTTGCAGCCCAAAACAAATCCTGAGCCCAACAGAAAAAAGAAAAAAAGAAAAAAAATAAAAAGCCCAGCTCTGGCCCGGCCCGCACGGTAGTGATCCAGCCCAACCATTTTGAGCCCAATCAGTGAAGCCCAACCCGTGCAGGCCCGCGTCTTCAGCCTGTCCAGGAAGCCTTCGGCGCGCGCTTGCCGAAGCAAGCTCCAGGCGCTCGGCCAGCGCCTACCGACGACAGGATCTGCAGCCCAGCACATGCTTGCCGACCAGCCGCCTCCTTTCCAGCACGACTCTGCCGGCCACTCGCCCCCTTTCCAGCTTGCGCCCACAGAAAGTTTCCCTTCTCTTTTCAGCAGCTCCAGATTCCTCTCTTTGCTGTTTTTCATGCTTTTCTTTTCTTTTTTTTTTAATTTCTCTTCCCCAAAAACCACCCATACTCATCATTTCACTTTTGAATATTTTTATTATAATTTTTGTTTAGTTTTTATTTATTTTCTAGGGTTTAATTTGAGTTTTTCCCCTATAAATAGGAGTTGATTTCACTTGTTGAAATCACTTCCAAAGAGCACAAAATTGAGCTTCTCTTAGGAGAAATTTTGGAAAATAGTTCCAATCCAAATTTTGAGAGTTCAAGTCCGAATTTCCTTATTTAATCTTCTTCCATCTTCATAGGGTTCCAGCCGCTGTTCGGTGTTCCTTGTGAAAAACAATCTATTGTTCTCACCCAATCTGAAAAGTGTAACATTTGCTCTCCATTCTCTGAAACTCTTTTATTTGTTATTGGTTCTAATCATAATGCAATATATGTGTTGGTTTCTCCTTCCTATCTTTTGTGAAAATTGAGTATAATCTCCATGTGTTTTACTTTCTAAAAATCATTTACTTCTTACATTCTAGAGCTTAAACTTCATTTCGAAACTAAATGTTGATCCGCTGTTCGGGGCATTTAGAGTAGATTTGGAGAGATTTAATGTATGACCGCTGTTCGGCGCATTAAATCACAAACTTAAGGTAATTATATTGTAAGTAATAATCCGCTGTTCGGTGCATTTATAATATGAAAAATGTATGAAGAAATATGAGTTTGTGAAGGTATAATTTCGTGATTAATTCAAATATTTGCAATTGTAGTATGTTGGTGAAGTTTGTGTTTACGGGAAGTCTACTTTGTGCATAAGTTAGAATAGAAATAGAATGAGTTCATCTATGCTTTTACTTATTTACATAATTACAAACCTCTTCAAAACCCCCCTTGTTTATTCTTTATTCTTTTATTTTTTTATTCTTTGATGTCTTTATTCTTTCATTCTTCCAGTCATTTATTCTTTAATTATTTTATGCTTTAATTCGTTAATTTATTAATTCTTTGTAATTCATTAATTTATTAATTCTTTATTCTCTTATTCATCTATTCTTTAATTTATTAATTCCTTGATTATTTAATTCTTTTATTATTTAATTCTCTAATTCATTATTCTTTTATTCATCTCTCACTAACACATTATTAATGTCCCTAATTTCCCTGGTTAAGAACGATCCCTATTTATCAATACTACATCTACACAAAAAGGGTTTAAATTGCATAACACTCGAATTACATGTTTAATTTAATGCGTAGTTTGGGCGTAGTCAGTGACCATAAATGCCGCTGAAAACCAACGGTCGGGGATACCAACCGTCTACTGACCGACACGCAACACAAACGGCTCCTCGATTCCTTCAACTGTCACGTCCACTGCCCATGACATAGGTGGCTCCTCGACTGCCACACCTACTGGCGTCTTCCCCCGCCCGCACCAACCGAATCATGACGTCTCGGTCTACCACCCACACTTTGTCACCAGTGCATCCGCTCGTTTAAATCCCTCACCTAGGGGACTTGGGGGACTGAGGGCATGTACATCTGGTCTAGGGCTCTCTTTTTTATTCGTCCCCAACCGAGAAATTCCACCTTGGTCACGAACTTGGGGGACTTCTGTTCATATCATATCGGCCCAGACCGAGCTTGAAGCCCATACTGACTACTGGCCCGGCCCATTTCCGAAATAGCACCAGTCCGGACCAGTCTTGGAGGCCCAGCCCTCTACCTGGCTCCGCGTGTCGGCCCAGACCGACCTAGAGGCCCAGCCCTCTTTCAGACACCAAGCCACCGGCCGACTCCAGAGGACCAGCTCCTGTCGGTCGGTGCGTCGGTCCAGATCGACCGGTCGGCCTAGTGCCACTGCCTAGCACCAGCCCAAGGGGCCCAAGCCCACTCACACGGACAAGTCCCACTCGGTCTGGATGGCACCTCCACGTGTCAGTCCCACAACGAATTGATATTTGTCCCACAACGGGAAAATACAAATATTATATTCGCTGCACCCATACAAAAGGGGTCCACTTGTCGTACAAAGGTATCTAAGCAATTGACTGTTTACTATTACTTTACAGTATACTTTCTGCTACCCCCTAAACCTTATACCGACCACTGACTTGGGTGTCGGAGTACCTTTGGGCCGGTACCACACCGGTGCCTATACTCTCACCGACCGACCAGTTTCCTTCCTTTTCAGGTTCACACAGGGCACGTGGTGGAGCAGCATTTGCTTTTTAAGTTGACACATTTCGTCCATCAACAATTACAAAATTGGTGCTTATAATTTTATCAAAAACAAAATCTTTGCTTCCTTGTTGTTTGTGAAAAGGACGGGGGAAAGGGTGTGAAAAGGACGGGGAAAGGGTGAGAGAAGGGTGAGAGAGAGAGGGAGAGGATTCTTTGGCGGTGAGATTTGATTTATGTTTAAACTTTGATATTTATACCATACATTAAAAAACTTTTTCAAATTTAAGATTCGTTAAAATCATCTAAAATATATGAAAATTTTAATACATATATTATAAAGGGTTCTTAAATAATTTGTTTTGAATACACCATTATTTGAACGTATTTTAAATCAATCATTCAAAACACAAATTAAATACACCAAATTTTTAATAAATTATTTAAAATCTTAATTGAATACACCTAAATTTTAAATTTTATTAAAATCAACTATTGAATACACTCTTAAAGATATTATATCGTTATCAATTTTCAAACACGATATGCTACATATCATGGAATTTGGGCGATTCACGAGTACCCAGTATCGTATATACCTATTTCTCGTATAATGCATGGAAAAATGTAGAAGCTTAGTTCATGTACATACGGTGTGGACCGTGTGGTAGGGTACCAATAATATTTTTGGTTTGTCTCGTTATCATTTAACCGGGCGGCGGAAGACGTACCAAAGAAAAGATATTACCACAGCAACACAGCACATCCAATCCATTGACAATAAATAATGGAATCAAGCGCACATCCATATGTAGGTCACTGGGCCCAAACCAAACAAGAACATGTACGGTGGACCTACACGGCGATGTTGACGTGTCAAAATCAGAGGCGTAGGAATTATAGGGTTGCATTATTGAACGGACACACGAGATTATTGTAATCAGGGCTCTCATTTCTTTAGACTTTGGGGGGTGGTGGGCCTCAGGGCTGGGATTGGGGCAGGGCTGGCCATGGCCTAGGGTGGCCAAGGCGTCATGGATCTACGAACAAGGAAGACTTAAATTTTTTAAATTTATTTTATTTTTATGAAAAAAAATAAAAAAATATTTAAAATTTTAAAAAATATTTAAATTTAATTTGAAAAATATTTTATTAAAAATTAGTCTCATATTTTTGAAATGCAAAAATATTATAAGACTTATTCTAATTGATATATAGTTATCTAGTTTGTCTTATAAAGTCATTAAAACTCTAATTTTAAATTTTTTGATAAACTTTCACTGTTTTTTAAAAATGTAATATTACAAAAATGATTATATTTTTTTATGTATAATTGATGTGCTTAAATTCTTGAATTTTTTTTTTTATATATGGTTAGAAGGTTGAAAAAAATATTGAAATTTGAAAAAAATATTAAATTTGTATATGTAAATATATATATATTTGAAGGGCATTTTTATAATTTACACCTTAAATTTCTAATTTATTAGACTGGCGGAGTTGGGATTGCGTACTGCCGCACTGCAGTGTACCAGAATGCTGGCCCAGCGAGACCCGCAGCGGAGCGGCTAGCAGACTCGAACTACATAAACGTTAAGCGCCGGGCGGCGGGGTGATTTCACGTTGTCGTCACGCGCGATCCACAATGCGAATTGCGAAGAAGTCGAAAGGTCTCGATTCACGCGCCTTGTTTGCTTCTGCCAACCACTATGTGACAAACCTAAATCATTTTCAAGAAAAAGTGAGCGAGTAAAAAGTCTGTACACTTTGGTTTCGAACTTAGAAAAAAGTCAGTGCTCGCACGTTAGAGTTTATTTCAATTTTGCTTGGAAACTTGTGGTTTATTTGATGTGATTCAAATGGGTCAGTCTTTTGTGGTTTTTTCTTTTGGATGTGTTCCATCTTAAAAACGAAGAATTATTTATCATTAAGAGGCGGTGCATTGTTTGATCAAGAATATATCAACGTGCTTTTCTTCCTCATTAGCAATCACTATTGGTAAGGCTAGAGGTTCAATTGAAATAGTCCTTCATCATGTTCAAAATGGAATTTCATACATTGTGATTGTAGTGATTAGTTTTGATTATAGGAAGAATATCGACTTAACTTCTTGGTTTCATATTAACTAACATGTTGGTTTCATATTAACTAACATGTTGGTTTCATAATAAGGAATTAATAGATTAGTTTCAAAATATTAAACCAACGACTCTATTGGACTCACTACATCAAATAATAACATAAAATAATTGTACATTTTTTTAGTTTCTTTTTCAAATATTATTTTTACAAAAATGATTCTGAACCAGTAATCATTTAACTATCTAACATCCAATATAGTCAAATACATAGACGAGCAAGTCCAATGAATAACACATTAAATGTTATTGTTAATAATTGAATGATATTAAACGATTTTCTATTTAAAATGAATATTTTGTGTAGATGATATTTGTAGAATGAACTATAAAATGAATGATTAGATTATAACTCTTTGGAATGTTGGTACCTTATTACAGAACTACTCAGTTAATTTTTTAGTATTGTATTATGTATATATATATATATTTGCGTACGATGAAGTATTCTAAATTATCTTATTTAAGAACGTATCTAATAGAATTCCTAAAATATTATTTTATCTAATCTCGGGATTTTTTTCAATGAAAATAGAGCTCAAACAGAGCCCTATTAATTTTCAAAATTTTAACTTAAAACAAATAATAAAGTGTTTGAGATTTGTTACAATAGATACCATCATTGGAGTAAACATTTTTAAAGCATTTTGCTAAATATCTTTTCAATTATTTTAGTTAGAATTCCGCTTAAATTTAGTAATTCTGCACGAGATGCTCTATGTAACGCCCTAGACATTCGAGGGAACTGAATTTAAAATAATTAAATAAAAATGACGGGTTATCCCTTATAATGACAAAATGTTGACGTTTGATCGGGACACTTTGTGAACGAGTTGTGAGGACCGTTACGAAGGTCTCAAAATTCTGAATCCATAGACAGAAAGTATACCAAAAAAAGAAGTAGAACAAGTTCGTTACAAGTCAAAAATGATTAGGTGCATTTTGGACAACGGTGTATTTTAGTAATTTTGCAAGAAAAACCTAGTGTTGTCTAGAGAGTTCTTGAATTTTCCCTCCATTGTGCATCCACCGACCTAGTGTATATATATATATATATATACATATGTGTGTATTGGTTGGAATGGAGATCAGTGGATGATAGCCAAAATGGAAAAAACAAACATGAAACCATGAAATCACAGACTAAACCGTGAGGGGAGGAGAAAGAAAAGGAAGAAAATAAGGACAAGAAGAAAGAAGAGAAGAAAAAGGGAAAGAGTGGTAGCCTAGGACGAACCCAGAATTTAAACCATGAGGTTCAAAGCCTGGTTGTGGAATGTGAGGGGTTTTAAAGCTTCCTAGCTTCCAACTAAGGATGCTAGGATATTAGTTAAATCCCTAGGATCATTTTGGGATTGAAAGGAAGAAGTTTTGGACTTGAGAAGTCTATAGACATAGGCTTGGAACCCTAGCCAAAAGTCAAGGAATTGGATTGCGTGATCAAGGTAAGTTTTCTTACTTATGATTATATGAATATACTCCTGTGATTATGCAGACGATGTTAACATTTGAAGTAAGAAAAATATACGAGAAAAGATGATTTGGACTTGAGAAGGCTATAGACATAGGCTTGGAACCCTGGCCAAAAGCCAAGGAATTGGATTGTGTGATCAAGGTAAGTTTTCTTACTTATGATTATATGGATCTACTCCTGTGATTATGCAGACAATGTTAACATTTGAAGTAAGAAAAACAGACGATGACAGGACCCACCCCGATTATCGCCTCGATAATCGGGAAGCATCCTGCTCCCGTCTGACAATCGAATCCAAAAGACCGGAAAACTAAATAATATTACATCACACCCATTGTCAGACCAGGGAAATTAAACAAATACATCCGACTGGACGTCAAGTCCACAGTTTCACAGAGCAATATTACAAAACAGGTTAAAGAACAAATCCTACTCTGTGAACTAACTACTCCGCAACGGAAAACTTTATGCCTCTGCCTCTGCCTCGGCGCTAGCCCCCGAACTTGTACCACGACCTGGAGGGTAGTTAAAACAACAAAATGTGAGTGGACCGAAACAAAGGTTTATAGAAAACAGTTTAAGGAAATCGGGGTTCGCCCTCCAGTTTTACAACACGCATGCATAATCAACATTCGAAAACACTTTTTCCGAAACACATGGAAATCATTGCAGAAAACCGTCATAATTCATGCAAAATGATATGAAATTACCAGATTCCAGAAACCATCATTTTGAAACATCAATTGCACAAATCAAGTAAAAAGTGAGTCAATAATCACAGTTAAGCCGTTGGATCCATCCGAGTCTTTAAACTCAATATCAGGCCTTCCCGGGATATCAACGAGTCTTTAAACTCAAAACATGATCAATAGGCCTCGGGGGTATCACAATAACCGAGTCTTTAAACTCACGAGTCTTTAAACTCAATCCGGGTCTTTAAACCCAATTTTCGGGCCCGCCCCCGTCATCAATAAACCGGGTCTTTAAACCCAAAACCAGATCCAACAATCAACCGGGTCTTTAAACCCAAAACCATTTAATAACATAATCAACCAGGTTTCATCAAAATCCGTTTTCCCCAAAATCATTCTGAAATCAGATATTATCATAATAGGACTCATGTCCGATCTCGCATGCAAAATCCCCAAAACATGCAACTTCCGAAATAACTTCACAATTATAATCAAACATCATAAATCCGCAACATGCATAATAATGTCCAGATACTTCATCAAATCATCATTTATGTATAAGCAAAACCGTAACCTCGAAATGCGTGAAATACGATGAATATCTCGAAAAGAGTGAAAACACGTAAAACCGAAATATCATATCATCATCATAAAATCATATGTGAAAGCTCAAAATAAATAGGTAAAAATAGCCATGCATGCACAGTTTCGAAATCAAAGGTCCACTCACGGTTTTAGGACGCGTCAATCGCTTCCCGTGCGCTCCTCAGTAGCTTCGGAAATGTCCGGGCCTGTAAAAACGTACAAGAAGGGTTACAAACATCCTCAAATAGCTCGTATGATTTTTCCTAATTTTACCGGATTTTTCGGCGAAATTAAACTTAGAGACTTAACCTTCCAGACTCCCGAAATTATCCCGAATGACTCCCGATCCACTCGAACTCTAAAGATAAAATGTTAATTAAACTGAAAGGATTAAATCTCATGTTGACCGTGATCGGAGTTAACATCGCACGCGCCGTCACGCGCCGCCCAATGTGGCTGCGCGTGAAGGCCACGCGCCAAGCTACAGTACCTTCGTCCTTACCCGGATAGACTGATAAACGGGTCTGATACCCGCGGCTTAACCCGATCATTTCACCCTCAATTCTCAATCAATTCTTCCCGTTTTCAATCCTATTATCTTCTCTAATCCATTAATTTTAGGTCCGCATAAACGGTTAACCTCGACTAACACCAAATCGACCTAACTCAAGCTCGAACAGTCGAACAAGTCGACTTCTAGAACTCACCCAAACTAACTCCATTCTCAAATTAATTTCACTAGTAGCGTAAGGGGACTTAGACGAACACAATGGTACAATCAATTGGACTCGTCGTTACCTGGAAGTCGTCGACCTCAACACTGGTTTTCCTCTGAAACTGTGACTCAGGTTCCCGGCCAACCAGTCCTCCTCCTCCTTCGATTCTTGCACGGTTGTGCTCGTAGTGACTCCAGAAGTCCAACACGGCCCTCAGTTTCGATCAACAAGCCCCAGAAATTAAATGTGATTTTTCCCTCCAACTGGTTCTTCCTTGAACAGCAACTCAAGTTCTTGGGCCAACCGTGATCATTCTCCCTCAGTTCTTGCACCGTCGTGATTCTGCAAATCCTAGAAGTCCCTCAGTGTGTTTAGATTGATCCCAAAACTCGTAGGAATTGAACTCTGAGATTTCCCCCCAAAACCCGAAAATGGTTCTTCACTGTTTCTCTCAATCTCAGCCTTCACACTGATGCACAAATGACCCCAAACGAATCCTCACTTCGTTCCCATACACGGTTAGTCGATCAGTGTGGCCAGCAGCCCGTGGGAGACCAACTGAAGTCTCTGAAAACGGTTTCCCACAAACACAGAAACCATGGCCAATTCTTGCTCTCCCGTGCCCTGAACTCTGTCCAACCGTGCACCAGTGCCACTCAATCCTGCTTCCACTACCTCAATCAACTTAAACAAACCATCTGATCAGTCAACTAGGCCATAAACAATTGCACGCACAAACTCCACGGCCGCACTCTGTTTTCCACGGTGGTGAGCAGTACCCTGTGTAAAAAGACCAAAATGCCCTCAGGGCAAAAATTACCAAGATGCCCTCCAACTTCCGTGACCTGTAACTCGGTCATCCGACGTCCGTTTCACGCGTGCCGCCTGTCGTTGTACTCGGGACCTCGAGACGAACCTAACGGTCTTCGAATCATGTGAAAAACAATTGTCAAGCAAAAAGTCAACTTTTTCCCATATAACGTCCAAATTACGATAATGCCCCTGAACTTCCGAACCTCATAACTTTCACCTCGAGCGTCCGAATCGGACATGCCGCCTGTCTATGAACTCGTGACGTCCCGATCTACGTCACGGTCATCGTTCAATGTCTTTTCGACCTCCAAATCAAAAGGTCAACAAATTGACCACACAAATCACAGGGGTAAAAACGTCATTTTATTCAATATTTTATAATATTACATTTTCAGAATGTCCGGGGCGTTACAGACGAGAAAAGTTGATTTAAGAATCTGGTCACGTTCGCAGGTCGGGAGATGTAAACTTAGGAAATCGGGTCAACCTGCTAGAGGCTGAAGGTGATATGATGCAGGCGCGTGGCCCTCACGCTCAGAGAACCTCACCAGCGCATGCGGTGGTTTCTGGGGCCGTGGTCAACATGGAAGTTTGAGTTCTTAATTTTATGAGTTTAATGATACAATTTTCAGGTTAAATGGACATTGTTCTGGTACAATTCCAATGTACCAAAATTATGTGTTAAATTCAAAATCGAATTTAGGAAAATTCAATGGTCTTGGATATATTTATAATTGAATATTAAGGAAATTTGGAAAGATATATATTATGTATGAAAAGGATAAATATTTGAGAATATAATAGGGTTTAATATGTGTAATTATATTGTTATGCATGTGTTGATATTACATATTTGACTATGACTAAATTGAGTATTAATAAACTTAAGGGATTCAATTCTTAGGCTTATTTTGATGCTAAGGAACCTTAATGGCTAGTACAATGATTGAAAGGAGTTAAGGAAATATGAAATAGATGTTTATATAAGAACTTGCATATGTGGAGCAGGACCGATATGATTTTCAAGGAAATTAGGTACGAGTTCTGTCAACTTAGTATCATAGCATATGTATTGATTATGTTATGTCTCAAATATGAGCATCTAGCATATTTTATTTACTACATGATTACTTGATAATGGTTTGATTGTGCATTTAAAGTGATGTTGAAAATTTTATTAATTACTTGAAGTACACGTTTTGCAAGTTTTTCTAAAACAATGATTTGGAAAAAATCCGGTTGGGAATTTAGTTTGATTTATATGACAATGATTTGAATTTTGTTTTCTAATGATGATTATCCATGATTTTTGTAGACTTTTAAATGAATCTCGAATATGTGTTTTACGAGGTTTTGTGCAAAATGTGTTTTTAGTCTTAGGCCTGGATTTCTGAAACAAGGATTTGGTTTATGAAATTGATGTGTGTTATAATTATGCTTTCTCGATATTCGTAATGTGTGAAAGCTCTGTGTTATTTGGGTGATCTTTTGTTGATTATGGTTTTCATGCGATTTTTGATGATTTTACGAAAGTTGTTAATTGTGCACTCTTTACGAGATTTTACGAAAGTTTTGTTGAGTTTAAAAATTGAAATTTGACATGATGATTTGAATTTTAAAGAATGAAAATATGTTGTAAAAATGCAGTTGATGTTGAGGAATTTATAAGTATATTGTAAACATAAGTTACTCGAGATTTGTGTATTAATGTGTTGTGGACAGATGCTGTCTTTGAGTGATGGCAAGTCTCAGACATCGAGCGAAGCTCAAGTTCTTAAGACTGGCATGGTGAGGTAACGACTCAAACGTCGAGCTAAGCTCCAATTCTTGAGTCGGTAGTGGTTGATTAGTCTCGGATGTCAAGCGAGGCTCCATTTTCCAAGACTAGTATTGCGATAGTTAGTCTCAGACGTTGAGTAAGGTTTTGTATCTTGAGAGTGATCTTGACTCAAATGTCGAGCAGGGCTCTGTATTCTAAGTATGTATGTAACGTCCTGAATCACAAGGAAAAAATGGTTTTGCGCTTGAAAAAGTCAAAATCTTGACCTTTTACTATGGACCTCGTTTGAGAATTTTCAGAAGGCCGTTACGAAGGTCTCAGAATCCTGAGTTCATGGATAGGAGGCACGCTAAAATCGGAGGTCGGGTGAAGAAGTTATGAGTCAAAGGGCAAAATGGAAATTTTACCACCAAGGCATTTTCGTCTTTTTGCAAGGACCTAGAGTACCGTAGAAGGTTCTATAAATTTTGTTCACATTTCCCTACTATCAACCCACTCTTGTACTCACCTATATATATATATATATATGTATATATATATACATAGACATGCGAGTATAGAATGGAGGATATGGTTTTGAATGGGTCCGACGAAAGGATGAAAAAAACCTTAACCATGGAGGAAAATAGGGAAAACGAAGAGGAGAATCATATAAAAAGAAGGGAGGAAAGATAAGAAGGAAAAGAGGAAGAAAAAGGGAAGAAATTTATGCTGGAATTGTGAGGAAAATGATGAAATAGTGAAGGGAGGAACTTGAAACCTTGAAGTCGTCTCTTCGGGTTTGTATTTCAAGGCTTAGGAACGTGGAACTCGATGTTCCAGTGAATTTATGAAGCTCATGTGATCCTACTGGAATGAAAATCACAAGCTTTGGACGTGTAATAGGCACTGGACAACTCACAGACGCCATGGCCGTGAAGTTTCGAAACTCGAATTATGAATTCAAGGTAAATTCATATCGTTTTGACCACATAGATCTTTTCCTCGCTGAAATACGAGTAGATAAGTCGTTGAAGGGATGAAAATGACTAAAAATGAAGAGAAAATGCCAAGGTCAAGTCGTGGATCGAAATGACCAGTTTAGCAGAAAAATGCGTCTGATGACCGAGAAGACGATGAACAGTGATGTGGCGCATGAGGCCCACGTGCAGCCACTTTGGGTGGCGCTAGGGCACGTGCCACGTCATCTGAAAAAATGACAAACATAAAAGTTCATCCTTTCGATGTCACGAGTCCAACGGCATAATTTTCGAGGAAATCAAACATCGTCTCGGGAAAATTTTAACTGTCCAAAAGGTTAGTGTTTGTTCAAAAATCTCAAAAAAAAATTTGGATTCACGTGTGAGTTAATTATGATGGTTAGTGACCATTTGAGGTGATTTTTGGCAGGAATTTATGTTCTCAAATTTTACAGAATGACGTGCAAGTCGGTCCGATCTCGTATATGGTACGTGTGAGTGAACTTTTCTTTTGTTAAATATTATGCATTCATATTTGTGTGTTTTCAATGTGTTCTATATGTTTTTGATGATATGTGGTTGATTATAATTTTCATATGATTTTTGATAATTTTATATGTGAGGACACGTGCCTTGGGGGCATGGTTAGCAATCCCACATCGTCCGCGGGATCTAGGGGATGAGCCTTATATGTGTGGGCACTCATCTATCCAACATGAGGCATTTTGGGAGCTCAATGGCTTTGGAGTCATTTTACGGAAATTTTATCGCTGTTTGGACGATTCTACCCCTAGGTGGTGTGCATACTTGCTAATTTGGGAAGGGTAATATGGGTAGATAACAAAAAGTAATATTTTGGGAAATATTCTGCCATGTGTCAATGGATAGATTCACTTCTTATCCTCTCATTAGCTCATGGATCTGATTTTTGGGACACAAAAATAATCTCTATCTTTGCTACACTCTCTCTCCCCGTACAACTCAAAAACCCAAATCAACAAATTTTGAAACCATCAAATCTAGGCCGTTTGATTATGAACTAAGGACGGGATCATGATCCTCAGACCCTCACGATAAAAAAGAATCCAGGCTTGATGAAAGGGGAAAAGAATTGCAGGGAACACAGCCAAGGAAGAAACCCGAAACTTTCGAGCTTCATATCTCAAAATCCAAGTACTTTTTCTTGATTCTAAGCTTGGATTCGAGTTCCTGGGGGTAAATGACGTCATTTAACAGGTGTCAGAGTTTGTTAGAGGTGTCAGAGGATGACATCAGCAGGTAAAGTCATGATGATGTCATCTTGTCAGAGGCTATCAGAGTTTGTCAGAGGGTGATGACAGCATGACGTCAGTAGTTGACATCATGATGATGTCATATAACACATGTCAGAAGTGTCAGTTCCACATCAACTTAGGGCTGACGTCAACAGCTGATGTCAAGCGTGTGGGGTGGTGTGTGGGCTGTTGACCAGACCTTTGACCAGCACGCGAAGGTGCGTGAGCTTTAATCTCGAGGTGAGGTCGGGCTTGTTCGAAATGGTTCAACATCTTGAATCCAATGGTGGTGGTTTCAAAATGATTGTAGGTCGTTAGAGGTTAGTTAATGGCCCTTTTCTCCTCGAGAAGCGTGTTTTAGGGACGGTGTAACGATCCATCCCAAATTCCAGGATTAGATTATTGAGGCTAATCCGAGATTAGTTGAGCAAAAACAGATGAACGATGCAAAATGACTGTTTTGCCCTTGGGCGTGGGTAAAACGTTAACTTTTCGTTCAGGCAGTCAAATGGATTTTGACCGATGACCGTGACGTAGTTCGGGACGTCACGAGTTCATAGACAGGTGGCACGTTCAATTCCGACATTCGAGGAAGAAGTTATGACGTTAGGAAGTTCAAGGGAATTTTGGTAATTTGGTTCAAAAGGGGAAAATAGTTGACTTTTGGACTGGGAGGTCCGATGGCCGAGGACCGTTACGTAGATCGGGACGATATGAATCCGTAAACAGGCGGCATGCTGAAATTGGACTTCGAACGGCAAAGTTATGGGTCACAGAAGGTCGATTGCACTACGCACGTACTTCGAGACGATGATAAGGTGGCCTATTCTGATTGGCCAGATATTTTAGTGGGACCCATGGATGAGTGACAAGTGTCACTCATCCCATTGGCTAAAACCCCTAAAAAGTGGATCTAACTAATTAAATATTATGATTGTTATTATTATTTTAATCTAATCCACACATTATTCAATCCTAGCCCTCCATCTAATTTAATCACTCAATCCTCACCATCCATCCCATTTCCCTCTCATCAGCTATCAAATATCATCTTTGTTCATCTTCATAACCCCAAACACCATTTTTCACCATTCCTCCATTTCTCCATTTTTTCTTCGAAAACCAAACACACATTCCCTCACCACCATGATCATTATCTGTGCTTGTGTGTGTGACCGTGAGAGAGTGAGGAAAGACTGAGGAAGACAAGAACGACGGCCAGACATGGCGGCGGCTCACGGCGGAGGGAACCCGTGAGGTAAAAATATTCAAAAATTGGAACTTTGATTTTAAGGCTTGTTGATTGAAATTAACGGCTAGGTTGTGTTTCTAGGGACTCTAGGAGACCAATGGGGTTGGTTTCGAGGCATAGAACAGCCGGGAAGGACGGTGGACAGCGGAGGAACCCGCCACCACCATGGCCGAACTTGGAAGGTAAGGGTTTGGTGATTTTGATTCCGTTTTAATGATTAAAAAGATAGGAAAATATGGTATGAAGCTTTAGGGATTAAAAGGGAAGTAAAAGGACCAAAAATGGACGGGTTTAGGTACTGAACCGGTCCAGGCCGGTTCAGTTGCAGGTGAACCGGTTCGACCAAGGTAGGAGACACATGAACAGTTCCGCGCGTGATCTCACGCGCAACACATTCCCTGGCCGCGTGGGGGCGCGTGAGTGACCTTTTGGGGAAGTGTTCAACATGTGAAATCTTTTATTCAATGTAACGAACATTTTGGGACTGGTTTCGTGTCGATCGGACACTGTTTCGATATGTTTCGGGGCATCGGAAGGTTTCGGATCGGGATTTAAAATAGTTAAAAATACCGAAAAATTACGGGGCTTTAGTGGGAGGTAAATTAAGTAGTTAGTAACCTTCTATTACGATTTGGACAGGTTTGGGAGTCCTGGTGATGGTGATTGGCTCGGGAGAGGTGTATGGCACGCAAATCGAGCCGACAGCTCGGATGGTCTGTGAGTGGACCTTGTTTTCTAAATTGGTGCATGCATAAATGTTTATTATATGTTTTAAATATTTTTTTTGTGATGAAATGAGTGCATTTGGATGTGTGGTTACGTATTGGCACGTATTTCGAGGTTTCGGCCCTATACGGTGCCAATACGGGTTTGTGTGTCTTTATTGGTCTAAATGAAATGGTTTGGATTTCAAAAGGATAAACTCGGGTATGAGACCCATTTGGTTTTGTCTCGAGCATATGACGCTATTGATGGCCTTTAGGTCTAAATCGTGGTCACGCCTAGTGCTATGTGCACGGCGACCGACGATACGACCCTCGTCTCCGGATTGGGATGTGTTCCTTCCGGAGAGGTCACGATGCACGATCTATTGTCGGGTATCTGATGGATGCTCGACTTTAGAGTGCTGACGGTTCTGTATATCGATCGGTGATGTGTGCACCATGATCTTGTGGTGGTCGCGTCAGTTGATTCGTTCACGGCGACATACTAGGATTGAGGGCGGTCCTGCATGGATGGTTGCACGCATCACTACGATCGTAGTCGTGACTGACCCTTAGATATCGGGCATGAGACCCAGTTACTTTACATTGATGATTTCGGCTCAGGGACCCTAGATGGATTTCCAAGTTCATGACGGTTTATGGGAACCGGCATGAACCCTGGAAAGGTCTTTATGATTCATGACAGTTTATGGGAACCGGGTATGAATCCGTTGAAAGGTTTTATGGATGATTTCGTCATATATATATATATATGTATATATATTCATATGCCTTCCTTTACTTCTATTATCTCCTTCGGGGAGGGTCGTTGGCCTGAGTGGACCCCGGAGTAGTTAAGGAGCACCGACTGAGTGGAGTCGCCCCAGTTAGGTTCCTTACTCTTAGGAAGGCTTGTACTATAACCTCAAGACGGGTCATTGGTCTACGGACATTGTCCTTGGACTCTGAGAGACTTGGGTTTGAGACCCCGGGTAGCACGCGCGTAGCTTTGGAAACCGTGACAGGATTGGTTATGTGATTATATGTATATATGATATATGATATGTGAGATATGATATATGGTATGTGATATGCACAGGTTTTGGGCAGTGGCCCGTGTACGTGGTTTCATTATGGTTTTGGGCTGTGTCCCACATGGATTTGAGCAGTGGCCCGTACGGTTGATTCTTTATGATTCTTTCATTATGATTTTGGGCTTAGTTCTCATCAATGGTTTTCCTGGATAAATGGTTTTCGAATGCATGCATGCTTTTTAGTGAAGGGTACAAATGTCTTTCTTATGAAGTGTTTTTATAAACTCTTGTTTTGTCCACTCACAGCTTTTAATGTTTTGACTGCCCTTCAGGTTAACAGCGGATGTGGACTGTAGCAGAGACCGAGATATCACATACCTCCTCCGGATCCTGGCGTACTCTGATCGCCCGAGAGGGCAAAGGTTGGAAATATCCCTTGTTTGACACTTCGTGTCAGACGGGAGCAGGGTCGTCCCGCATTAATCCCGGGGAGATTGGGATGGGTCCTGTCAGATGGTTACTGTTCTAGGGCATGTGGGTTACTGTTGAGGGAGTGTGTACTACAGTTCGGTGGGAGTTGAGATACTCACCTGCCTCTGATATTATTTTCTTATAATAACAATTTTCAGGCTAGTATCGGGATGGCTCCTTTTGAAGCACTGTATGGTCGTCAGTGTAGGACACCTCTTTGTTAGACGGTGGTGGGGGAGAAGAAACTACATCCACCAGAGTATCTTGATATGATGATTGAAAAGGTTCAAGTCATAAAAGAAAGGTTGAAAGCGGTGCAGGTGCATGAAAAAAGTTATGCTGATTAACGTACCTAGGACCTGGAATTTGAAGTCGGTGATTGCATCTTCTCGATGTTGTCTCCCTGGAAGGGAGTGGTACAATTCGAACGACGGGGTAAACTGAGTCCCCGGTTCATAGGACCCTATGAGATAGTGGAGAGCATTGCTCCGGTGGTCTACCAGCTGGCTTTACCTTCATAACTTTCTCGTATCCACGATGTGTTCCACGTCTCTATGCTCTGTAAGTATTTGTACGATGAGACCCACGTACTGGAGGAGCAATCCATCGAACTCCGTGAGGATTTGTGTATCAACCCGAACTTTTATAAATAATATTTTAATGCAAAATGACCATTGCCTCTAGGGGGAAAAGTTGACTTTTGACCCGGGAGACTTTTAGGACTTTATCATGACGTAGATCGGGATGTCACGAGTCCGTAGACCGGTGGCACGTCAAAAATGGACGTTCGACGAGAAAGTTATGGTCACAGGATCGAAATCGGTTAAACTTACATCCCGGGATTTGAATAAAATAATATTAAAATCCGATGATTGGTTGAATTATTGTGGACCCTTAGATGAGTGACAAGTGTCGCTCATCCCATGGACAACTTTCCCCAAAATGTGAATCTTGTCCCATTGGCCAATTATTAAATTTACTAATTCCACTCACCTCACACATCTCTCATTCCCTCACCATCCATCATTTTTCTCTCCAACATTTTCCACTCATCCTCACCTTGCATTATCATCATCAGTTCATCTTCATCTTTTGTTCTTCTCCCAAAATTGTGAAAGACAAAACCACCCAAAAACCCACAAACACCCAAGCCACACTACCCTGGACAGTGAGAGTTTGGACGAAAAAGAAGACTAGGATGCTAAGAGTGTCACCAGGGAGGAGGCCATGACCGTCCACGGCGGAGGTAAGTCAGAAACCCGAAAACCCCGAGAGGCCATTTTTTCCGATTTTAGAAACCTCCATTTTTTTTATGTGTATGGGTTGATTTGCTGTTTTATGTATGGTTCTAAGGTCAGAGACGAGCAAGTTGGGCTTGGTTTCGTGGACATTAGAGACTGGAATCGGGAGAACACGACGGAGGAAATGTGGGCTTCGGATTTTCGATTGTAGGTAAGAATCTAGTGTGTTGTTCTTGTTTTTTATTAGACAAACCTTCAAACTAGGCTAGGACGAGTAGACAAGAAGAAACGGGAGTCGAAATGGCTGAGAAACAAGGGAAAATGGAACGGGTTGAGTCGCAGGTTGCGGTGACCCGGTGGGAGAGATCCGGGTTGACCAGACTGGAGGTCAGGGAAGATGACGTCAGCTGACTATGTCATCACTGACATGGCAGTCTGACATATTAGTCTAACACGTGTCTACTGACGTACCTTAGCTCTATTGTCTCCTCCTGCTATTAGTACCCTGGAGTGATCATAGCGCATTGCCTGCGTGTAACAACCCGTCCCGAGAGCCGGGATTAGTCGACTAATTAAGGTGTGATTAGCAAGGTTAATCCATGGTTCGTAGGTCCCGATAAGGTCGTTGGCGTAGAATGACGATTTTGCCCCTAGTTTGGGCAAAATAGTTGACTTTTAGTTCGGGTGGTCAAATGGGTGTTGACCAGTGACTAGGATGTAGTTTAGGATGTCACGAATCTATAGGCAGGTGGCACGCTTGATTCCGACATCCGAGGAGGAAGTTGTGATGTTCGGAAGGTCGAGGGCATAACCGTAATTTGGGTAAATTAGGGGGAATAGTTGACTTTTTGAATAATCGAGTTTTGGTAGGTTGACCTAGGATGGTTAGGTAGCGTTCGACGTCCTGAGTTCGATGACAGGCGGCACGTATTCATCGGACTTACGAGGCGAGAGTTACGGGTCTAGGAAGTTTTGGTAAAACCGTAAAATGAGTAAAACTGGAGGGTATTTTGGTCTTTCTGCACATTGGGATTTGTGCAGAAAGAAGGAAATGGACGGCTGGGATGGAGCCATTTGGTGAGAGTGGGGAGAGAGTAAGGAGGATGGGTGACATGTGGCAAGGGGCTAGAGGATTCTGGGAGAATCCTGTGTGTTACAGCCCAATTATTTGGGGTGCACTCGTGCTTACCCGTGTAGTGTGTTCTTCGAAACACAGAGAAACAAAGAGAGCTTGTGAGGAGAAGGTGAGGATTGATCGTGATAATTGACGAGTCCTGGTGAGAGAGAGAGAGGAACAGGGAGGTAAGAGGAAGCTGCTGGTCGTGTTTTGGTGGTGCAATCGTGCACGGCGGCACGGCGGTGGTGCGGCAAAGGTTTTGGGGAAACAGGGAGACCGTGAGTTCGAGGTGGTGGCTACGCCGTGGAGTGGCTCCAACCAAGGCAAGGGGAGGCTGAGGAGACTGCAGGGAGGCCAACGAACACCGTAGTACGCGGCGGTGTGCACGGCGGAGTTGCAATCGACAGGTGAGATCTTTGCTCTGTTTTTCCCGTGGATTTCATTTGGAAAGTCGTGGACCTAGGGCTAGAGTCGAGGGATCTGGAGGTTAGGGTGAGACTCCTGAGAGTCCTAGGAATCGTTTGAGTGTGCTGCCGTGATGGGTGGTGCACGGTGGTGGAGAGCACGACGGAGGGACCTTCAGTACTCTGTTTTGGCCGTGGGTTCAAACGGCGAGTCGTGAAGGTAGGGGCTGAGTCGAAGGTCTAGGAAGGTTGGTTTAGGTTCAGTGAGGTTCAGGGAATAGTTTGGTGAAGCCACCGTGAAGGGAGGTGAGCTGGGTGGCTGGATCGTGAAGCAGAGGAGTTTGGGGCCGTCTGGTTCGACCTTGAGTCGACGATGTAGGAGATGAATCGAGGTGAATGGAGTTGGGGACTGATTAGGGCAGGTTTGGACGAAGAAAATGGTAAAGGAAGGAGGTGAGATGGTGACCGGACGGCGGAGAACGGTTCTCGCCGGTCCAGTTGCAGCGGCCGGTTCAGCACAGTGCACTCGAGGTTGGGGGTGACACTGTAGCTAGCGCGTGAGGGCCACGCGCAGCCACTTTGGGCGGCGCGTGGGGGCGCGTGCGGCGGCGGATGGGAAAGTGGTCAACTTGGATTTTGGTCTAGAAGTTATGGTGAGTGCAATGGAGTTGGTTTCGAGTCAATCGGATGTCGTTTGAGTGTAGTTCCGCGAGGGTGAAGGTTTAGGGTCCCGGGGTTCTAGGTCTTCGGTTCGGGGATTTTTGAGGAAATTTAGGAGAATGTTTGTAGACGTATTAGTGACGTATTTTGACGATGATTGACAGGATCGGGATTTCCCGAGGAAGCCGAGGAACGGGCTGGACGTTCGGGACGCGAGTAGGGCTCAGTACTGTGAGTGGACCCCTTCTTAAACTTAATCATGCATAACTGTTTTTAATTACTTGTTTTATGATTTTACATGTGAATTCATGATTGTTGAATATTGGTGTTGGTTTTACATTATTACATGTTTTTCGAGAAATACGTATTTGGCACGTTTTTCGAGAAAAGTGTGATTTTGGAATATGAAGCTATGGTTTTGGAATTTCAAATGTTAAATGGTTTTCAATGGTCATAAAGGGATTTTGAAACGTGATTTAGTGATTAAAGAGATTTTCGGTTTTGAAATCAGATTTCGGAAACGGGATTTGATTTTAAGATTGGAAGTGGAATTCCGGATTTGGGTTCGGAATGACGGTTCTGAACGCCGGAAGGGCTTCAGACCAGTGATTTCGGATTCGAATTTGGATATGGCTTTGGAAAAGGTTTTAAAAAGGTTTTGATTGGATTTGCTGGATCTGGTTAACGGGTTTAAAGACCCGGATATATGTGACGGGGGACCGGCCGGATGGGGTTTAAAGACCCGGATTGAGTTTAAAGACTCGGGAGTTTAAAGACTCGGATAGATTGATATTTCCCCCGTAGGCCTTGAGTTTAAAGACTCGGATATGATTAAGGCCTGGATTGAGTTTAAAGACTCGGGAGTTTAAAGACTCGGATAGGTCCAGCAGGTTTGATCGGAAAATGATGATTTGATGTTTATGGTTTCTGATACGGTTTTATGATTCACATGCTGTGGTTTTTCTAACTGTTTTATAGTGTTTCTGTTTCTAATGATGCGGTTTATGGTAAAGCGATTGATAACTGTGTTCATACCTATTGGTTGTGCATGTGGTTTTCAAAACGGAGGGTTAAAATCGGTTTTCTGATAACTGTTTAGAAATTTTCTTTTATGGTCCACTCACACTTTTGTTTTAACTTGCCCTCCAGGTTGTGGAGCTAGTGCGAGGTCTTGACGTCGAGGCAGTGTCCGAGGCATAGAAGTGACGTGAGGGATCCCAGAATAGCTTACAATCTTCCATGTGCGTGTACTTTATCGGGTTTTAAATTCTTTGTATTTTGTGTACTAGGTTCTATAAACGATAACGTCGGAATATTTTGTTTAATTACTCCTGCGTCTGACTGGATTTGAGTGAGTTGTACTTGGGTGTTGCGTCGGAGGTCAGACGGGAGCGGGATTTACCTCGGGTTTTGGGGTGAAACCGGGGTGGGTCCTGACACTGCGAGGGGTCATTCTACGGAACGACCGGACCGTAGAGTGATTTAGGAGCAGGATTGCATACATTAGACGTCAGGGACGTCCGTCATTTGGGATGTCATACCCGGACAGGGTTAGGGAATGGACTCGAGCTTGAGACCCTAGGCCGTACGCGTAGCCTTAGGACTGCGACCTTATTAGGCGTTTAGGACGTTCGACATCTGGGATGTCCGGGTTGCAATGTATAGTGTAGCTGATTTCATGGTTATGATTATATTATTCTTTTTATGGCTATATGATATATTATTATGGATTGCGACTCTAATGCATGCATGATTTGAAAACAGAGGGGTAAAACCGTATGTTTACTATATACTTAAACTGTTTAATAAACTTTATATTTACGGCCCACTCACTTTTTATTGTTTTATTGACCCCTTCAAGCCTTGATACCGAGGAAAACGAGGACCGGGAGTCTGAGGCATAGACCTGACGTTGCATACCTGTACACCCTTTTGGGTAGGTTGGCATCGTATGTAAACCTAGGTGTCGTGCTCATTATTGTATTTTGAACTATCACTTGTCTGACATTGTTGAACCCTTAAGACTTATGTATGAACTTATTTATCGTGATTTATTAATGTTGAGCTGGTTAGGGGTAATTTTGGTATTCTAGGGTTGTATGTTAGACGGAAGCAGGGCACATCCCCGGGTAGTCCTAGGGGATCGAGATGGGTCCTATCAATTTGAGCTATGAGGAGCAGCTGGTTATGATCGTGGGCTGGAAAGACAAGGTACTTCGGGGAAAGACCATTCTGCTTGTTAAGGTTATGTGGCACAACTCGAATGTGGAGGAGGCCACGTGGGAACGCGAGACGTTGTTGCAGGACTAGCATCCATACCTTTTCCAATGATAGGTACGAATTTCGCTGAAAAAATTACTTTAAAGGGGTAGATTGTAACAACTCGGCCCGGACATTCGGGATTTATAAAAAAAATTTAGAGATTTAATCGGGATTTTAGAGAAATTTTATCGAGGTTTGGACGATTCTACCCCTACGTGGTTTGCGTACTTGCTAATTTGGGAAGGGTAATATGGGTAGATAACAAAAAGTGATATTTTGGAGAAGATTGTGCCATGTGTCAATGGATGGGGATACTTCTTATCCTCTCATTGGCTCATGGATTTGATTTTTGGGACACCAAAAC
The DNA here is from genome assembly GCA_032719365.1 of Prinsepia uniflora. Lineage (NCBI taxonomy): Eukaryota > Viridiplantae > Streptophyta > Magnoliopsida > Rosales > Rosaceae > Prinsepia > Prinsepia uniflora. Next base: position 46,387,829 of record CM064866.1, on the reverse strand, counting down.
AATCTCTATCTTCGCTACACTCTTTCTCCCCGTACAACTCAAAAACCCAAATCAAAAAATTTTGAAACCATCATATCTAGGCTATTTGAGTACAAACTAAGGACGGGATCGTGATCCTCAGATCCTCACGATAAAAAAGAACCCAGGCTTAAAGGAAGGGAGGCAAGGAATCGCAGGGAACACGGCCAAGGAATAAACCCGAAACTTTCGAGCTCCATATCTCAAAATCCATGTACCTTTTCTTGATTCTGAGCTTCGATTCGAGTTCCTAGGATTGAGTAGATGGATTTTGACTATTAGAACGTTAAATTTGGTTATATTTTGAAAAAATAGCTTTGAAATTCTGAGCTTTAATGGCGGTTTCTAGCCAGTTGACCGCATCGACCGCAGCGACTGCCTTATCATCTTCTCCAGCAAAATGATGACATCCGAATGACATCACTGAGTGACATCATGATGACGTATGTAACAACCCGTCCCGAATTCTGGGATTAGATTAGTGACTAATCTTGATTAGTGAGGTTGATCGGTGGTTAGTAGGGCGAAATCGGACAAAATGTGCAAAATGACCGTTTTGCCCCTGGTCGTGGGCAAAATGTTGACTTTTTGATCGGGCGGTCAAACGGACTTTGACCGATGACCATGACGTAGTTCGGGACGTCACGAGTTCATAAACAGGTGGCACATCCGATTCCGACATTCGAGGAGAAAGTTATGATGTTCGGATTCGAGGGGCATTTTGGTAATTTGGCATATTAGGGGGACAAATGGTGACTTTTTGACCGGGAGGTCCAATGGACGAGGGCCAAGGACCGCTACGTAGGTCTCGTCCATACGAATCCGTAGACAGGCGGCATGCCGAAATCGGAGGTTCGACGACGAAGTTGTGGTCACGGAAGTAAACTCGATTAACCGAGACTCGGATTAAAATAATATTATAATAATAAAATCTGGTTACTTTAATCAAATCAATCTGGATCCTTGGATGAGTGCCATGTGTCACTCATCCCCTACATTCCCTAAAATCTGGATCCTTGTTGGCCATTGGGTTATTTAATTAATTTTCTCTCCTGAAATCCTCACCCTTCATTTTAAACTGAGATTGAATCTGGGCCGTTGATTCATTCCTTCTCTCATTATTTGATCAGACTACTCACTCACTCTCACTTTCTTTTCTCTCAACCCGTGAACACGGCTTGCTCCCTTGAACAAACACACACCCAGACGGCCACCTCCTTTGCCTAGCTCCACCTCCAGACGACCACCACCACCAGCCACCTCCAGACGGCCACCACCACCCCACAGCAACCCTGCACGGCCAAAAATCTCCCCAGACCCGAGAGGAACCAAACCGGCCCAAAACATCCAAACTTCCAAACCACCTCACCAGGACTCGAACCAACCTAGGGCTAGGATAACTGAGACGTTAGGAAGACTCAGACGTGGACGAGGCAGCCCACGGCGGCGACACGTCAGCGGTAGGTTGAAAAACCCGAGAAGACACCATTTCATTCCCTGCTTCGAAACGCTTATTTTTAACGTTAGGATTGTTTGTTTGCTTATGAGACATACACAGGGGACCTAGACGACTATTTTAGACCGAAGCTTATGACTGGAATCTCGACGAGTCGCCGGAGAAGATGACCTGAGTTCTCAGCCGGTTTTCCCATCAATTTTCAGGTAGCTTACTCAACCTAAAAACTAGATTTGAGTCCACAGAACCGTAGAGCAGGTTGCAACGAGTCTGTAGGATGAAACCCCACTGAAAATGGTGGTCGGAAACTCGATCTGTGATTGAGTCAAGCCGTGGGTCGACGGTGACCCGGTTTCAGACCCGGTTACTGTAGCATGACGTCAGCACAGTTGGGATCGGTTTCAGACCTGGCGCGTGGGGGCGCGTGCAAGGTATTTTGGGGAAACTTCCAACATGACTTTTAAGCTATTCGATGTAACGAACATTTTGGGATTGGTTTCGTGTCGATCGGACACCGTCTCCATATTGTTCGGGACGTCCGAAGGTTTTAAATCAAGTTTAAAAATAGTTAAAAATTCGAAAAAATTACGGGACTTTGATAGGATGATAATGAAGAGGTTAGTGACCCTCTAATGTGATTTGAACAGGATTGGGAGTCCTGGTGATAGTGGTGTATCTCGGGAGGGCCGATGGCACGCGTATCGAGGCATACCGTTAAACGGTCTGTGAGTGGACTTTGGTTTTATAAATCCTATGCATGCTTAAATGTGTTATTTGTTTTATATACCTGATTTCTATGATGGTGATTGTGAGTATTGATTTCGGGTATGTTGCACGTATTTCGAGGTGTTTTCCGTATTTTACGTATATCGAGGTTAACGGTTTTATTGTGATTTTACGTGTTTGTGGCTTAATGGCTTAATAAATATTGTGATAAAAAGGGTTTTGGAATTGGAAAGATGAACTCGGGTTTGGGGCCCAATTATTTTGGAAACCTCGGACTTGGAGTCCATTTGTATTAATGAAATCGGGCCGGGGTCCCAGTTGCTTGGTGAAATCGGGACAGGGGCCCAGTTGTTTATGAAAACGGGCTAAGACCCACTTGAGTGATATTATCGGGCCAGGGGCCCAGTTGGTTTACGAATTCGGGCCGTGGGCCCAGTGGTTTATAAAATCGGGCCTTGGGCTCAGTAGTTTACAAAATCGGGCATGGGGCCCAGTTGGGTTATAAATATGATTTCGGGTTAGGGACCCTAAATGGAATTGTAATTTTTTATGGAGATTTCGGGTAGGGCCCATTGTAATGTTGTGAAATCATTTAATAAAACTGTTTTCCATATACCATCTGGATACGAGGATATATGATGGTCTCCTCCAGATGTCCGGGACACTATGGAAGTCACGGTGCATTGTCTGTGAGGGGCCATTGTACGGAGTTACCAGACCGTATTGTGATTCAGGAGCAGGATTGCTATGATTGACGTCTGGGACGTCAGACATCTGTGATGTCAAAGATATTGACCCGGAGATACCCCGGGCAGCACGCATCGCTTATTAAACCGTGAGATATGACGTCTAGGACGTCAAGCGTCTGGGACGCTAGGCATCTGGGATGCTGGTGATGGTAATGGTAAATATGGATTAATGAATCTATGAAATGGCTTTTCGGTTGGATTTGTGTTATGTGGTAAAAATGGATTATTGGTTATGTTATGGTATTTCGGGTCGGGGACCCTAAATGGTTTTGGATTTATGAATTTATGTTTATGGCTTTGGGAGGTGGCCCATATGGTTTTAATATGTCTGGTAGTGGTATTCCACAGTTTTGGGCTGAGTTCCCATAAGTTAACGATTTTTAGGCTAAGGCCCTAATGGCTTGGTTGAACAAACGTTTTGGTTACTGGTTTTCGTGGCATGCATACGTTTTTATTGGAGGGCATAAATGTCTTATAACTGTGTTTACTAAACTTAATGATTTTCGTCCACTCACAGCTTTTGGTTTTTAATGCCCTTCAGGTTGATCACGGATGCGACTGCAGCAGAGACTGGGACATTGCATGCCTCCTCCATCGATCCTTGCGCACTCTGGAAGCCCCATTTGGGCAGTGACTTTTGGTTATCCCTTTTCTGACACCCCTTGTTGGACGGGGGCAGGGCACATTCCACGGTAATTCCTGGGGGATTGGGATGAGTCCTGTCAACGTAAGCGAGTGACATCATCTTAAAAGTGTCAGAGGATGACGTCAGTAGGTGACATCATGATGACATCATCCTATTAGAGGCTGTTAGAGTTTTTTAGAGGGTGACGTCGGTAGGTGACATCATGATGATGTAATCTTACACAAGTCAGAAGAGTCAGTACCACGTCAGCTTAGGGCTGACGTCAGGCACGTGGGGTGGTGTGTGGGCTGTTGACTCGACCTCTAACCGGCGCGTAAGGGCGTTAAAAGTGTCGTTAATATATTTTATTAAAAATTTATGAACAATTAGGACATTTTCTATATTTTATTACAATTTATATTAATATTCTTTTAAAAAAATTCAAAACGAATCTAAAAAATTTCTTCTTCTAGGATTTGGCTTTGTTTCTTCTTCTCATACCCAAACACTCCTAGAGGTAGCTGGCGCTAGCATCCGCGCAACTATGTTGTGTAGATTGACGACCTCATCGGAAGGGATGAGATTGACCACTCGGATGCTACTGATGGAACTATAACTGTTCGAAGAATCGCCACATTGTAGAAGCCTTTAGAATCGAGCTGCTCATCGAGGTATTGGTGGACCTATGTCTGTGTTTTCACGGATGCAGATGAAGCCTTGGGAAAATCTTGTTCAATTCCCAAAAAATCCCTTCACACCCACATTTCCCAACTAGAAAGGATCTTCAGCTCCCTTGGAGCTCCAATAATGGTGATGTTGATATTGGATCTCTAGCAATTTTTCATCAATCCCAACCCAATAGAGCCATATGGTCCATCATCCCAAGACAAGCTTTTGTTTCTACAGCATTTGCAGAAACTGAGGTTAAAGAAAGTAGAGGTTCCTTTATGGTCAAAGACAAAAAGTTCATTTGGTTTTTCATCACCAATCCATTTAAGACATAAGAGTTATGAAACCAAAATTATGATTCTCCATTTGGGTTTTCGGAGTTTGGCTTTGGCCAGAACCCAGATTGCAAAATTACCTAATTTCTATGGTGCATGTAACTAGTTGGACTTTTAATATCAAATGAGGGAAGAAGCACAAGGTTCAGAAATTTGAAAATCTAGATGGAAATATTTGATAGGTATCCCTCATGGTTGAACATAAATGAAAGTAAAAGGATGTACGAGAGATAATTAAGGGAATTGCATGGAGAGAAAATTGAGGAAATATTGAATGGAAGATAATTAACCATTCAATTATGGCCACAAACAATAATTGTAATGTTGGCTATAAAAGCCATCATCTTATTTCCAATTTAAAAATCAATTCAAGTTTTGTAGAAACCAAACCGAGAAGTTTGAGAGACAGAAATCCTCACCTTTACGTGAAAGAGAAAATCCTCTTGAAAAAAATCCAAGAGAGAGTCCAGTTAGCCACAATATTTATTATGAGTACAGATTTTGTATTCCTATTATTTTTCATAGTGGAAGATATCGTTTCTTTTTGTTATCTCATTGTGATTATACAAAGTGAGGGAAAATTCAAATCCTGGGATAATCAATTATCCATTGGCCTTGTATTAGGCATTCATTTTTGTCATCTTTCCCAATGAGTTGTATCAGAGCAAAGTTCATTACACGGTTTAACTTGTGCCATTCACAATGAAAGAGTTAACCTCGATGGCATCAGCAACGATGGTTAAATTAACCTCATCAAACTACTCCATTTGGATGCCCATAATGGAGGACATCCTCTACTGCAAAGATTTGTACCAGCCTTTGTAAAACGAAGGGCAGAAACCAGAAGCCAAGACTGATGCCGAATGGAATTTGCTAAACATGAAAACGGTAGGACAAATCCGACAATGGATAGACTAGAGTGTCTTTCACCATGTGGCACAAGAAACAGTTGCGTACACGTTATGTACAAAACTAGAGTCCATGTATGAGAGAAACACGGGCCAAAATAAAGCCTCTACGATTCAGCGATTGGTGAATCTCAAGTACAGGAACACTCGGAATGTTTCTGAACACTTGAGCGATTTTTAAGGATCGGTGAATCAACTCACCAATATGAAGATGGTACTTGGCGATGAATTGCAAGCATTATTACTTCTCAGCTCCTTTCTAGACAATTGGGACACGTTTGTGGTTTCATTGAGTAATTTAGTACTACAAGGTGTTCTAACATTGAACACCATAAAAGATAGTATGTTCAATGAAGAGTCAAGGAGGGAACAAAGGATGCCCATAGTCTGAGGTGCTTGTCACAGAATATCATGGAAAAAGCGGTAAAAAAAACTTCACACTAGAGACAAGTTGAGGGGCAGGTCAAGAGACAAGTTCAGAGGAAAGTCGAGGACAAGAAGAGACGTAGAATCTTACCACTGTGGTGAGAAAGGTCACATGAAGAAAGAATGTAGGAAGCTCAAAAGAGAGCAGCATGACAACGGTGATGTAGCCGCTACCATTGTTCATTGAGATGAGGTAATCTTTGTTTGTGATGCTGGTCATGCTAACTTGACATCACAAGATACATGTTGGGACGTGGATTCTGGTGCATCATTCCCTGTAACCTCAAGGAGAGATTTCTTTACCTCCTATACAAGTGGTGATTTTGGTCACGTGAGGATGGGAAATGATAATAGATCCAAGATTGTGGGAAGAGGAAAAGTTTCCTTTGAAACAAACACTGGTTGTTGCCTAACACTGAAAGATGTGAGACATGTTCCTAATATGCGTCTCAATCTAATATCCATAGGACTACTAGACAAAGAAGGCTATACTAGTGTGTTTGGAGGTAGGAGATGGAAGTTAACACGAAGTTCCCTGGTGATAGCTCGAGGCAAGAAAGTAGACACTTTTTATGTGATAGAAGCCAAAGTCAATAATGGGTGTATTAATGCTCTCAGAGAAGACACCTCAGTCGAGCTATGGCACAAACGGCTCGAACATATGAGTGAGAAAGGGCTTCAAATTCTAGCCGAAAGAAAGACATTGGCAGGGTTGAAAGGAAAAGGTTTGTCTCTTAAACTATGTACACATTGCTTGGCTGGAAAGCAACATAGAGCTTCTTTCCATTACAAGGCCCCACATAGATGGATTTGGTGCATACTGATGTTTGTGGTCCAATGACTACTACTACTCATGGAGGTGCAAGGTATTTTGTTACCTTTATTGATGATCACTTCATGATGGTTTGGGCATATGCGCTCAAAACAAAAGATCAAGTGTTTGAAGTGTTCAAACAATTTCATGCTAGTGTTGAACGACAAACTGGAAGAAAGTTAATGTGTGTTCGCACTAACAATAGAGGAGAATATATGGGAGCATTTAGACATTACAGCATGAGTAATGGAATCAGGCATGAACGATATGTTCCAAAGACTCCTCAGCACAACGGAGTGGCTGAGAGGATGAACAAAACTATTGTTGAAAATGTGAGAACAATGTTATCTCATGACAAGTTGGATAAGAGCTTTTGGGGTGAAACTCTAATGACTACAGTTAATTTGATCAACTTATCCCCTTCAGCTTTGTTGAATGGTGATGTTCCAAACAAGTTTTGGACTGGTAAAGATGTATCCTACAACCATTTGAAGGTTTTTGGTTGTAGGGCACTTGTTCATATTCCAAAAGATGAGAGATCGAAGCTCAACTCCAAGTCGAAGGAATGCATTTTCTTGGGATTTGGAAATGAAGAATTCGGATACAAGCTATGAGATCCTGTGAAGAAAAAAAATTGTCAGAAACAGAGATGTTATCTTCTTTGAAGATCAGAATAGTGAAGATATTCAAAAAGGTGTAAAGCATGTTAGTCCCAGAGTACATCCAATGAACTTGAATCCAGTTCCTCTTCCAGTGCTTTATGGGAGAGATGTAATAGAAGATATTGGAGATGCAGAAAATAAACCTTCAATTGACAATGATCGAACTGAAGAATCAATGAATGGTAATAGAAGTGGTGATACTGATGATGATATGGCTTAAGATTATGAGGACAAAGAACAAGATCCTCATGAGCCAAATATGGGGCCTCAGTTAAGAAGGTTATCCAGGATACCTAAAATGCAAACCAAATATCCTGTCACAGAATATGTACTACTCACTGATGGAGGAGAACCAGAGTCTTATGAAGAAGCTCCGACGGATGACCACAAGGGGGAGTGGTTGAAAGCCATGCAAGAAAAAATGCAAACCTTGCAAGAGAACCAGACTTATGAGCTGGTAGAGTTGACGAAAGGTAAAAGAGTACTCAAAAACAAATGACAAGCTAAAGACTGAGGAGAATAACTCACGACCTAGGTACAAGGCAAGGTTAGTCGTGAAAGGCTTCAGTCAAAAGAAAGGTATTGATTTTGAAGAGATCTTTTTACTCGTGGTGAAGATGTCATCCATTTGGATGGTGCTTGGCTTGGCTGCAAGTTTGAATCTAAATGTGGAATAGCTAGATGTGAAGACTGTGTTTCCTCATGGCGACCCAGGAGAAAAAATTTACATAGAGCAGCCAGAGGGATTTAAAGTCAAAGGCTAAGAAGATCTAGTATGTTGGCTAAAGAAAATTCTATATGGACTAAAGTAAGCGCCACATCAACGGTACAAGAAATTTGACTCTTTCATGATTGAGCATAGATATCGAAGGACTACTTCTGAACATTGTGTATTTTTCAAGAGATTTCTTGATGGTGAATTTATCATACTACTTCTGTATGTTGATGATATGTTGATCGTAGGACAAAACAATGACAAGATTAACAAGTTAAAGAAGGAATTGTGGAAGTCATTTTCTTTGAGTGACTTGAGACCCGCAAAGCATATTCTTGGTATGACCATCTCACGTGATCGGAAGGAAAGGAAGATGTGGTTATCACAAGAAAAATATATTGAGAAGGTATTGGTGCGGTTCCACATGAAGAAAGAAAAACCAGTTGCTACTCCACTTGCTAGTCACTTTACGCTTAGCTCAAAGCAAAGTCCTACATGTGAAGCAGCAAAAGAGGAAATGCACAAGGTTCCATATGCCTCAGCTGTTGGAAGCTTAATGTACGTAATGGTGTGTACACAGCCCGACATAACACACCAATTAGTGTTGTTAGTAGATTCTTGTCTAAACCAAGAAAAAAACTAAGTGGGTTTTTAGATATCTCAGGGGGACTTCCAAAATGAGTTTATGCTTTGGGAGTAGAAGACTTGAACTAGTTGGCTACACAGATGCAGATATGGCTGGAGATATTGATTCTAAAAAGTCTACTCCTGAATTCCTGATTACTTTGTCAGGGCGAGCAGTATCATGGCAATCAAAGCTACAAAAGTGTGTTGCTTTGTCTACCACAGAGGCAAAGTTCATTACAAATACAGAAGCTTGCAAAGAAATGTTATGGATGAAGCGGTTTCTGTATGAGTTAGGGCAAAAACAACAGACGTATGTTGTGCATTGTGACAGTCAAAGTGTAATCCACTTGAGTAAGAATTCGAGTTTTCACTCGAGATCGAAGCATATTGATGTGCGATATCACTGGATACGTGATATGTTGGAATCCAAGCACTTACAACTTGAGAATATCCATACTGATGATAATTGTTCAGATATGATGACAAAGTCCTTACCTAAGGACAAGTATGAGCGTTGCAGATAAGCAGCAGGCGTATTGAAATTCTCCACCTAAGTCGAGAGGGGGAGATATGATAGGTATCCCTCCTTTGGTGGAAGAGAGAGATAAAAGAATGGTTGAAAATAAAAGAAAGTAAAAGGATGTACGAGAGACAATTATGGGAATTAGACGGAGGGAAAATTGAGGAAATATTGAATGGAAAATAATTGTCATGTTGGCTATAAAAGCCATCATTTTATTTCCAATTTAAAAATCAATTCAAGTTTTGTAGAAACCAAACCGAGAAGTTTGAGAGACAGAAATCCTCACCTTTACGTGAGAGAGAAAATCCTCTTGAGAAAATTCCAAGAGAGAGTCCAGTTAGCCACAATATTTATTGTGAGTATAGATTTTGTATTCCTATTATTTTTCATAGTGGAACATATCGTTTCTTTTTGTTATCTCATTGTGATTATACAAAATGAGGGAAAAGTCAAATGCTAGGATAATCAATTATCCATTGGCCTTGTATTAGGTAGTCATTTTTGCCATCTTTCCCAACAAAAGGGGTCTTCCACTTGTGCAAGGTATTGGGTTTTGTTTCACTAGAATACACTCATCAAATTGGTCCACCCGTACCTCGACGAGCGGCTAGATTCCCAAGGAATCTTTAGCGTGGTGATGCTTTGAACATTTGTAGCTATAGGTCCACTAGTAGCGTCTGAGTGCGTGATCTCATCCCTTTCGATGAGGCCGTCGATCTTCACAACATAACTGGGCAGATGATTGCCGTCGTCTTCCTCTGGGAGTGTTGGTGTGTAAGAAGAAGAATACCACCCAGGTTTAGAAGAAGAGAGATTTTAGATTGTTTTAAAATTTCTAAAAATAATTTTAATATAAAGTATAATAAAATATAGCAAATGTCTTAATTGCCCCAATTGTTTTTGTAATATTACTATCACATCAACACTTTTAACGGCATTAGAATGGAGATTGAAGGATGGTGCAACAGAGTTAACAAATTTCCTGTTATAGGCACAAAGTGAGGCAAATAGTGAGGCAAAATTCAGTTTTGAGTGCATTTTGATACTCATTGATTTATTTCTAGTGCATTTTGAGGTGATAAGTAATAGAATTAAGTAGGGTTGTTAATCTGTTATAAAAAAAATTGACTAATTAACTGAGCTATACCGAATCGTGCCGAAAAATAATCGAACCAAAAGATAACCGTAACCGAAGAAGAAATACCGAAATTGAATTGGTTCGATTGACCGAAAAACCAAACCGAACCATTAAGTAAGAAAGATAGGACCGAATAGAACTGAATCAGACTATCTACTTGATCTAAACAGTGTCATTAAAAAAAACCTTAGTCTACCATCGTGTTTTGATCTTTTGGCTTGGTGGAAAATAATCGGGTTAGACAAATATCCAATTTTGTCTCTAATTGCACGGGATGTTCTAGCCACATGCTTCAACGCTAACTTTGGAATTATGTTTTAGCACAAGTGGAAGGGTAATTAATTCATATAGAAGTTCGTTGAGTCTCAATTGGTGAAGGCATTGATATGTACACAAAACATACTTTTGAGCATGCCAACTATTGAAGAAGTGGAGTGCTACAATACTATTACACAAAGTAATTGTTGTATCTTTTTATTATTCTTATCACATTTGTTAGTTATTAATCATTAATTTACATAAACTATTAACTTTATTTGTATCTCATATGTAGAAGTGGCAAAATGTCATACCATCTTGCCTCCAAAGTACAATCCTTAGACTACTTTGACTTGCTGATTTTTATATATATGTTTTACTATCAATTAACTTTTGAACTTTGTTTGAGTTGAACAATGGACTTATTGATTTTTTTTTTTGGTTATGAATTGTAATTATATTATGGTCATGGTGGAACTTTCAACAAATTGAAACTCCAAAATTTACTAATTTAGAATAGTAAAAACTGCCCAAATTTAGGTAGAAACTGCCCAAATTTTGATAGATAGTGCCTAAAATTTGATAGATAGTGCCTAAATTTTTAAATAAAAAACTTGTTTAATAAAAATCAAACTAGTCAGACCAACTGAACTGAATCAGATTCGATTTAACTGGAACTAAACTAAACAGAATAACTCAATTTTGATTTTAATTGATTTTTAGCATAAAAATCGAACTGAAGTGAACCAAAATTGGTTTTCCAACTAGTTCATTTTTGGTTTCAGTAAAAAATTGAACCAAAAAACCAATTAACGCCCCTAGAATTAAGTCTTATTTGTGAGAGTAATATAAACAATAATAATGTGATGATGAATAAAATAAAACAAATAACAGTTTAATACCATGCAGTTTATACCAAATTTAATAATTATATCTGACACTTCAAATTTAGAGTTTTTTAAAATGTAATAACTAGGCTCTGCCATTAACTTTTTCATTCAAAAACTGTTAAATATTGACGTATCAAATGTGGAACCTACCTGTTAAAATTTTAATTTTCCATGTATATAAAAAAAATGAAAAAAAAAAGTTTTGAAAATCAAAGAAATAAAACATAAAAACACTAAAAATTTGTGAACCACCATAATTCTTCCTCGTCCTTTCTCTTTTCTTCTTCGTCTCCTTCTTCTTCTTCTCATCTTTCTCTTTCTTCCCACAAACACCAATCCATGGAAATTTTGGAATCTTTCTCTTTCTTCCCACAAACACCAATCCACGGAAATTTTGGAATTTCCAAAGTGAAAGATTTAATAATTTACTAAAATTAAAAGAAAGGTTAAAAAAACATTTGAAATTTCTAAGGGAAAAAAATCTAGTGTATATTTTTTGTCACAAAAAGGTTAAGAAGGCCTTTAGTGACGAATTTTTTGGTGAACATCGTCAAAAAAATATAATATTAGGACGTTAGTCATAAGAAAAATTCGTCACGATTGGCGTCCTTCACCTTTAGTGATGCAAAGTGCACAGACATTCAAGCTTTTTCCAAAATTTTCAGATTTTTATAATTCATTCTTTTGATTTTAATAAATATCCATGGATTGATGTTTGTGGAAAGAAAGAAGAAATAAACGAAGAGGAGAAGAAGAAAAGAAAAATGAGGAGGAGAAGAAGAAAATGAGAAGGAGAAGATGAAAGGAGATGAAGAGAAGAAGAATGATTGACGTACGTGGGAAGAAATATGATGAGAAGGAGGAGAAACAAAGGAAAGGGTAGAAATTCGAAACTTACTTGCAGCACTTTGTAGTCGGAGACAAAAATCTAAACAGGAATTAGGGACCATCTAATCCCTTCAAGTGTAGATACATCTCTTGGTATTTATCAAAAAAAAAAAAAACTAAGAAAAAAGGAAGGAGAAGGAAGAAGAATTGCGGTGGTTCGCAAACTTTTTTTTAATGTTTTATTTCTTTTATTTTTTATTTGATTTTTGGACTAATTTTTAAACTGCAAGGAAAATTAAAAATTTCTAAAATAAGTCCCACATGTGATACTAAAATATAGTTTGCTCATAAAAATAAATTGGAACCCACAATTACTACTAGAACTCACACACATTACTGGATACATGTGTCTTGTGTCTCTTGTGTGAGCAAGAACTGTAGTGCACCCATACATGATTTCTGTTAGTGTTAATTGTGCAAATTACACTGATAGGAGCCAACCTTATAAATTATTGTATGCTTACTTATTATAGAGAGATAAATGATCAAATGTTTACTTATCTTGTATGGGAGAATTTAGTTATGGGAAAATAACAATCCCAATGAGTTGTTTAAGAGGGGTGTATTCGATTATGACATTTAAATATTTTTTAAGATAATTTTTAAATAAAAAAATTTAAAAATCTTATAAATTGGTATTGACATTTTGGTATTATTCAATTTTTTTTTTATAAATCCTATTATTAACTTTTTCTTTATTTGGACAATTTTGGAGGATATATATTAACAAATTTTGATGGACATCGTGTTTTCTCCATTTTATTCTTTTGTCTTACAATGGTTTCTTTCATATGAACATTAACTGAGCCTATCTCTCTATTATCATCATCATCATCTTGAGTCACACATTCATCAGAGACTACTATCATACACTCACACTTGTCACTTTTTTCTATTGGAATTGATCACACCTTAGAATTGATCTATTATATACTTTTAAATATGTTGGATTCTTTGGAATCATCCTAAAGTGGTTCTGGAATTTTATGGAATTTTTCTGAATTGTTCTTGATATTCTGGAAAATTTAAGATTACTATGAAGTTTTTGTCACTAAAAACTGAAGAATATATTTTGTGACGAAAAACCTGAAGAACATCGTGACAAAAAGGAGCATAAGTGGCAGTTTATGGAAATTTCTGCATAATTATGCCCAAAAAATCTGCACTAAAATAAAGATTTTTTAGCCGCCTTTTAACGCATGTTTTTTCAAATTAATTTTTACTATGAGATGAATCTTTTTGGAAGAAGATAATATTTTTGAGAAAAATTTCTTGCGAGATTCAAAAGCAAATCGTTGCACTTGAGGTTAGACATATTTTGTCTTATCATATATATTTAACACTAAATCTCACCAAGTCCACAACTTAAACAAGTCCTTAAAATAAGTCCTAATTGAATGCATTAATACTTGTTTTGAGATTTTTAATAACATTAAAAATCTTAATTGAATATACTATGATTTTTTAAAAGTGTTTTAAAACATTTAAATGTCTTAATTGAATACACATGTATTCTTAAAGTTTTTAAAATATTTAAATGTCCTAATTAAATACACCCACCTAATTCTTGATTTAAGGAATATTTGTTAAAAATATGTAATAATGAAAGAATATATTCCAAATGTATTGAGCTAGTTCAATAGTATAAGATCTTTATGTAGATTAATAATTTTAGAGAATACAAAATATTTTTTAAATTACAAAAATTGACTGTCTGATTCTATTAATTCTCAACCTAATTATATTGATTTTCAACAATTTTGAATAACTATTTATTTGGACATGAAGCCGCTTATTCTTCTTTTTTTTTTATTCATCCCCCATTAGTAAACAGCTAAACATTGGGTATTCAATTAATATATGGAGTCTTGCTTTCTTTTATCACATTCTCTTACAGGATTAAAAAAAATTATGCAATAACCAATGATTGGTGGTTAAGCGGAAAGAATCTTATTCTCCTTAAGTAAGGTCTCGAGTTCGAGCCTTATAAATGTTCTAACCAACATTAGAGAGAATTTCCCCCATATCGAAGTTCTACGTGGCTCGAAAGTTAGTCCTCTTTTGTGTGTAAGGGATACCTTAATTTTCACAAAAGATGAATCTTTTAGTTTTAAAAGTGTAGCCTACAAGGCTAAAAAAAAAATGAGATTTGTGAAAGACGAACTAAAATTAAAGATAATGGAAATAATAATTGCTTGCTAGTTGCTAACATCCTTGCGTAATGAGAAATTCGAAAGAAAGAAAAAAAAAATTGAAAATTTGAAAAATGGGGTCTCATCCTGTGTTCAAGCTAACATCACAAGACGTACTCCTCATTCTAGTTAGCAAGCATATATAGTGCCATTTTCCAAAAACATGCAAAGATTTGCATTTAGACGGACCCTCCAGGCTCCACCTCCCAAATGAAACAATTCACTACAAAAAAAAAAAAAAAGCTTATTTTCCTACGAAGGACACGACCGTCGCATATAGAAATGATTTTGTGCATTAAATGTTTGCGCGAAAACGTTTGCAAGCCCATTATAAGTAAGGTTGCAATTAGGGTCGCAAAAGGGTTATAACTTATAAATGCGACCCATCTTTCCAATTTCGTCTCACCCTTTGAGCCTTCACTCTTCGACCGGAAAAACCCTAAAATACAAAACCCAATTCCCGTCTGCCCTTAATTCCCAAATCCCATGGAAATCTTGCCTTCTAGACCCGTTCCTGATTTGCATCACCATCATTATCTCCAAAATCCACTCTTTCTTTTCCCTCATGATTTCACGCTCTGAACAACAACAATACGAGGCAACAACAACGACAACAGCATACCAGTCCATGTGCTCTCCTCAGCCCCACCACAACGGCGACGATTACACGCCGTTCCCCAATCCCAACACATCCTTTCCACACCACCGTTTCGCTACGAAAGCTGAGGCCCCACAATTTCCTCATCCTCATCTTCTAACTCGCCTTCCTTCAGCTTGTCTCTCGCTTCCTTCATCTCCATGCTATCCACTTCTCGCGGCTTTACTATCAACTCCTCTCGCTAGTACCACTTTGACGCCTTCAGGTATCAATTCTATTCATCCATTTCCTCTTATTTTCACTTTGCAATTTTCTTCTTAATTTCCACTTCTCAATATGAAGAAGTATTTCAATATCTACATAAAAATCCTAGCTACTATCCTCGACATTGATAATCAGGGGAGAGATGGATGATCACAGAATTGCTTGAGCAGAATACGAACAGACTGGTTCGTTTGGAAAAAAAAATGCAGAGCTTAAACGTATGAATCTCTAACTCAGACTTCTAGTTGAACAAATGAAATACTGGATTGAAATTGGATTGGAAATCGAGTAATGATCACTTTGATGCTCAATGCACCCTAGGTGTTTGTATATTTTCTTAAGAGAGATTTTCTAGTTTCAATGAAGTTTAGATGTGACTAACTCTTTTGTGTGAATCTTGATAGATTTTAGAATGAATACAGTTTATATACACACACTCATGCTATGATTATGTTAGAAGTGATGGCAATGTGATGTTATCACTCATACACTCCTTGCGGCTCATTCTAAACAGGTCACACACACAAATTTTTCCCTAATTGTTTCACATTTACAACACACACTCATTCACTCATTGTTTTCCATTTGTTCTTCTCAAGCCAGCATCAATCTCAGTTTCCAAGTCAGCTGCCAGTGAAGCAGCTTAGTCATCAATTGGCGGGATATTAATTTGTTGGCTTTTGAATTGGGGGTAGGTCGGATTCTCTTGATTGGTTTCTATAATGATTTAATGGATTTTTGAAATTGGATAGAGAACTGCTGACAGCCAACTAAAGTAAGGGGAAGGAGCTATAGTCTGTTACCACCAAGGTATGGATATGGTAGGAGGAGACGAAGTCCTAGCCCCAGAGGTCGCTATGGTGCTCGTAGTAAAGATCTTTTTATAAGCCTTTTTTTAAGTTGAATGGGATTAATTGGTAGAAGTTTATTTTTTTAATCTGTTTTTAGTGACACTTTCCTTCAGTATTTTGTGAATTTATGAGATTCTGTCTTTTCAATATTTTTTCTTGTCTAGGCCAAAAGAACTTCGCAGGCCATTTGGGCAGTTTGGCACTCTTAAGGATGTTTACTTGCCAAAGGATTACTATACAGGGTGAGCATAGATTAACTTTACTTGTAAAATTCTTTGAATGATGGGATTAGCTTTTGTTTTCTGAATATATATTACATTGTTTATCATATGTATGTATATTCCTAATGGTACGTAGAGAATTTTTAGTTTCCCTCTTTCTTCTTCACCCTCATGATTTCTGAAACTAACAACTATTTTGGAAAGCTTTGCAATATTGTTTCAATTACCTGACACAAACTTTACATTCTAAGTTCATTTGTAGTTACTTTCTTTTCCCGAATCTCTATAGTTGAAGTTTAACTTCTCTTGTTATTTTCTGTGATGTTATTTTTCTATCTTCCATCCCCATTTAAATTCTAGATGAAAGCATAGTTTTTGAGAATCAATCAGGCTTTATGATTTATTCAATGCTCCTTACATACGTGGTAATAAATCAATTTTTTCATTGAATATGTATTTTGAGGAATTTGACCTAGCAGGCTTGGATAATGCTCCATACAGTATGTGCAATGCTATTTTCATTATCTTCTAAAGGGGTTAGTCTATTATTTGAAAATGTTCCTTGTTTGGCCTTTGACCTAGCAAGCCCTACTATGTTCCTAGAAGACTATCCTCAAGATGGGGCTTTTTTTACATGGTCTACTCTAATTTTTACCATATGCTGGGGTTTATTCATTGAAGTTTTTGTGGTTTAACAGTGAAATTAAAGTTTTGAAGACAACAATCAAGTAATTAGAGTTCTTTTGAAGATGATGTTAATGGTAGTGAAGATTTGAAGGAAGTTGAGTTTGAATACATTGTGAAGATCTTCCAAGTCTTGAAGAACTTCCAAGTCATCTTATAACTGATACTCGCAAGGTCAACAGCCAAGTGCTTACTTCTTTATTGTGACCATCCTTATTGTTGGAGATTATTTTGAGAAATATAATAGGAATGGTTTATTGTGTGTGAAGTACTTGCATATATCTTCTTTTCAGTGTAATTCCTTTTCTGACTTGTTTTTTTTTGTTCGTTCTTACCGTCTGTTTTTGCAGGAAGCCTCATGGTTTTGGCTTTCTCCAAGTCGTTGAACCTGCAAATGCTGAAGAGGCTAAATATCAGATGAATGGTCAACTTCATCTTGGCCGGGAGGTTACTGTTGTATTTGCGGAGGAGAACAGGAAGAAGCCATCTGATATGAGGCATAGTGACAGCACCGGCCCCAAATCCCTCGGGATTAGTGTGGGACGTACCTGCTCCCGTCTGACACGAAGTGTCAGACCAGGGATATTTGCGTCTTTTGCCCAATCGGGGCTATCAGAGTACGCCAGGATCCGAAGGAGGAATGCGATGTGAGTGGACAACCTGAAGGGCATTCAAAACACAAAGGTTGTGAGTGGACAAAACAAATATTTTATAAAACATTTCATAAAAGAACTTTATGCCCTTCATTAAAAACATATGCATGCATTCGAAAACCATTTCTAAGGTTCATGCCCGGTTCCCACAAATCGTCATGAACTATCAAACCATTGGGCCTTAGCCCGAAATCCGTCAATCAAATCTCAAATCATGGGACCGCTGTCCAAACTAAAACACGTGGGAACTCGTCCCAAAAGCATCTCATAAGGGTCTCAGCCCAAAACTAATACGTGTGGGTCACATCCCAACGCCATCTCAGTGAAAACATGTCCACATACACATATATAAATATATAACCCATCCTAGGCACTTCCGGAGAAGATGCCATCTCGGGGCACACAGCCCCTAGGGAACACATCCCCGATGTAGTCACGATGTCATCTCTATACTAGTGTGCAGACTACTCAGGGTCTCACTCTGAGTCTTCTCCCAGGAATTTCCATCTGGGAGGCTCAATCAATGGATCTAGTCCGAGCTCTCTCACTGGATCTAGTCCGATCATCTCTCCGGAATCTGGTCCTGGACCACAACATAATAAGTAACCTCCACTCCTGGAACGGGATCCCTATGGGGATACCCACTCTGGTATGTGGATCGTGACTCTCCAAGTCGACGCTGGAGGAGACCATTCAATCATCTTGTAAGGAGGGTATATACATACCAGTATACAAAACTATAAAAACGGGACTCACGTACGATAACACGAATCAACTGGGCCTTCCACCCGAACGTAAGACTCAATAGGGCTTCTAGCCCGATTTCACAATGAACTGGGCATCAAGCCCGAACTCGAATCAATTGGGCATTGAGCCCGATATCTGAGGGTCAGTCACGATCCCGATCATAGCGGTGCCTGTAACCATCAATCCAGGACCGCTCTCAATCCTGGTATGTCGCCGTGAACACATCACTGCCGCGTCCATCTCGGGACTTTGGTGTACACGTCGCCGATCGATCCTCTAAACCATTAGCACTCCGAAGTCGAGCCTCTAGTGGCTGCACAACAATGGGACGTGCATCGTGACCTCTCCGGAAGGAACGTATCCCAATCCGGAGGCGAGCGTCACATCGTTCGCCGCCGTGCACACAGCACCCATCGCGATCACGACTCCGACCTAGGTGTCGTAAATAGGGTCTCATGCCCGAGTCAAAATCAAATCCAAATGGGTCTCATGCCCGGTTTTAACTTTTTAAAACCATTTCATGAAAACCGAAAGTGTAAGCGCGTATAAGCACGTATAAAACCCGAAAACCTCGATGTACGTGCCCATACGTAAACACACACCAAAATGCACTCAAGGCATCACAAAACGCATATTGAAATGCCCATACCAAAATGCACAGGGTCTCCCGGGCCAATCCTCGCCTCCGGGATTCCCGAACCTGTCCAAATTAATTTAGAGGGTTACTAACTACTTATATAACCCCTCACTAAAGCCTCGTAATTTTTCGGATGACGGATTATACGCGCTTACACTTTCGATTTTCATGAAATGGTTTTAAAAAGGTAAAACTGGGCATGAGACCCATTTGGATTTGGTTTTGACACGGGCATGATACCCTATTTACGACCTGTAGGTCGGAGTCGTGATCGCAACGGGTGCTGTGTGCACGGCAGTGGACGATGTGACGCTCGCCTCCGGATTGGGATATGTTCCTTCCGAAGAGGTCACGATGCACGTCCCGTTGTTGAGCAGCCACTAGAGGCCCGACTTCAGAGTGCTAATGGTTTAGAGGATCGATCGGCGACGTGTGCACCATGGTCCCGAGATGGTCGCGGCCAGCCTGAACTATATCGAGACGATGTCCGATCGACTCGAAACCAGTCCCATAATGTTCGTAACATCGAATAGATGATTTGACATGTTGGAAACTTCCTCAAATTCCCTAACACGCGCCTGCACGTGCCTCGAGATGGCCCTGCGCATGGGCCTCACGCGCCACTGTACAGGGTCATACATGTCCTCCAGTCGACCGATCCGGTCCGATTTTTCCTGCAACTTGGACCGGCGTGACCGGTCCAGGTCCATTCCCGGTCCAGTTTTCACCATTTTCAATCCTAATTGATCCTATTCTTCCTATAATCATCCTAGGAACCTAACCCAATTCATTAGGATCCCTAAAACCCAAGAAACCCGACCGGTCCAATAAACCCCTCACGGTTCAATTATCCAAAACTCAACCCAGGGGTCCCTCAGCGTCCAAAACCTCTCAAAACCTTCCTAACACACTCCTAGCAACCTGTTTAATTCATTGGATCATCCAAATCGACCTATAACAATTAAAATGGAAAATGAACAAAATCGGGTAAAACCGATTACCTGCTAGGGTTTCCTCCTCCGCCCCCCACGGTGGCTCTGCCTGGCCAGCCACCACGCCCAGCCGGTCCTCCTCATCTCTCTGGCCTCTTACAAATGTTCAAGGGTCAAGGGTTTGGATTGGATTGAAAATGGTGGATCGGTTTTCGGTTTTGGGTTTTGGGAAAAAAGGGAAAATGGTCAATGTAAGGGGAAGGGATATGCATGGGTGAAATGGGTTAGACAATGGATGGGTGACACTTGTCACTCATCCATTGGGCATGTCCAAAATATCTGGGCCCCAATTGCTGCCAAATAGTCCCTGTTTCGTAAAACGTGCAATAGTGCACTCGAACTTCCGTGAACCGTAACTTCGCCATCGAACGTCCGAATTCGACGTGCCGCCTGTCTACGGATTCATATTGTCGTGATCTACGTCACGGTACTCGGCCCTTGGCCCTCGGACCTTATGGGTCAAAGTCAACCGTTGGCCCCTTTTTGCCCAAATTACCAAAACGCCCTTGAACTTCCAAATGTCACAACTTCTTCCTCGAATGTCGGAATTGAGTGTGCCACCTGTCTATGAACTCGTGACGTCCCGAAATACGTCGCGGTAATCGGCCAAAGTCCATTTGACTTTCCGAATGAAAAGTCAACGTTTTGCCCATTCTAGGGTCAAAATCGTCAGTTTGCCTTGAACGTCCACTAATCTTCGTCTAATCCCCAAATAGTCTCGCTAATTCGTCATTAATCCTTAATTATTCCCGTTAATTTGGGACGGATCGTTACAATCTTCCCTCCTTAAAGAATTTCGTCCTCAAAATTCAAACTGACCCGATTTCCACAACCAATTGGGAAAATGCAATCGTGTCTCCATACACGGCCACTCTCGTGTACAAGTACATGTCCGTCACTCCGCCTTATTCATCGGTACGCACTGTCACCTTTTTGCCCTTCATTAAAAACATATGCATGCGTTCGAAAAACATTTCTAAAGTCCATGCCCGGTTCCCACAAACCGTCATAAACCATCAAACCATTTGGGCATTGGCCCGAAATCAATCAAACAATACTTGGGACCTCTGCCCAAAACCAAAACCCGTGGGAGGTCATCCCAAAACCATCTCATAAGGGTCTCAGCCCAAAACCAATACGCGAGGGTCTCATCTCAAAACCAATATATCACTTGAAAACGAAAAATCCAATAACCCATGTGTAACACCCCGAAAATTCGTAGATTGTAATATTGTAAAATATTGAATGAAATGACATTTTTACCCCTGTGAACGGTAAGGTCAAATTGTTGAATTTTTGATTGGGGGGTCAAACGGACTTTGACCGATGGCCGTAACGTAGTTCGGGACGTCATGAGTCCATTGACAGGTGGCACGTCCAATTCGGACAAACAGGGGAGAAGTTGTGACGTTCGGAAGTTCAGGGGCATTATCATAATTTGGACGAAATAAGGGAAAAAGTTGACTTTTTAAAATACCATAAATTTTCACACGACCAGAAGACCGTTAGGTTCGTCTTGATGCCCTGAGTACAACGACAGACGGCACCCTGAAAACGGACGTCGGACGACCAAGTTACGGGTCACGGAAGTTGGAGGTCAGTTTGGTAATTATTGCACTGAGGGGCATTTTGGTCTTTTGCACGGGTCACTGTTCACCGCCGTGGGAACCACGGTGCACGGCCAAGCCGTGAGTGACCTGCCACAGAATCCATTGTTTAATCGTGTAGTGGTCTGTCTGGGATGAATTGTTTATGCACTTTGAGGTATTGGAAACATTATGAGTGGACTGAGGTAAGGGACAGGCACGGGGGAGCCATTTCCCATTTCTGGTTTCTCTGTTGCGGGAAACAGCTACGCAGTGGCCTCAGAACGATTCTCTCACACCTTGTCTCTCATTTGAATCAATTAGCTGAGTAGGGAGTTGAGTACGATCATTTGGCATCAGTCTGAGGTTGAGGGATTGAGAGAGACGGAGAGAAAAAAAGTGAAGAAAATTTTCGGGTTTTGGGGGGAAAAATCTAAGTTTGATTTAAACGGCCTATTGGACAAAACTAATCACTGATTGAGCCTTCTGGGAGCATTTGGAACTCGTCCATATCGAAATCGACGGCAACTAGCCACAGAGGAGCTGGGACGGTGACCTCCGTGTGCATAGGAAATCGCAGTGTTTGGACGGCTACCTCCAGAGTTTAAAGACTCGGGAGTTTAAAGACTCGGATATTATTAAGGCCTTAATTGAGTTTAAAGACTCGGGAGTTTAAAGATTCGAATAGGTCTAGCAGGTTTGATCGGCAAATGATTGGTTGAACTTTATGTTTTACGTTACGGGTTTTATGATGCTTATGATATGGTTTCTATAACTGTTTTATAGTGTTTCTGTTTCTTATGATGTTTTATGATGATCGATTTATATCTGTTTTAATAACTGAGTTATGCATGTGGTTTCAAAACGGAGGGCTAAACCCGGTTTTCTTCTAAATGGTTTTAGAAATTTTCCTATTATTATGGCACACCTTCTGTTTTTAACTGCCCTCCAGGTTCTGGAGCTAGCGCGGGGTTCCGGCGTCGAGGCAGCATCTGAGGCATAGAAGTTACGAGGGGGATCCCAGTGTATTTTAGATTTTTCCCGTGTGCGTGTATTTATTTTAACAGTTTTCTTTCTTCTGTATTGAGTACTATGCTCTGTAGACTATTGACTTCGGGATATGTAGTATAATTTCTCCTGCGTCTGACTGTATTTGTGTTAGGGTGTCAGACGGGAGCAGGATTTACCTCGGTTTTCGCGGTGAAACCGGGCTGGGTCTTGACAATTGGTATCAGAGCAAAGGTTTGTCGAGTTTGTTGGGGTTTGTCAGTTTGGGAGGTTGTGTTTCGGTTGTTTGACTGCTTCTATGCCTCTTTCAGTGTGCGGTTGACGATGCCTCCGAGACGTGGACCCTCTCCACGACCTGAAGAAGAAACGGCGAGGGGAACTGAGAGTACTATGATTGAGCGAGCCCAGCGGCTTGGGGAAACTACTTTCAGTGGCGGGGCTGATCCTGAGGAAGCCTAGAGGTGGATCGCGAGACTTGAGCGGATTTTTGTAGTGATGCATTGTCCACCGGAGGAGCGCATGTTACTGGCTACGTTTTTACTGGATGGTGCGGCGTACGAGTGGTGGTATACCCTCGAGTTGTCTGGCTGGGATGCCCACACTGTGACCTGGGAGACGTTTCGGGAGAGATTCCTAGATCAGTACTACCCTCGTTCTTTCCGAGATGCTAGGGAGGCTGAGTTTCTGCAGCTTCAACAAGGGAATCTGACAGTGGCTGAGTACGAACGGAAGTTCCAGTTGTTGTCTCGGTTTGCTCTTGCGTTCGTGGCTACTGAAGCCGAGAAATGTCGTAGGTTTGAGTTGGGCCTGCGAGGTGAGATTCGTGCCATCGTGACAGCTGGATCATTCACTACCCTCCGAGAGTTTTCGGACGCTGCAGTGAGGGTTAAGGCGAGTTTGCCGGTGCGACGCCGGGAGCCATCTTTTTATGGAGCTTCGAGTCAGAGGACAACGAAGAGAGGTAACTTCGGTGGAGCATCGTCGTCGGGCGATGATCGTTTCGGTAGACCTGGTAGTTTCCAGAGTTCGGGATTTCGAGGTTATCGGACACAGCCGACTCCGCAAGCTAGTGCGTCGACAGGGCGACCAGGTCTTTCCAGTCGGGATGTTTGCTTTTACTGCGGAGAGCGAGGTCACTTTCGACGTTAGTGTCCATTGTTACCACATGAAGGTGGTGTAGGCCGAGGAGCAGCGGAGCCTGGACAGAGTACAGCGTCAGGGACAGCGGGCACTAGAGGAGGTGGTGGTGCCACTAGTAGTTCAAGGGGACGTGGTAGAGCGTCGGGATCTCAGGGCCGAGTGTTTTCGATGGCTCAGCAGGAGGTTGAATCGGTACCAGATGCGGGGACAGGTATCTTTACGATCCTTGGTTGTGTTGTACTTCCTTTGTTGTTGGATTCCAGGGTAGAGTCTAAGAGTTACCCTATGTGACCTGGAGTGTTACGGTGAGTTCCTTGAAGGCGGACGGAAGGAATAGGAAGGGAGTGACTATAACTGATCGATATGAGGTTATTGAAGGAAGAGAACCCACAAGCTAGAGTTTTCCTTTAGGACTTTGTAGATTTATCCGAGAAGTGGTCGAAGTAGCCTCCGAGGGAGTGACCCAGTAAGTAGGAGTTCCTGTTTGGATTAGACTGTCCTGGGTAGGAGTTGAGAAGAGTTTGGTGAGGTGGTAGTACGTGAGGATGTACTCTATGATTTTATTGTACTCCATATGAGGTATTTTAAAATATCTTTGTTTTCTGTTCATAGGGTTTCCCTTGCGTACACCATACAGTTGTTACGGAGAGAGGGCTGGACGTGGTAACAGTAGTTGGGGATGGTGTGAAATACCCAAGGTGGAGATGATAGACAGGAAACCTAGGAGAAGTTGTTGTTGACCTAGAGTGGATTACCAGGTAGGAGACCCTAGGTGTCGGGAACTAGCTGTGGAATGTAACGACCCGTCCCAGAATCTAGGGTTAAGACAGTGATTAGTGATGGATTAGTGAGCTTAATCGGGGGTTAGTTGGTCCCGATAAGGTCATTAGCCTAGAATGACGATTTTGCCCCTAGGTTGGGCAAAAAATTGACTTCTAATTCGGGTGGTCCAATGGACTTTGACCGATGACCAGGACGTAGGTTAGGACGTCACGAATCCGTAGGCATGTGGCACGCCTGATTCCGACATCCGAGGAGGAAGTAATGATGTTCGGAAGGTTGAGGGCATAACCGTAATTTGGCTAAAGTAGGGGGAATCGTTGACTTTTCGTATGATCGAGCTTTGGTACGTTGACCTAGGACCGTTACATAGATCTCGTCGTCTTGAGTTCAATGACAGGCGGCACGTATTCATCGGACTTACGATGTGTGAGTTACGGGTCTAGAAAGGTAGTGGCACAATGGTAAATTTGACTTAAAATGAGGGGTATTTTAGTCTTTTGGTCGTTTGGGCAGTGTACAACCAGATAAGGACAAGTGTACAGTGAGATGGGGATATTTTTGGAAAGGGACCATGGGGTGGTGACACGTGCAGTGTGTGTAGTGGCTTCTAGGCCGTGCACGGTGTGTTCAAATGTGTAATCGTGCAGTGTGTGTGTTGTTCGACCCAGACAGAAACAGAGGGAGAAATTGAGAAGAATTGAGGGGTGAGTGTGTGTGTGTGTGTGTGTTGTGTGAATTGAAGGGTGAGGAGTGACCAGAGAGTGGAAGAGAGCTTGGGAGGAGACAGAGAAGTACGGTAGCCGTGGGTGAGTGCGAATAGTGAGCCACGGGAACCAGGAAGGAAACTCAGAGAAAAACAGAGAGGAGGTGAGAGTTGGGTGGTGTTGCGGCCGTGATCGATTAATCGAGGCCAGAGGAGGTGTCCAGAGGCTGGAGGTGGACGAGAGGAGCCGTGTCCTCACGGCTGAGGTCACGACGGCGCCTGGAAGCAGGTAAATTTCGTACTTTACTCTCTGTGCTCTGTTTTGCCGTCGAGTTTCAAGTCGGAAGTTGTAGCGTTAGGGGTTGAATCGAAGAGTCTAGGGTGGTCTAGGGGACTCAGTCGAGGCCTGGGTGTCTTCTGGTTGTGCTGCCGTGACGGGGAAGTGCACGGTGGAGGCTAGACGACGGAAGGTGCCCTGTGTGCCCTGTTTTTCCGTTTTGTTTCAAACCAAGAGTCGTGGACTTAGGGAGTGAGTCGAGGGTTTCTGTGAGTTAGGTGTGACTCAGTAAGGTCCTAGGAAGAGTTTAGGGTCGACACCGTGACGAGGGAAGACCTGGGTGGTCGGAGAAGGAAACAGGGGACTGAACGGGTCTGATCTCGAGTTAGGGACGATGACTTAGGGGCTGTGTCGAGGTGTCTGAGTATGGGGAATGAATAGCTTAGGTCTGGACGATGCTGTGGGTGAAGGAATGAGGTGTTTTGGTGCAGGCACGGTGGAGAACCGTCCTCGCCGGTTCGAGGTGCAAAACTGTGTCGAACCGGGTCTACTCGAGGTAGACGGTGACACTGTAGCTGGCGCGTGAGAGCCACGTGCAGCCACTTTGGGCGGCGCGTGGGGGCGCGTGCGGTAGTGGTTGGGAAAACGGTCAACATGGTTTTTGGTCTAGGAGTTGTGACGAGTCTAATGGGATTGGTTTCGGGTTGTTCGAACGTCGATTCGAAGTAGTTCCGCGAGGGTGAAGGATTAGGGTTCCGGTTTGGTACGTTTAGGACCCGGGGATTTTTGAGGGAAAGTAGGTGGATCCTCGTAGACGTGTTAGTGACGTACTTTGGTGGTTGTTGGCAGGATCGGGAGTTCCCGAGGAAGCTGAGGAACGTACGAGACGTTCGGGACACGATTGAGGGCTCGGTACTGTGAGTGGACCCCTTCTCTAAACTCGAGCATGCATAACTGTTTTCTATAATCGTTTTGTGGTTTTATATTTGCGATTTTATGATTATCGAATATGTTTTGTTGATTTTACATAATTGCACGTTTTTCGAGGAAGGTCGGTTTTCTGTACGTTTTACGAGAAATGTTTGAATTCTGCATATTTAGCTGTGGTTTTGGGGTTTCAAACGTTAAATGATTTTCAATGATTATAAGTGGATTTGGAAACATGGTTTGATGATCAAGGATTTTCGGTTTTAGAATCGATTTCGAGAATTGAGATTTGGTTTTAAGATTGGGAAGTGGTATTCTGGATTTGGGTTCGGAATGACGGTTCGGGATGCTGGAAGGGCATCAGACCGGTGATTTCGGATTCGGGTTTGGATACGGATTTAGAAAAGGTTTTCACATTGTTTTGGATTGGATTTGTTGGATCTGGTTATTGGGTTTAAAGACCCGGATATTGTGATTGACGGGGGACGGGTCCGGATTGGGTTTAAAGACCCGGATTGAGTTTAAAGACTCGGGAGTTTAAAGATTCGGATATATTGATATTTCCCCCGTAGGCCTGTTAAGTTTAAAGACTCGGGAGTTTAAAGACTCAGATATTATAAAGGCCTGAATTGAGTTTAAAGACTCGGGAGTTTAAAGACTCGGATAGGTCCAGCAGGTTTGATCGGAAAATGATTGGTTGAACTTTATGTTTTACGTTACGGGTTTTATGATGCTTATGATATGGTTTCTATAACTATTTTATAGTGTTTCTGTTACTTATGATGTTTTATGATGATCGATTTATAACTGTTTTAATAACTGAGTTATGCATGTGGTTTCAAAACAGAGGGCTAAACCCGGTTTTCTTCTAAATGGTTTTAGAAATTTTTCTGTTATTATGGCCCACTCACACCTTCTGTTTTTAACTGCCCTCCAGGTTGTGGAGCTAGCGCGGGGTTCCGGCGTCGAGGCAGCGTCTGAGGCATAAAAGTTACGAGGGGGATCCCGGAGTATTTTAGATTTTTCCCGTGTGCGTGTATTTATTTTAACAGTTTTCTTTCTTCTGTATTGAGTACTATGCTCTGTAGACTATTGACTTCGGGATATGTAGTATAATTTCTCCTGCGTCTGACTGTATTTGTGTTAGGGTGTCAGACGGGAGCGGGATTTACCTCGGTTTTCGGGGTGAAACCTGAGTGGGTCTTGACATTTCAGACCTTGGGTGGCACGCGTAGCCTTGGGACTGTGACCATTATTGGACGTCAGGGACGTCGGACATTTGGGATGTCGATATTAGAGTGTGTAGTGCAGTAGCTGTGTTTATATTACATTTCTGGCTTAATATAATGCTTGTGGTATATTATATGTATTTATGGTTTTTAAATACCGATGCATGCATGTTTGGAAAACGGAGGGGTAAATTACATATTTTACTTATTAAACTATTTTATAAACCTGGGTTTCGGCCCACTCACCTTTCATGTTTTGGTAACCCCTCCAGGTCGTGCTGCTGAGGTTGGTGAGGACCCCGAGGCTGAGGCATAGATTTCGTACTGCGCACCTGAACCCCTGTCGGGTCAGATTACCCGCATGATTTTCTAGAGTCGTGCTCGGATTTTATATTTTGGACTGTATCCCTTGTCTGACATCTGTTAAATTTGGTTTATGTATGACTTTATAATTCGGAAATTTATGCATTTAAGTTTTTAAGGTTAAAATTGGAATTTTGGTTCGGGTGTCAGACGGGAGCAGGGCACGTCCCCTTGTGGTCCTCGGGGGATCGGGGCGGGTCCTGTCACCATGAACCAGCAAACGTCTTGGTTCATTCAAGTCGTCCTCCAGCAACCAACACGATCGGCTAAAGAGCAGAAAATGAAAAGTCTCCTTTACCGGTCTCTAAGTCGAGAGTAGTTGCAACCATGTTGGAAGCATGCCTAAGTTTTCCAACAGTTCTGTTCCTGAGCTAGAAGTTCTTCATCCCGGCTAAGAGTATACTCTGATAATTACTATAATGGTTAATCCTTCCCTTCAGGATTAAACACTTCCAGTGATTCCTTTCAACTTCTCCCCTTACCGTTCACGTCGGTAACCTAATTTGCACGTCCCAATCCTGATGGGATCCATAACCAGCACCTAACACTCGCACCGTTCGTTCACAACGATCACGGGTACCTGTCACCTCTCCAGGTAAAGCGTAAATCCCGCACCGAGCCACTCGGAAACCTCTCTGTCCCGCTCGGTGCCCAACGAACTCGCACGATTACTATGCTAGGGCACGACTACCAACCCGGTCACATCAACTCACTCGGACATCATCCACATGTCCACAAACAATCCAATTCGCCTACCCGTTTATGACCGTTTATGCACATCCAAAAGGATGTCAATTCATCCTAATCCGATGTGCCACCAGACTACCGGGTCACAACAGGAGCCCTGACGTTGTCCAAACCATCCGACCAATGACAACTGTCAATAACTATTGTAGTGACCCATTCTATTTCTCACTATCAAATTCTCCTCGAACTAGTGTATACGACACTCAGGAGGTATGGTCAACCGTAGTCAATCAACCATCACCAATTGCCAAGACAAATCTATAATATCCGATGAATCCTTCTCGTCGCGTATTGGTAGAACCTTACCATGAGCACATCACGATTGAGCTACTCTCAGCTCATGGCTCATCGTCCCTTCTTGTTAAATTCCTCGCATCACCGCCAACGAAGTGCGAAACAACCAATCCTATGACTATGCTCAGTTTGAGTAGGGTCTTTCCTACTCGACACGACTCGACTACGTCCATCGATAGCGGCGTCTGTCACAACCTCGTGTAGACAGATCTCAGAAGCACTCTGCTATCGAGACTCGAAACTACGCGGTCAACTCACCGCCGGTACTAACTGCCCACACACAACATCTACCGATCGGTCCACCTCAGACTCTGATTGACAAGCACCAAACTCTTGGTAACTCGTCCAACCAATCACTAACTAGGGTTACCACAACCCGGCTGCTCGCCTGCAACACGTCCATCTCGAATGGTCCCTCGCCTCGACTCGGAAGGATCATCGTACTGCGATCCTAGTATCCCAACAACCAGTAATCACAGCCTAAGGACCTCGTCCTCTCGTAACTCTACGATTCTCAACCACTGGCCTCCACAAGAACTTGGCCATACTCCGTGCCTAACACTGCCCAACGGCTAGACATCGCAATCTTATCCTATCACGTCACACACCACAACTACTCCGGCATCTCTTGCCAAATAGGATTAACGTCCTACTCCAACTCGTCTCAACTAAGGTCCTCGCGCGTCTAACTGCTCTGAGCAGCACAATCTCGATTCTTGCGGTTCCATCGTCGATGATCCCAACGTCTAACTGCTCTGAGCAGCACCACCTCGTATTAGTGCCCTAACTATCAGGTTGATGATGGGCTGTTACGATTGGAGAGACATCGCATCCTCGATCTGTACGTACACTCTGCTCTGATACCAAGTGGTATCAGAGTACCATGGGTATCAAATGAGCCAACCTGCTCTGATACCACGTGAGGATGGACGAGATGACGAAAGCGTGAGTACCGAAGACGAGACAGATTGAGAAATGTCAGGATGGTCGAGATGACAGAAGTGATTGTGACGACCGTGAGGTATTCAGACCGAGGTCTAGTCATCATTGGAGTGAATTGCCTTGCTGGTTATGCTAAGCTAGGAATATAAGAGAACTTCTAAGGATCCCTTAGCATAGTTGGCGTGATGACAGAGTTGAAAGTGGGACTAAAAGTGAGATGAGGATGATACGTAGGTATCAATCAGGAAAAGATGAATAGCCGATGCTTCGAGATGGATTTGAGAATAGAGATTGTGCTGGATTGAGGCTGGTCCGTGACGTACGATTGAGGATGTGGCTGATGCGTACTATGATCGGATGTGTTCTGACATATTGGTATAGTGACCGGACGTCGAATGCTGTGTACTTGAGCACAATTGACAGAGAGGGTTTGGATATTTGATGAGC
Organism: Prinsepia uniflora; assembly: GCA_032719365.1. Classification (NCBI taxonomy): domain Eukaryota; kingdom Viridiplantae; phylum Streptophyta; class Magnoliopsida; order Rosales; family Rosaceae; genus Prinsepia; species Prinsepia uniflora. The sequence goes on along the minus strand of CM064866.1, from coordinate 46,357,117 downwards.
CGAGAGCTCAGAGCCGTGTGGGCCAGTGGAACCCTAGTGTCCGTGCTTTCTGTTGAGACAAGTATTCGATTGGAGTCCGTGTAAACCCAGATGGGTGAGGCGTTGATTGTGAATCGACATGTTGAGTTGTACGATACGGTACGGGGACTCGAGAGCGAGTCGAGATCAGAATATGCAGCGGGAGCACAGTGGAATCGAGCGTACACGTGGACTTAGTGACAGCGACGGAGGTTGAGTATCGTTCCGTGGGAGCAGTGAGGTTAGTTGTCAGATCGGGTGCTGATTAGGACATCAGTTCCGATTGTCCGATGAGAAGAACCATCAGATTGAAAAGTCCACTTGATGGTAATTGGTAGGTTGGAACGTGTCAGGGAGTTATACTATAAGGATCTGAAATAAACTTAGTATAACTGACCTGTCAGAGTACGGCGTAGTGACGGACGTGTACTTGTACACGAGAGTGGCCGTGTACGGAGACACGATTGCATTTTCTCAATTGGTTGTGGAAATCGGGTTAGTTTGAATTTCGAGGACGAAATTCTTTAAGGAGGGAAGATTGTAACGACTCGCCCCAAATTAATGGGATTAATTAAGGATTGATGACGGATTAGCGAGACTAATCGGGAATTAGACAAGGATTAGCGGACGTTCAAGGAAAAATGACGATTTTGCCCTTGGAATGGGCAAAACGTTGACTTTTCATTCGGACTATCAAATGGACTTTGGCCGATGACCGTGACTTAGTTCGGAACATCACGAGTTCATAGACAGGTGGCACGCTCAATTCTGACATTCGAGGAAAAAGTTATGACGTTCAGAAGTTCAAGGCATTTTGGTAATTTGGGCGAAAAGGGACCAACGGTTGACGTTTGACCCGAAGGGTCCGATGACCGAGGGCCGAGTACGACGATATTAATCCGTAGACAGGGGGCACGTCGAATTCGGACGTTCGACGGCGAAGTTACGGTTCACGGAAGTTCGAGTGCACTATTGCACGTTTTATGAAATGGGGACTATTTGGTAGCAAGTGGGGCCCATATATTTTGGACAGGCCCAATGGATGAGTGACAAGTGTCACCCATCCATTGTCCAGCCGATTTCACCCATGCATATCACTTCCCCTTACATCGACCATTTTCCCATTTTTCCCAAAACCCAAAACCGATCCACCATTTTCAATCCAATCCAAACCCTTGTCCCTTGAACATTTGTGAGAGGCCAGAGAGATGAGGAGGACCGGCTGGGCGTGGTGGCTGGCCAGGAAAAGCCACCGTGGATGACGGAGGAGGAAACCCGAGCAGGTAATCGGTTTTACCCGATTTTGTTCATTTTCCATTTTAATTGTTATGGGTCGATTTGGATGGTTCCAATGAATTAAATAGGTTTCTATGAGTGTTTTAGGAAGGTTTTGAGAGGTTTTGGACGCTGAGGGACCCCTGGGGTGAGTTTTGGATAATTGAATCGTGAGGGGTTTATTGGACCAGTCGGGTTTCTTGGGTTTTAGGGATCCTAATGAATTGGGTTAGGTTCCTAGGACGATTATAGGAAGAATAGGATCAATTAGGATTGAAAACGGTGAAAACTGGACCGGGAATGGACCTGGACCGGTCACGCCGGTCCAAGTTATAGGAAAAACCGGAGCGTACCGGTCGGACCGGTTGGCTGGAGGACAGGGATGACCCTGTGCAGTAGCGCGCGAGGCCAACGCGCAGGGCCATCTCAAGGCGCGTGCGGGCGTGTGTTAGGGAATTTGAGGAAGTTTCCAACATGTCAAATCATCTATTCAATGTAACGAACATTTTTGGACTGGTTTCGAGTCGATCGGACATCGTCTCGATATAGTTTGGGCTATTTGAAGGTTTCGGTGCACGTTTAAAAATAGTTAAAAATCCCAGAAAATTAGGGGGCTTTAGTGAGGGGGTTAATTAACTAGTTAGTAACCCTCTAATGTGATTTGGACAGGTTTGGGAACCCCGAAGGTGACAATTGACCCGGGAAGGCGTACGACGCGCATATCTAGGCAAAAACGCGGACGGTCTGTGAGTGGACTTTCTTTCTGAAATCGATACATGCATAAATGTTTTATATATGTTTTAATATGTGTTTTGTGATGCCTTGAGTGCATTTTGGTGTGTGTTTACTTATGGGCACATACTTCGAGGTTATCGGGTTTTTCCTGCACAGGGTCATCCATGTCCTCCAACCGACCGGTCCAACCGGTCTGGTCCATTTCTGGTCCAGTTTTCACCGTTTTCAATCCTAATTGATCCTATTCTTCCTATAATCGTCCTAGGAAACTAACCCAATTCATTAGGATCCCTAAAACCCAAGAAACCCGACCGGTCCAATAAACCCCTCATGGTTCAATTATCCAAAACTCACCCCAGGGGGTCCTTCAGCGTCAAAAACCTCTCAAAACCTTCCGAACACACTCCTAGCAACTTATTTAATTAATTGGAACCATCCAAATCGACCCATAACAATTAAAATGGAAAATAAACAAAATCGGGTAAAACCGATTACCTGCTCGGGTTTCCTCCTCCGCCGCTCACGGTGGCTCTGCCTGGCCAGCCACCACTCCCAGCCGGTCCACCTCATCTCTCTGACCTCTCACAAATGTTCAAGGGTCAAGGGTTTGGATTGGATTGAAAATGGTGGATCGGTTTTGGGTTTAGGGAAAAATGGGAAAATGGTCGATGTAAGGGGAAGGGATATGCATGGGTGAAATGGGCTGGACAATGGATGGGTGACACTTGTCACTCATCCATTGGGCCCATCCAAAATATCTGGGCCCCACTTGCTTCCAAATAGTCCCCATTTTGTAAAACGTGCAATAGTGCACTCGAATTGGCACTTGATCATAGATACATGAAAGACATTATGTACCTTTGCCAAGTCTGCTGGTAAAGCCAATCGATAAGCAACAGGACCGATCCGCTCCAAAATCTCATAGGGTCCAATGTAACGAGGACTTAACTTCCCTCGCCTGCCAAACCGTACGATCCCCTTCCAAGGAGATAACTTCAAGAAAACCCAGTCTCCTACTGCAAACTCCAATTCCCTGATCCTACGGTTGGCGTAACTCTTCTGTCTGTCATGAGCTGCTTTCAGTCGATCTTTAATCAGTGCAACTTTTTCTTGGGTAAGGTCTACCAGCTCGGAAGTAGTCAATCTCCTCTCACCAACCTCGGTCCAACACAACGGAGTCCGACACTGTCGCCCGTACAAAGCCTCATAAGGAGCCATCCCAATACTCTCCTGATAACTGTTATTGTAGGCGAACTCCATCAAAGCTAAATGTGACTCCCAAGTACCCTGGAACTATAAGACACGCGTTCTCATCATATCTTCTAGAATCTGGATGGTCCGCTCAGACTGTTCATCTGTCTGAGGATGAAAGGCAGTACTGAAATGCAACTTCGTCTCAAAAGCTTCTTGTAAGCTCTGCCAAAATCGGGAAGTAAACCTCGGATCCCTGTCAGAGACTATCGACTCTGGAGTACCATGCAGCCGAACAATCTCATCGATCAAAAACTGTGCAAACTGTGCCATCCTGAAATTCTCCCGTACTGGCAAGAAATGAGCAGACTTTGTGAGTCTATCCACGATCACCCACACGTAATCGTGTCCCTTCGGCGTCCTGGGCAGCTTGAATACGAAGTCCATCGTCAAATGTTCCCATTTCCACTCGGGGATTGTCAAAGGTTGCATTACTCCATAGGGTCTCTACCGCTCGGCTTTCACCTGTTGACAGATCAAGCATTTACTGAACTACTCCGCAATCTCACGTTTCATACCTGACCACCAGTAATGCTCTCGAAGTGTACGATACATCTTGGTCCCACTAGGATGCATCGCATAGGCTGAATAATGAGCCTCATCCAGTATCACCTTTTTCAGTGATCCATTCTCAAGTACACGCAATCGTCCATCCTTAACCAAGGCTTCATCCTCGCGAATCTCAAAGTCCTGTCTCTCTCCAGCCTCGACCTCAATCCGAATGATGCCCAAAATGGGATCCTCAAACTGAGCATCAATAACCAGATCAATCAAAACAGGTTGCACGTGGAAACTCGCTAGGAGTGCTACCTGACCATCCACAGTCAACTCTACTCCAATCCTACGGAGCTCAACCAACTAAGGCAATCAGACTGTCCTTAAATGCGATAAAGAACTAGCTGACTTCCTACTCAAAGCATCGGCTACCACATTGGCTTTTCCTGGGTGATACTCGATCGTACAGTCATAGTACTTAAGCAGCTCTAACCATCGACGCTGTCTCAGATTCATCTCTTTCTAGGTGAACAGATACTTTAAACTCTTATGGTCTGTAAAAATCCTGCACCTCTCGCCGTACAAATAATGTCGCCAAATCTTCAGTGCATGAACTACTACTGCAAGCTCCAGGTCATGTGTAGGGTAGTTCATCTCATGGGGTTTCAACTGCCGGGAAGCGTAAACAATAACTTTCTCGTGCTGCATCAACACACAGCCCAAACCCTATAAAGAATCATCACTATAAACCTCGAACTCCCCACTGTCGTCTGGAAGAGCTAACACAGGAGCAGATGTCAACCGTCTCTTAAGCTCCTGGAAACTCTGCTCACAGTTCTCATCCCAGTCATACCGAACTCCCTTCCGAGTCAGCCGCGTCAACGGAGCAGCAAGAATAGAAAAGCCCTCAATGAATCGCCGGTAATAGCCGGCTAAACCCAGAAAACTCCTAACCTCCGTTACCGTCATGGGCTGTTCCCAGTTTGCTACCCGCCTCAACCTTCTGCGGATCCACTCTGATACCCTCGACTGAAATCACATGACCCAGAAAACCAACAATGGTCAACCAAAACTGGCACTTGCTCAACTTATCATACAACTGGTGCTCTCTCAGGGTCTTAAGTACTATCCTAAAATGCTTCTCGTGCGCCTTCGCACTCTTCGAATACACCAAGATATCATCAATAAACACAATCACAAAACGATCCAAGTATGACCTGAACACTCGGTTCATGAGATCCATAAAAGCTGCTGGGGCGTTAGTCAACCCAAAAGGCATCACCACAAACTCATAGTGACCGTACCTGGTCCGAAAGGCTGTCTTAGGTATATCTTCTTCCTTGACCCGTAGCTGATGATATCCAGAGCGAAGATCAATCTTCGAAAACTACTGTGCTCCCTTCAACTGGACGAACAAGTCATCAATTCGGGGTAGGGGATACTTATTCCTAATGGTTACCTTATTCAACTGTCTGTAGTCAACACACAATCTCAAACCTCCGTCCTTTTTCTTGACAAACAGTACTGGCGCTCCCAAGGCGACATACTCGGTCGAATAAATCCCATATCGACCAACACTTGTAACTGTGCCTTTAGTTCCCTCAATTCTGCAGGTGTCATGCGGTAAGGAGTCTGTGAAATGGGCTGCGTACCTGGAAGAAGATCAATCGTGAACTCGATGTCTCGATGAGGTGGTAATCCTGGCAACTCCTCGGGAAAAACATCGGGAAACTCCCGCACCACTGGAATATCCTCCGCCCTCACTGGCGTAGCATGTGTATCCACCACGTGAGCTAAGTAACCCTGGCATCCTTTACGCAACAACTTGCTAGCCTCAAGTGCCGAAATAACTCCAATAGGGAGTACACGCTGATCACCCTGAAACGTAGTCTCTGGTAATCCTGGACTCCGAAAGGTCACTCTTTTATCGAAGCACTCGATAGAAGCATGATGTCTAGTTAACCAGTCCATACCCAAAATAACATCAAAGTCCCGTAGATCCAACAGTAACAAGTCCGCCACTAACTCAACCTCGCCTACCATCACCGGACACTCCCTCAGAACCTGAGTCACTACCAACACCTCTCCAGTAGGCGTACTCACCCCTAAGGCACAATCCAAGGTAGACACCCCTCTCTCTGTCACCAGACTACAACTCTGGGCTATAAACGAGTGAGTAGCCCCGGGATCTATCAAAGCAAAAACAGTGTGGCCAAGTATGGTGAGTGTACATGTCACCACTCCAGGTGCTGATCTAGCCTCCTGCTGGGTCATAGCAAAAACTCGCGCCTGAGGTCCTGATGACCCACCGCGCCCTCTAGAACTGCTCGTGGCACCACCGCCACCTCTAGGGCATGCCGCCCCTGATACTGATACAGTACTCCACCCGGGCTCTGCTACACCTCGGCCTGCTCCACCCTCCTGGGCTAACAAAGGAAACTCTCTCCGGAAGTGGCCTCGCTCTCCACAATAATAACAGTCATCTCGATCGGGTCCACCGGTCTGCCTCCTAGTATAAGCAACTGAAGTCGCACTCGCCAGAGGAGTCGGATGTGCTCTAGCTCCCCGAAATCTAGAGCCCTGAAAACTGCTTGGTCTGCCAAACCGGGCTCCACCAGCCGATGAAGTACCACCATAGTTGCCCCGCTTCGGGGTCCTCTGACTCGACACTCTAAGAAAAGAATGCTCACGGCATCGCACACTGCCCGAGTACTGTGGCCGGGCAGGCAAACTGGCCTCCACTCTCACAGCAGCGTCTGACAACTCCCTGAAGGTAGCAAATGAGCCAGCTGTCACAATGGCCCTAATCTCTCCCCGAAGACCCAACTCAAACCGACGACACTTCTCCGCCTCGGTAGACACAAATGCAGGAGCGAATCGGGACAACATCTGGAACCTCTGCTCATACTCGGCTACTGTCATGTTCCCTTGTTTCAACTGAAGGAACTCAGCCTCTTTGGCATCTCGGAAAGGGCGGGGATAATACTGATCCAAGAATCGCTCCCGGAAAGTCTCCCAAGTCACCGTATGAGCGTCCCAACCTGACAACTCCAGCGTATACCACCACTCATACTCTGCACCGTCTAACAGAAAAGTAGCCAACAACACACGATCCCCTGGAGGACAACGCATCACCCCAAAAATTCACTCGAGTCGGGTAATCCACCTGTGAGCTTCCTCTGGGTCTGCCCCACCACTGAATATCGTTGCCCCTAGACTCTGAGCTTGCTCTATATAAGCACTCTCTGCTTCTCTCGCCATGTCTTCAGGTCGTGGAGGGGGTTCACGTCTCGGAGGCATGGTCGATCGTACGCTGAAAGAGGCATAGAGTTAGTAAAACAACCTAAATACGACCTCGTACCGACACAAACCGACAAACCTATGCTCTGATACCAATTGTCAGGACCCGTCCCAAATATCACCTCGATACCCGGGACGACCCTGCTCCCGTCTGACAATCACACTTAAAGTACCAAAAGAACCTCTAAATAACCATAAGCATAACTATCAGACAAGGGAGTAATATAATACAACTGTAATACATAGCATAGTGTTATACAACATAAGCACAAAAGTCCTACTAGGCTAATCTCGCAACGGAAGAACGTCGTAAGCTCTATGCCTCAGTTCCTGCCTCAACGTTCATCCCAGCGCTATCACCACGACCTGGAGGGTAAATTAAAAACCAGAAAAGTGTGAGTGAACTAGAAGAAATAAGAGTTTCAAACACGGTTTAGTAACAAACAAGGATTAAGAAAAACAATAAGATTTTTCCCTCCGTTTTAAAATAAAGTATGCATTCCTAACGAAGTATCAGAAAACCACAACATAAAACAGTATAACAATTATGCTAAGATCATATCATAAAAACCAAATCCACTAATGTCAAAGTCCGATCAAACCTGCTGGATCTATCCGAGTCATTAAACTCAAACCAGGCCTCAAATGTAATCTGAGTCTTTAAACTCCCGAGTCTTTAAACTCAATAGGCCTACGGGGGTAATGTCGTAAATATCCGAGTCTTTAAACTCAATCCGGGCCCGACCCCCGTCAATCACAATATCCGGGTCTTTAAACCCAATATCCAGATCCAGCAAATCCAATCCAAAACCAATTGAAAACAAATTCTAAATCCATATCCAAACCCGAATCCGAAATCACTGGTCTGAAGCCCTTCCGGCGTCCAGAACCGTCATTCCGAACCCAAATCCGGAATTACACTTTTCGACTTTAAAATCAAATCCCGCATCTCGAAATCCGATTTTTAAAACCAAAACCTTGATTACCAAAATCATATCTCATCATCCATTTATAACCATCAGAAAACAATTATAAATTGAAAACCCAAAAGCATAGCATCAAAATCAGAAATCCAGCTTTTCTCGAAAAACGTGCGAAAACCCGAAAATGTCTCGAAAAACGTGCAAGTATAGCAACCACATATAATCATCATTAAGAAGCATAAAAAAATATTTAAAATCATAAAACATAAATAAAAGTAGTTAGGCATGCTCGTAAGAAAAGAAAGAGTCCACTCACGAGTCAAAAAGTGTTAATCGCGCTCCGTGCGCTCCTCGACTGTCTCAAGCGTCTCTCATCCTGTCAATAGGCAACAAATAGGGTCACAAACACGTCGAATATGCTAACCCTACTTCCCCCAATTTTTCGAGAATTTAATCGTAATTTAAATTTAAACCCTAAACCGTCCGGATCCTCGAACTAACCCGAAACAACGTCCGATTTTCCCTAGACTTGTCCCAATGGATTCCTTATAACATTTAGACCAAAAACGATGTTGGAAGGTTCCTCAGAATCCTCCCCAGGCGCCCCCACGCGCCGCCCAAAGTGGCTGCGCGTGGGCCTCACGCGCTGCTACAGTATCATCGTCTTCCTCGAGTCAGCCGGTTCGACTGTACTGAACCGGCATGACCAGTTCTTCTTCTTTCCTCCACCATTTTCCTCCCTTTCAATCCCACAAGCTTCGTCCAGTTCCCAGCAATCCATTCCAGTCCTAAAACCTAGAAATCAAAGCCCTAAACCTGTCGTCTTCAACCTCGAAACCAAACTGCCCGAGAACCCTGTTTCGGGTTCCGGCCACCCAGGTCATCCCCCGTCACGGCACCAACCTCAGACGACTCCTAGGGCCTTCCTAAACCTCAAATCACTCACCAAAGCCCTCGACTCTAACCCAAAAGCTACGACTTTCAAAATGAACAAAACGGGAAAAATAGGGGATTTGGGTCTTACCTTCGATTCGTCTTCCGCCGTTCGCACCGCCGTGTACCACGGTGTCCACTAAGTCCCCTGCAGCCGTCTTAGCCTCCTCTCAGCTTGGATTGAACCAACACACGGCACAACCACCATCAAGTCCCACGGCCTTCTCTGTTTTCCCTGAAAATCGAACCTCACGACCACCGTGTTTCTAGCACGATTTTAATCCCAAACCAAGTCACCAGCTACCCTTCTTCTCTCTGTCACTCTCATAATTCACAAAACTCTCACACACTCCCTGAATCGATCACAATCCTCACTGCCTCACCTCTCTGGTTATGTTCTTCGAAGACCAAATGCACGGTTTAAACTTAGCCAAGTTACACCCGTGTTTATTGTAAACAATCCTAGAACCATCTGGTCACTTCCACGTGTCCAATTTCCCATGGACATCAGTACAAATATCCAATCCCACTAATGCCACATGCTCTTATCTGATTGGCCCTAAAGGAAAAAGACCAAAATGCCCCTAAAAGTAAAATTACCATTTTGCCCTTCAACTTTCCAGACCCATAACTATTCCGTCCGACGTCTGATGACAGCGTGTCGCCTGTCGTTGTACTCAGGACGTCGAGAGCTATCTTAAGGTCCTCGATCTACGTGAAAATCAAAAGTCCTATAAAAAGTCAACATTTTCCTCTATTTAGTCAAAATTACGGTAACGCCCTCAATCTTCCGAACGTCATAACTTTTTCTCTGATTGTCCAAATCGAATATGCCACCTTTCTACGGACTCGTGACGGCCTAAACTACGTCACGGTCAATGGTCAACACTCATCCAACCTGTAAATCAAAAAGTCAACTTTTACACACTATTCTCAAGGGCAAAATTGTCCTTTTATACAAATATTTACAAAATTACACTTGTACCCTTTCTGAAGGTACGGGTTGTTACAAGTTCCATCTAAAATAAATTTATAATTTTGTTAGTACATTTGTATATATATATATATATATATTATCAGCATATACGAGTTGGCTATCCATCCAAAATAAATTTATAATTTCGTTATTACAATTGTGACCCCTAGCATTTTCATGGGAAATAGGTTTTTACGACATGCATAAGGGTCGCAAATATGTATATTAAATTTGACCATCATGTTGTTGCAACGAAAATTTCCCTTTGCAATCCCGTTGTAAATATCATTTGCGACAATTATAATCCGTCGCTAAAAGTGTTGAATTTTTTGCGACCCCACTTTGTTGCGATGGTTTCTTATCCGTCGCAAGACCTTTGCAAAAGCTCTTTTACGACGCTATTTGAAGTTGATGCGATGGATTTTACCCATCGCTTATAGCCCCCTTTTTTTTGTAGTGATGCAATCGAAGAATGGTAGTCCCCACTCAAACACAAACACATAATCATCTATACATGAAGTCTTCTTGAAGATGCAATAAGCCAGGCGTGTGCTTAGGGGTGGGCACGGTTCAGTTCGATACGGATAATGACAATATTCAAATACAAACCGTTAAAAATCTTAACGGTTCAATACGGTTTGGATTTTCTAAAATTAAAAATAAAACTGTTTCGATCCAAATCGTTACTAACGGTTCGATTTGGATCGAAACGGTTTAAAACTATTAAGAAATATAAAAAAATAAGGATATAGAAAAAATAAGGATACCAATAAAAAATCAATACTCAATATTCGAACTTTTATATATTTAGCTTGCTAAGTATTGAATTGCAAACATTATCACTATACTAAGATTTATCAAACACGCCACTATTTAATAATTTTTTTATTATACTCTTATATGAGTATACATATACTTATATGGGTATATCTAAATATCTTTTTATTTTATTATTTTTACTTTGTATTAATAATAGATTTAAACATTAATAAAAATTAATATATTTTTTAACGATTCGGTTTGGATTTCAAAATGAAAATCCAAATCCAAATCGTTTGACTTTTATCCGGTCAAATTTAAATCGTTGGATAAATAACGGTTTGAATCGAATCGATTAGCGATTTTAATGGATTCATGTCCACCCCTACGTGTGCTTGTGATTCATATATATATCCGTGCGTCCGTGCCCTGTTTCATCACATGTCAATCTATGCAAATTATTAATAATAATCCAGCTAGGGATGGTTATAAATACTCTTGTTACTGGATAAATTATGGGTATACTCTTTAAAACTTAAAATAGGTAATACATTGGTATATATATGGCCATCTATAACCTTATCGTACCCTTACTTCAAAAAAAAAAAAAAACTCATCTAACCATCCCTGAACATACCAAGTATGCTAACATGTGTGAAGTTTTTATATATAGTCTACTCATTTTATAAGGCAAAAATCCGTTACATATATGTAATTGTATTAGCATACACAATTGCATTGTATATCGATTTAAGTTTAGCAATATGTAACTTGTGTGTCTGCATTGTCATTTATGATTGTTAAATTTGAAAATTAAAAATTCAATCCGACTAAATATGTATAAAAATACTACTAAGATTATACATTTAAACTATCCAATAATTTCTTGGTTAAAAAGAAATATTCTATATAATTTCTCGAAACGTGTGATACTAGTTTATGAACAAGTTGGGAGTTTCCCAAATCCCAAACATGATGTAATAGCCACAATGGCCGAAGAAAACGTCTGAGCTAGCAATGAAACCCTAGCCGGCCCATTGACATTTCGAATGGAGATGATCGAGGAAGCACAGCAGCAGCAGCCGATAGAGAAGCCGTGAATCCCAAGCCATAAAGCAAACTCACACACAAGGCCAAAAATAGGAGAAGATCATGGGGGATTTTCTTTACCTTTTCAGTTAAAACTGTTACCAACAGCTACCTAGCGCCCCCGGCCACAACTATAAACCTGAAAGATTAATTGGCAATGGAAGTGCATGACCTTTGAAAGAGCAAAAGAGATCCATCTTCATAAATTATAATTTATTTTGAAATGAAAATATGAGTACTGGTCATCTAATTTTAGTGTGAATTTAAAAGCTAATTATTTTAAAAAAAAATCAATTTTATATATTTAAAGTTAAGACTCCAATTCAACGGAGCACAATGGAGAAATATGAGCACAACGGAGCATGCAGATTGAAGAGCTGATTTGATGTAAAAGCCTGTACGGGTGGGGTTGTGTCTCAAAGTTCGAGCATGATGTGTCAAAATCCCATTGCATCAATCTGTTCCCAGTACCCACCCCCACCTCCACCATCCACACCTCCTTCCCTTTGATGTTTTGATTGTGATGGATGGATGGATGGATGGATGGATGGGATTGCTGAGTCGATCCATGCATGCTTAATTTAATCATTTCGTCTGTTGAATTTTGTGAGCCAACCCATTTGGAATTTTGAATTTGGAAAATTGGGGTTTTCTTTTTCCTTTTTTCCTTAAAACAAATAATTGACATTTCTTGGGCTGGAATCATGTAAAATGAAGGGCATTATAAATCAACCTCACCAACCATTCCAACTTTCCTTTTCTCCGAAAGAAAGATGTCCACTTCCTCTTCCAGTAAATATGTACTTTAGTAAAGTTTCCAGCGTAAAAATGGCATAGAATATGAGGCCACTATTTGAGATGAGATATTTGACGAGCGTTAATATTCTGAGGGCGATTATATTTTATATAAACATTATCAGCAATAAAGAGCTAAAATTTAAACAATACTTGGGATTGAATCCCCTTTGTCATGTCAATCAATCGATAGAACTATACATTAAGCCAAGATGATGACAAGTAAGATAAATAAGAATACACAAGAAATAGTAATAACCAACAATTTACGGGATGATTTAGAGGAAATATTAAATATAGCCTTCCTCTTGGGAAATATAATAAGGAGGCTTATACCCCACGTTCACATCATCTCAAAGGGTTCTCTACGAGAGAAAGAAAAGAGAGATTGGTTAAGAAATGTTTCAAGCCCGGCGTTATCTCTTGGGAGTCTCTTGGGAGATAGTGCGATTTTCACGGGGTTGAGAAATGGTATACAAAGGTTGACTCGGATTTATGTATAAAACTCTTGAGTATGTTCTTTTATATTTGTAATTTTCTCACATTATAGCGAATGTGGAAACACTTCGTTGATGTAGGCAAACAGCTAAATCATGTAAATTCTTAGATGTTCTTATTTGGTTTACTTATTATCATCTTTGGATTAAATTTTAGTTCAATCAATTAATTGACGTAACAAATAGGATTTGACAAGACCCGTCCTACGTTTGCACGAAAACTGCACCGATCATGCTCTCGTCTAACGACTTTTGTCAGACTAAGAGTAATCCTATTCAAACTCCATCGGGATTAAATTCAGTTTAAGTCTAATTAATCCCAACTTTATATCACTAAACTCAAAATAAAATTATAAACAATTTTCATGTTGGAGCCATTTCGAGAAGACGCTGGACGCGCCTTCACGCGCCATCACAAGCTTCTGCGTGTGGTGGCCACGCACAGGCCACAGGATTGCCTTCTAGACCTGTAAGTCTGGGTTCCGGGTCGGCCAACTCGCAATGGCGACCCGGCCATTTCTCCACCATTACACGTCCATTTTCATCATTCCAAGCATCAAACTTCATCTAAACTAACTAAAGAGAAGATCTAGGAGGTTAAGGAGAAGAGATACTTACAGAATCACGTCGTTCAACCTTCACCACCTTTTGGCCATGGCTTCCCAACCATATCCTCGACTTTTCCACCATCCATGTTCTCCTTTCTCTGTCCTAGAATGATCACATGACCTTCAGGAGGACACTACCACGTCCATCTTCAAGTTTCCTAGCATGGCACTAGAAACCCGAAGTAGATGCCTCACGGGTTCCTCCTCGTCCTTACTGTTTCCCCCATGTTTTCCCTTTCTTTTTCCCAATTCTCTCTTTCTTTCACTCTCACATTCCCTCTTCTTCCTTTATTTTCCCTTTCTCTCTAACTGGTTCCTTTTCTCTTGAGTTCTTCCTATTTCCTCTCTTTTTCTTATTTTTGATTGCCCTGCGCCGAACTCTTTATAGGCCTACAACATACATACATATATAGCTACATAGGTCGGTGGGAAGAAACTGAAAAGAGAATTGAAGGGTTTTCTAGAAGTCTCTAGTCCTTTTGTACAAAATTACTAAAATACCATTTTTGGTCAAAATAACGGAAGTACCCTTATTCCAATTTGGCTAATACCAAAGCTTAACAATGTTCGATTCCCTTATACTCACTGTCTATAAACTTAAGACTCCAAGACCTTCGCAAAGGTCCTCACAAAATGTCCAACAAATCCTTAGGTCAAAAAGTCAACTCTTTGACCACTATGGGCAAAATAATCATATTATTTTACTCAAACGTCCTGGGTGTTACATGATTAAATCCTAACAACTGGTATCAGAGCTGTTGTTCGGTTATTGCAGGTGTTTGTTTATTGATTGTGGTGATTTTAAGATTTTTTTTTTAACCATGGTAGGGAGCATTGATTCAAATTTTAAGGTGGAGCAGTCCGAGGGAAGAGGAAGTTTTACTCATTAGCAAGGAAGAGTAAAGGACATCCTTGTTCAACAAGGCATGGCTAAAGCATTGAAGGGAAAATGTGATGCCAGACGAGATGATAAATGGGAAAATATAGACTTGAAGTGTGTTAGCATGATCTAGCTCTTTATTGCTAATAATATTATTAACAATATTATCAATGAGGATTCAACACCAACATTGTGGGAGAAGTTAGAGAAACTCTATCTCGGAAAAAGTTTAACCACAAAATTGAATCTAAAGTGGAATTTATATAAGCTGAAGACGCAAGAGGGTGAGAATCTCATGGAGCACTTTTATAATACCCAGAATATTCGAGAAAATGGAAAAAATGACCATTTTTCCCTTGAAAGTAAAAGGGGATCAAAAGTCAACCCTTTGACTTTCAAGGGAAAAATGGTCATTTTTTCATTTTCTCAAATATCCGGGATGTTCCAATTTTAATGTGTTCAAAGGTTTGTTGGATCAACTAACAAGAGTTGATGTATAGATTGAGAAAGAAGATCAAGCATTACTGGTTCTTACCTTACTTCATGATTCATATGAACATATTGTTACCACAATGTTATATGGTAAGGATACATTGAAGATGGAGGTGGTCAAGACAGCAATACTTTTATCACATGAAAAGAGGGAAAAGGTTGAAGACAGCCATGATTCATCCTTAGTTGCTCATGACCTGAATCATAGGGGAAGACAATTTGCAAGGTGACCTAGTAATAGCATGTCTAGATCCCAAGGCAATGGAAAGGGAAAGCAGTGATACAAGTGTAAAGGCAAGTAGTGCTACAAGTTTAAGGAATGCGGGTACATAAAATGGGATTGTTCGACTTGGAAAAAAAGGATTGTAATGACCTGTCCTGAATATCGGGATTAAATATTAATTAATTATGGATTTAGAATGACTAATTTGGGATTAGTTGAGCGAAATCGGACGGACGGTGTAAAATGACCGTTTTGCCCCTGATCGGACGTTCAACGGGAAAGTTATGGGTCAAAAATGGAAACGATACTATTCACATAACTCGAGAAATGGACACGTGTACTATTTGGATTAGGGAAAATACCTGGATTGGACCCACCAGATGAGTGGCAAGTGTCACCCATCTGATTGGTCCAAAAACCCAAACATTTGGGGATTTATTATTTTTCCATCATTTTCATCTTCTTTGATTTTTCATACCTGAACCCCTCCCAAACCATATAACCCACACACCACCCTAATCTTCACAAACCTTGATTCACTGATGATGGTGTAAACATGGAAATGAGTGAGTGAAGTGAGATGAGGCTGGTGGTGGCCACAGTTTGAGCCGTTGTGGATGGTGGCCGGCGAAGCCATGAATGGTAAGCTTGGGTTTAAATTTCGAATATTGGTGTTTGGTGCGTGTTAGTTGATTCTAACGATTGGAAGCGGTTTCTGGTGATCATATGAACGGTTTAGGATTGAAACTAAGGCTCGAGGTGGCCAGAATCGTGAGGAACACTGCAGGGGAAGGACGACCGGTTTATCCATCAATCGTTAAGGTATGATTTAGGTTTTTGAAATCATGAATGGATAGAGCACGATTAGATGAAGGTTTAGGAATGAAAATGGGTGAAAATGGACCAAAAACATGGAAGATATGGCCCTGAACCGATCACGCCGGTTTAGTTGGACCAGCCGAACCGTTGGACCAGTCTGGACCGGTTCGACGTAAGGTTGAAGACAACCTGTGCAGTGGCGCGTGGCTCCCATGCACAGGGCCTTTGGGAGGCACGTGGGGCACTGTTTGGGGAAGTTTTCAACATGACTTTTAATCTATTCGATGTAACAAACATTTTGGGACTGGTTTCGAGTTGATAAGACATTGTTTCTATATAGTTCGGGGTGTCCGGAGGTTTAGGATCGAGTTTTAAAATGTTTAAAAATTCAGGAAAACTACGGGGCTTTAGTGAGAGGTTAATAAGGTAGTTAGTAACCCTCGAGTATGGTTTGGACAGGTTTGGATGTTCGGTGATAGTGATGTGGCTCAGAAGGGCGTATGGCATGCGTATCGAGACGGCAACGTAGGATGGTCTGTGAGTGGACAATGTTTTCTAAACTGTGATGCATGCATAACTGTTTTATATGTTTATATGTGTGATATCTATAGTAATGATTGTGGCATTGGTGATTTACATGGTTGCACGTATTTCGAGGTAATTTTGTACTTGCACCTATTTCGATGTTTACGATTTTATACTGTGGTTTTACGTGCTTGTGGTTTCGGTGATGGTTTGATGAAATGGTTTTGGTTTTGGAAATATGAACTCGGGTATGATACCCATTTGAGTTATATGATCAGGTCAGGGGCCCAGTTGGTTTATGAAATCGGGCATGAGGCCCAATTGTGATTTCAGGTTAGGGACCCTACATGGTTTTAGAATTATGGATTTATGAATGGTCTCCTCTAGGTGTCTGGGACAATGGGGAAGTCACGATGCATTGCCTGCGAGGGCTCATTATACGGAGCGACTAGACCGTATAGTGACTCAGTAGCAAGATTACTATGATTAGACGTCTGGGACGTCAGACATCTGGGATGTCAGAGATATGAACCCGGAAAGACCCCAGGCAACACGTGTTGCTTTTACCATGAGATATGATGTCTGGGATGTCAAGTGGCTGGGATGCTAGGCATTTGGGACGCTAGGCATCTGGGATGCCGAGGATGGTTATGTGGTAAATATGGATTATTGGATTTTTGAAATAGTATTTCAGTGTTTATGGATTTGTGTTATGGATTTAGGCAGTGGCCCAATTGGTTCTGGATTTAAAGATTTTGGTATTATACGGTTTTGGGCTGAGTTCCCTCACATGTTTGGTTTTACGGTTTTTGCGCTAAGGACTTAATGGTTTATTTAAGTAAATGATTTGATTATGAGTTTTCGATGCATGCATACTTTTAGTGAAGGGCATAAATGTATCTTTATTAAATGTGTTTTATGAACTTATTGATTTTCGTCCACTCACAGTTTTTAATGGTTTTAATGCCCTTCAGGTTGTTCACAGATGCGGGTTTTAGTAGAGACCGAGACATCTCACTCCTCCACTGATCCTAGCGCGTTCTGGGAGCCCCATATGGGCTGAGGTATGAATTATCCCTTATCTGACACTTCGTGTCAGACGGGAGCATGGCATATCCTGCATTAATCCTGGGGGGATTAGGATGGGTCGTGTCAAGTGGTATCAGAGCCAGACCACGACTGGGAAGTGTTCCAGTGATGACGCTGGGCCCTAAGGGGGTGGATTGTAAGACCCGTGTCTTGGAGGGAACGGTGAACGATCCCACATTCCTGCGATTGGGGAATGGTCTAAGAGAGGAATGGTGGTGTGCCTTAAAGGTGTAGACACACCTCTATCTAGCACGAGGCCTTTTAGGAGCTCAGTGGCTTTGGGTTCACTTGGAACTCCAAAGTTAAGCGAGTTGAGGCTGCTGCAATTCCATGATGGGTGACCCCCTAGGAAGTTGCACCGTGAGCTCCCGAAGACAAAACCGTGTGAGCGAGGAAGCTCAAAGCGGAAAATATCGTGCTAAATGAGTAGGATCTGAACCGAGGAGGGTCGGGTCCTGACAAGGATGGCAACGGGGAAAGATCCATTACAAGTAATATATCTTCTCAAAGTGACTGGATATTTGATTCGGATTCGAGTCGTCACATTTTCTCCAAGAAGGAATATTTTGAATTTTTCCAAGAAAGAACGGGTAGGTCATTCTTCTTATCAAATGGGTCTAAATGGGACGCTGGTGTAGGAACGATGAAAATCAAAATGTTTGATGGAATAGTGTGCACGTTGGATGGCGCGACATATGTCCCAAAGCTACAAAGAATTTAATATCTTTGAGCTAGTCAGACTGGTTGCAAGTGTTCTATTGCAGGGGGAGTCATGAAAATTATATGTGCTTGTAAGGTCCTAATGTAGCAACCTGCCCTGTAATCACAGGATTATCAAGAGATTAATGAGATTTAATTAAGGATTATCAGAAGATTTGTGGTAAAATGATGATTTTTCGCCTGGAGGAAAAAATGTTGACTTTTGACTCGAGAGGCCATTTGCACGTGGACCGAGGCCCATTACGTAGATCGCATGATGGTGATTGCATAGACAGGCAACACGCCGATTTTGGATGTCGGGAGGTTATTTTACTAGTCAAGGTTCATTTTAATCAGATTTTATGGTGCATGTACTTCGAGGAAGTTAACTTTAGTTGTTAAATAGTGGGACCCAAACTATCTAGTAGGACCATAGGATGAGTGACAAGTGTCACTCACCCATGGATCCTTATCCCTTTCACAAATCCCTTTCTTCTTTATTTCATCCACCCAAAAATCAACCCCCACCCCTTTCCATCAACTTCTTCATATGTGGTTATGGTGTGAGAGGGAGAGAGTGAGGTTGAGAGTCGGAGAGGGACGATGGAGAGACAAGTAAGCACAAAAGGGCTGGTGAGAACCTAGAAATAGGTAAACCCCGTGAAACTTTAAAGGTTGGATTTTAGTTTTCTCATTTAACACGTTTGGAACGTGGAACTAAGGCCCTTATTGTGCTCGTTGAGTTTCTGCGAGGCTACATGGAGGAAAAATGGAAGAAAATGACTCATGATAAAGATCTCGGGGGTGCTCGAAGCTCAACTGTGGGTGTCGAGCTTGGATTCGAGGTTTTGCAGTTATGTTCTTCGTGTTTTTAGCCCATAGATTGTTTTCTAGGTAGGCTAGGATTAGAACGGTGAATGAATGGCAAAATTTGGACGTTAAATGCCAAAGTTAGAGCCGAGTCACGATTTGGGTCGGTGCCACCCAGCGAGAGCTGTATGATGATGCCACATCATCTTGTCAGGCCATGTGGTAGACCAGGATTGGTGCCACGTGACGAGTTGTCAGGACCTATTATTGCTGATGTGACTGATGTTGACGTCAGTAGTGGCGTCAACAAACACGTGGCACATGTCAGGTGGTGCCACATGGCACTTGTCAAGTGGTGCCACATGGTAGGTTGTTAGAAGTTGTCAGATGCAGGCTGACATCAGCAGATGATCTCAGCATTGACCAGTGTTGAATAGTGTTTACCAAAATTTGACCAGCACATGTGTCCGCATGGGCACAAATTTCTAGGTCAAACTAGTCTTGTTTGAAAGGTTTCAACGTCCTTAATCCAGTGGTGGTGATTTTAGGTCGATCAGAGATCATTTGGTTAGTGCTTCGTAGGTTTTTTCCTCGGGAAGCGTGTTCGAGACGAGTATTCTGTTCCGGGGTTTTTGGGGGTTTCTTATATGGACTTATATAGACCAATAGTGACGCTTGAGTGTGATTTGGACAGGCCAAGACGTCCCAGAGGCGTCAGATTGGCTTATGGCTCATGTTTTGAGCGAGCTGCAGTACGGTGAGTGGACATTTGTTTTCCGAACCCCTATGCATGCATTTTTACATGATTTTATATAATTTATTATGGGAATTTCTTGATGGTTATTTACGTACGATCCATATGAATTTTGGGAATTTTTCTGAATATTCAAGAAATATGTTATTAACATGTTTTATGAGGAAATTGGGTTTATTATACGCCGGATCATTATTGAGTTTGGGAAATGGTTTTAGACTTGTTATATCATGTTTATATGATTTTGGTGGTGATTGACGGACTTGGATTTTACATGATTTTATGAATATTTTAATAGTTGTTTTACGAGGTCTTGATTAGGTTGTGGTTTTGGGCTTAGGCCCAAGATGTTGGTCTATGGTTTGGATTGCGATGTTGTTATGAATATATGATTCCCTCGTTAATCATGATGTGAGATGTTATGATGATTGTGATGATTGTGATGGTGTGAGATGTGGTGTGGAGACCCTCCTCGAGATGCCAAATTGGTTGGACGGTTTCAGATGTCAAGGTAAAACTCTGTAGTTCCCAAGACCGATATTGTGATGGGTAGTCAGGGACATCAAGGTAAAGGTCCGTACTCCCCGAGACTTGTGAGAAGTCTCAGACGTTGAGGTAAGGCTCCGTAGTTTCTAAGACTGGGACCGTGATTCAGACGTCGAGGTAATGCTCTGTAGTACTTGAGCTGGTCCATACTCGAACATCGAGGTAATGCTCCATAGTTCTCGTGTGATATTAGCCTACCGATAGTGCACATTTGATATGATGTTTCAGCTTGCAAACTTCAAGGTTGGGTTAGTTGATGTAATTGGCTGCTTGATGTGTTGTTGGGTTTAATGTGGCTGGTTTTGTGTACTGATGTGGTGGTGTTGGCATTCTGGCTTTTGTGTGTGGTACTTGAAATGGTTTTGTGTTGGAAAGTTTTGGAAGCTATGATTTTCTGGTTCCTGCAAGTATGTTGATATTCATGTTTTATTTGTAAATTTTATGCATGCATAGTTTTATTAAACAGAGGGTTTAATGATTTATTTTCGAAAAAGAGTTTTTCCAAAACTTTGTTTTTTTGTCCATTCACACATTTTATCGGTTTTGGCACCCTCCAGGTTGATGGCGGACGTGAGCTGTGTGAAGGCTGAGGTATCACGGTGAGTGCGTACTCTAATCATACTGTTTAACATGTGATAGTATCACTAGTCTGACACGTGGTTAGGATATTTACTTAATCCCAAGGGTATCATAGTCTTTTTACAAGGTCGTGTCAGACAGGAGCAGGTCCTTCCACGCAAATCATGGGGGATTACAGGGAGGGTCCTATCACCTAATGAAGGGAGAAGAATGTGATGATTTATTTCATCTATTTGGGAGTGCTATAGCATATACCTCAATGGTATTTAGGAAACGGTGTGTACAAGAAAACATGTTCTTAAGGTTGGTCTTAGTTGTGGGCATAGCAGAGACTCAGACCTTAATGTGTTTAAAGGCTTGTTGGATCAACTGAAAAGAGTTTACGTAAAGATTGAGAAAGAAGATCAGGCCATACTGATTCATACCTCACTTCAAGATTCATATGAGATATTGTTACCACAATCTTATATGGTAAGGATACACTAAAGATGGAGGAGTTTGAAATGACAGAACACTTATCACATGAAAAAAGAAAAAAAAAGGTTGAAGACAACCATGATTCAGCCTTGGCTGCTCCTGACCTGAATCATCGGCGAAGAAAATTCACAAGGGGGCCTAGCAATAACAGCTCTAGATCCCGAGGAAATGGAAAAGTAAAGCAGTGCTACAAGTGTAAAGGCAAGCAGTGCTACAACTGTAAGTAATATGGGCACATAAAATGGCATTGTTCGACTTGGAATAAAAAGATGGCTACGGGAAAAGCTCCATTACAAGGGTAGCGTAAAATTATATGGATATCAACGGAGATGTTCTCACAGTCTTTGCAAGTAATAATATCTTCTCCAAGGTGGAATATTTTGATTTGTTCCAAGAAAGAACAGGTAGGTCGTTCGTCTTACCCAATGGGTCTAAATGTGACATTTTGGGTGTAGGAACGGTTAAAATCATGATGTTTGATGGAATAGTACGCACTTTCGATGGGGTAACATATGTCCCAAAGCTGCAAAAGAATTTAATACTTTTAAGCTAGTTAGGTTGGTTGCAAGTGTTCTATTGCAGGGGGATTCATGAAAATCACACGTGGCTGTAAGAACCTAATGAAAGGAGAAGAATGTGATGACCCAAACCTCGCTGGTTTTTAGGATACGATGTGTACAAGAAAACAGGTTCCTGACACGAGTCTTAGATGCGGGCATAGCAGAGACTTTGGGCCTTAATATGTTCAATGGTTTTTTGGATCAACTAACAAGAGTTGATGTAAAGATTGAGGAAGAAGGTCAAGGCTTACTACTTCTTACCTCACTTCATGATTCATATGAGCATCTAACAAGAGTTGATGTAATGATTGAAAAAGAAGGTTAGGCCTTACTACTTCTTATCTCACTTCATGATTCATATGAGCATATTGTTACCACAATCTTGTATGTTAAGGATACACTAAAGATGTAGGAGGTCGAGATGATACTACTCTTATCACATGAAAAGAGAAAAAAAAAAGTTGAAAACAACCGTCATTCAGCCTTGGTTGCTCATGATCTGAATCGTAGGGGAAGAAAATTTGCAAGGCGAACTATTATAATAGGTCTAGATCTCTAAGCAATGGAACAGGCAAGTAATGTTATAAGTGTAAGGAATAGGGACACATAAAATGGGATTGTTTGCCTTGGAATAAAAAGGATGGCAATGGGGAAAGCTCCACTGCAAGTGTAACGACCCTAACCTTCAACTGGGGTAAAATTGAAAAAATTGGATGAAATGGACCATTTTGCCCCTAGAAGTCAAAGGTTTACTTTTTGATCGGGAAGGTTTTGGAAATTCCGTAAGCATCGTAAGGAAAGTCTCGATCTCCCAAGTATTTTAACAGGCAGCATGCCAAAATCGAAAATTATTTTAGGTTGGTTCGGGACAAGAACCCTAAGGGGCATTTTGGTAATTTAAGCTAAAATGGCATTTTGGTCATTTGTTGTTTTGACTAATGCCACATGTCACATTCTAGAGAGGCATGATATTTTGGCCTCACCACCGACCTAGCCCTCTATTTGTTTGTGTGGGTATGTGCTTTGACAGGTGATTTTCGGTGGCCATGGAAGCCATGGATAGTTGTGGCCGGGAGAGAAATACAGGGAGATGAGACGAAAATGACTAGAAAATGATGGAGAAGAGGAAGAGAAGAAGAAAAGAAAAGTTAGAGGAGGTGAGTGACCTGAAAACTGTGTGGAGAGAAGTGAGGAACTGTCAGCAAAATTGGGAACTCGTGAGTTGGGTTTTCGAGTTTCTGATTCAGGGAATTGGACATCGAAACTGGGTGCCTTAATGCCTTTCTGGATTGTTTGGGATCATGTTAATCACAAAGTAATAGAGCTTTGCAAATATGAGCGTTCTGTGAAGGAGCTACGAACTAGGGCCGAAAATCATAAATTCGAATCTTCAAGGTGAGTTTTCCCTCGTTTTTTTTAATATCATAGAGGTGATTTTTCCCTCGTTTTTTTTAATATCATT
The DNA here is from genome assembly GCA_032719365.1 of Prinsepia uniflora. NCBI lineage: Eukaryota > Viridiplantae > Streptophyta > Magnoliopsida > Rosales > Rosaceae > Prinsepia > Prinsepia uniflora. The sequence goes on along the minus strand of CM064866.1, from coordinate 46,333,548 downwards.
GATCCTCTTTATATTGAATTTAGATTAGATTGGACGTTTAAACGATGAAAATTGGTGAAGAAAATCTGGGTTTCGAACCGAGTCACACTCGCCGAGTCGGGTGACGTGGATTGTAGAAAATGAGTAGTCGCGAGGTTAAAGATGGGTGAATAGTGCTAGGCGCATGGCTCCCTCGCACAGCCACCTTGGGTGGCGCGTGTGGGTGCGTGGGGCCTATTTTTTATGTGTGTACAACACAAAATTTTGAGTATTCGAAGATACGAACGCAATGATACATGTTTCGAGTCGATTGAAAACCGTTTCGGGGTAGTTTTGGGTGTTCAAAGGTTTAGGGTTCGTTTTAGATTCTTTTAAAAATCCCAAAAAAATAATTCTGGGATTAATTATGAGGATAATTAGGATGGTTAATGATCTTTAGGTGTGAATTTTGACAAGTTTTGAGATTCCTAGAAATTTCGGAAAAACATGCAAGGCGGGATCCGGTTATCCGAACTGTGTTTGAGTGGACTTTTTTTTCCCGAAACTATTATGCATGCATACTTACATGAGTTAAATATTTTTTTTATGTGACTTTGATGATATTGAAGTGATTGGGAATTTTATCGGATTTTTGGTGAGTTACTGAATATTTAATTAATATGTTATTGCAAGTTTTATGAGATTTTGGTAAACTATGTTTTGAATATCGTTTCGAATGTGGTTTTTGAGTTAAATGTGGAATATGACATGAAATAACATGATTTGGAATATTTATGATTTTTGTATGATTTCTGAACGGTTTTTATGAAAAAGAACGTTAATGGCATGTTTTACGAGAATTGGTGTTTAAGCTATGTTTGAGGCTTAGGCCCGAGATTCTAATTGTGTATTTGGATTGTGAGATGAGATGTGTTATTGGTATGGTTGATGTAAACTGTGGTGATTGTGATGATGTGTGATACAGGGTTTGATATGAGCATGTGTTTCTCAAAACTTGTGATGTGTGAAATATTGTTCAGCTTGTGTTGATTGATTGTGACTTTCAGACGTCAAGCTCAAGACTTCGAATCCTGAGATTGCTATTTTGATGGTGACTTAGATTTCGAGTCTGGGACACCGAATCCTGAGTCAACTAACCCTTGGACGTCGAGTCTGGGGCTCCGAATCTCAAGTGAGTATGTGATGGCCTACTAGTAGTGCCCTTGTGATGTTATGATTGATGTTGTGTATATGCATTGATGATGAGTTGACTATACGTGAGTTATGTGTTGATGTTGGTTATGGATTGATTATGTGGATTGATGTGATGGCTTGTGAGATTGTGTTACGATGACTCGGACGTTGAGCTGGGCTCTAAATCCTGAGTGAGTTTGTGGTGTACCTGCTATTAGGGCAATGAGTTCACGTGTGACATTGTGATTTATGTGCTATATTCTTGCAGAGATGGTTATATCGACTTACCGAGGTTTTAGAAGGTTTAATGACTTTTTCTTTGAGAATTATTTTCACGTGTTTCGAGCTGAAAAACTGGATTTCTTTTAATCAAAAAGCGTGGTTTTGGAATGACTTTTCTTGTATGCATGCATGGTTTAATAAAACGGAGGGTAATATCGGTTGTAGTATATTTTTCAACTATTTATTTTTGTCCACTCATGCGTTTTCTTAGTTTTTTAACCTTCAAGGGCTGCTGCATGGGAATCGGGGCTCAAGAAGTGGAGGCATGAGTTGGCAGAGATGTTCTCATAGTCTCTCCAAGTTATATCTTCTCAAAGTGATTGGATAATAGATTCAGGTTCGAGTCATCACATTTGCTCCAAGAAGGAATATTTTGATTTGTTCCAAGAAAGAACAGGCAGGTCATTATTCTTACTCAATAGGTCTAAATGTGAAATTTTTGGTGTAGGAATGGTGAAAATCAAGATATTTGATGGAATAGTGCGCACATTCGATGGTGTGGCATATGTCCCAAAGTTACAAAATAATTTAGTATCTTTGATCTAGCTAGACTAGTTGCAAGTGTTCTATTGCATGGGGAGTCATGAAAATCACACATGGTTGTAAGTCCTAATGAAAGGAGAACATGTGATGGTTTATATTGTCTAGTTGGAAGTGCTATAACCAAAACCTCGATGGTATTTAGGAAATAGTATCCACACGAAAACAGGTTCCTAAGACGGGTCTTAGTTGTGGGCATAGCAGAGACTCGGTCACATGTTTCTAAGATTCAGGCGATGGTGAGAAAGAAACTCATGTTGGGGGAAGAGGTCATATCGAGGTCCCCCTTCAAAGCCTACTAGTAACTGTCGATCCGAAGTAGTTACACATAAATATTGGCCATCACGAATCAGGGGGAGTAAGGACCAAAAATCTGATTCAATTATTGTAGCTACTATAAGAATGAGGCCAATGGAAGTGTTTGTGGTATTTACAACGATGTCTTAAGCCGAGATGGACTTCAAGATTTGAAGTCAAGATCTCTATCTAAGTTGGGAGAGTGAGATTTTTGGATAAAACATCCCTCCTTATTTGGAGTAAAAAAAAAGAGAAAAGAAAAAAGAAAACTGTAACGACCCGTCCCTAATTTTAAGGATTAATTAGGGATTAATGACGGATTAGCAAGACTAATCGGGGATTAAACGCGGATTAACGGACGTTCAGGGTGAAATTACGATTTTACCCCTAGACGAGGGCAAAAAGTTGAATTTTGACCCGGGAGATCCGATGGCCTAGGGCCGAGGATCGTTACGTGGATGGCGTCGATACGAATCCGTAGACAGGTGGCACGTCAAAATCGGACATTCGACGGAGAAGTTATGATTCACGGAAGTTCGAACATACTATTGCACGTTTTACGAGACAGAGAATTTTGTTAGGAAGTGGGGCCCAGATATTTTGGGGAAGGCCCAATGGATGAATGACACTTGTCATCCATCCATTGCCCACCCAAATAGGTTCATGCATATCATTTTCACCTTCTTTGTTTCTTCATTCAAACCCGATCAATCCATCCAACCCCATTACAAACCCTTCCCTTTCTCATCATGTTTGAGAAACCAAGAGAGTGAGAGGAGGGCTGAAGGATGATGGTGGCTGGCCAGGACGGCGCCGTCGTGGACGGCGGAAGCAACCTGTGCAGGTAACTCGGTTTTTACCCGATTTCCTCCATTTTGAATTTCATTCGTTATGGCCGATTTTTCTTGATTAGAATAGGTTTATTAAGGTATTAGAAAGATTTTAAGAAGGTTTGAATGGTGGTTCACGGCTGAGGAGGCCCTAAGACGTATCTGGAAAATTGAACCATGAGGGGAAAGTTGAACCGGGGTGGATTTAGGGGTTTTTCATTGTTTTGATTTCCCAAATAGGTTTCTAGGATCAAAATAGGAAGTTTATGATTGATTAGGAAGAAAAGTGATGAAGATTGAACGGTTTAGGGGCCTGGGCCGGTCACGCCGGTCTAGTTAAACCAGAATTGCAAAGAAAACTGGACCGGCCGGTTCGGACTGGTCTGACCGAGGTTGAAGACGCACTGTAGCTAGGCGCGTGGCTCCCACGTGCAGCCACTTCAGGCAGCGCATGGTGGGGATTTTGGGGAAACTTCCAACATGTGAAATCATCTATTCGTTGTAACAAACATTTTGGGACTGGTTTAGAGTCGATCAGACATCGTCTCGATATAGTTCGGGATGTCCGAAGGTTTCAGAGTGAGTTTAAAAATAGTTAAAAATCCTGAAAAATTAGGGGGCTTTAGTGAGCGATTAATTAAGTAGTTAATATCCCTCTAAAGTGATTTAGTTAGGTTTGGGAACCCCAGAGATAATGATTGACCTGTGAGTGGACTGTCTTTTATGAATCTATGCATGCATAAATGTTTTATAAGTGTTTTAATATATTTTTTGTGATGCCTTGAGTGCATTTTTGTGTGTGTTTACGTATTTGCACGTATTTGAAGGTTTTCAGGTTTTATACGTCCTTATACGCGCTTACGCTTTCAGTTTTTATGAAAGGGTTTTGAAAAGGTAAAATCGAGCATGAGACCCATTTGGATTTGGTTTGACTCGGGCACGAGGCCCTATTGATGACTTACGGGTCTGACTCGTGGTCGCGACGGGTGCTGTGTGCATGGCGACGGACGACGTGACACTCGCCTCTGGACTGGGGATGTGTTTCCTCTAGAGAGGTCACGATGCACGTACCGTTGTCGCGCAGCCACTGAAAGCTCGACTTCAGAGTGCTGGCGGTTTAGGGGATCGATCGGTGACGTGTGCACCATGTTCTAGAGGTGGTCGCGGCAGTAATATGTTCACGGCGACATACTAGGATTGAGAGCGGTCCTGGATTGATGGTTGCACGCGTCGCTATGATCGAAATAGTGACTAACCCTGAGATATCAGGCTCGATGCCCCGTTGATTTACGAGTTCGAGCTTGATACCCAGTTATGGTGAAATCGGGCTAAAGGTTCCGTTGAGTCGTAAGTTTGGGCTAAAGGCCCAGTTGACTTGTGGTATCGGGCTTGAATCCCGTTTATGGTTTTCTATACTAGTGTGTATATACCCTCCTTATGAGCGTATTAGTCTAATCCAGACGTCGTTGATCCTGGAGAGTCACGATCCACTGCGTGGAATGAGTGACTCCAAGAGGGAGCACATTCCAGGAGTGATGAGATATGGTATAGTCTCGAACTGGGTCCGCATACCGTCCTCCAGACGTCGTAGATCCTCCATTTTGGACGATCCCTCTCAGACGTCGTAGATCGTTGGGGTAGACTTGGAGTGAGACACCGAGTAGTGTGCACACTGATAGATATATCGTGACGGGTTATTTAGTTGACATCAGAGGATGTCTAGCATGGGTTTTATATATATCTACGTATATGTGGATGAGTTTTCACTGAGATGGCGTTGGGCTGAGATCCACGCGTGTTGGTTTTGGGATGAGACCCATAGGTGTTGGACTGGGCTGAGTTCCCAGGTACTTTGATTGGATTTTGGGCTAAGGCCCCGTGTTATATTTGAGAAATGATTTTTGAATGCATGCATATGGTTTTAGTGAAGGGCATAAAGGTCTTTTTATGAAAACGTTTTTACAAAACTTTGGTTTTGTCCACCCACAGTTTTCGTGTTTTTAATGCCCTTCAGGCTGATCGCGGATGCGGGCTTTAGCAAAGACGAGACATCACACTTCTCCTTCATATCTTGGTGCTCTCTGATAGTCCCGGTTGGGCTAAGGACGGATTATCCCTGGTCTGACACTTCGTGTTAGATGGGAGCAGGCACGTCCCACGTTAATCCTTGGGGATTTGGGACGGGTCCTGTCAGAAAAAGTTGTAACCAACAATTTGCGGATGATATGCTACTTCTAATGATTAAATATAGCCTTGGTCTTTCGCTATATAAGAAGGAGGCTTATGCCACATGTTGCCATCTTCTCAAAGGGTTTTCCTAAGAGAGAAAACAAAGGGAGATTGGTTAAGGAATACTTCAAAAGTGGGTATATTTCATTAGAGAGAGTTAGATCTTCATAGGCTTGAGAAAGGGTGTACAAAGGTTGACTAGGGTTTGTGTACGAGAGTCTTGAGCATGTTATTTTATACATGTAATTTCTCACAATATAGTGAAAGTGGAAACACTTCATAGATGTAGGCAAACGGCGGAACCACGTAAACTTTTGTGTGTTCTCATTTGTTTTACTTATCACCATCTTGACTTAAATTTTAGTTTCATCAATTCATTGATGTGATGAAAGGGATGAAATCGTAAAAATACCATTAGGGAGGTAGGGATAGATGGAGCCAGATATGAGTCATTGCGTCCCTCCCAACCCAACAAATAGGGGTTCTGATTTTTTCATTATATTATTTATTTGTATATAGATATACAAATTATACTAATATTATCAATATGTGCATCAAACCATGTTCACCCCTCCTTTTGGGGTATTACTTTTGAAAATGGATAACATAGATGCACATAAAATTCTTTCAACTAAAGACTTTATCCATATATTGATTTGTGTTTTTTCCACCATTATGATTTTCTATATACAATCCTTCTCTTAGCATAATATTTTTAATTCCAAATAAAATAAAATAAATTTCCTTTGGATCACAATATCTTCAATGGACTAGTTAAATGAACTAAGAGCAACTTCAATGGACTAACTAATGAACTTTTAGATTAAATTTTGGAGAAAATATGCTAAATTATCCCACTTTAAAATCGAGAAACCACTAGAAGTTAGCTCCTAAAAAAGAGAAGAGACAAAGTGACACATCCCGGCTCAGAAAATCCACTAGGACACCAAAATCGAGATATGCTGGATGATATTCAAATGGTGACATTCAGATGATAAAATTCAAAGAAATAAAACGGTGCATTTTAGGAGGTCGTGTGAAATATAATTAGTAAAAACTTACTAACAATGCAGCGCGACATCGGTAGCACAAAGTATTGAACAATAATGGATGATCATAAAGTTTAAGCAACTACCTGAGTTACCCTGGTTTCCGATTCGACACCGTAGACGAGTGGTGTAAATATCAAAGCAACAACTGAGAACTCCTTGAAATGTATGAAGTACCACCGGGACCTGAGAGGTGCAAAAACAGAAGGATGAGTGGACTTATCAATTAAATCAACAAAAAAATCACAAGTTTAAAATGTACTTTAACCCCTCGGTTTGAAAACAAGTTCAAAAGTTAACACATGAAAAAAGTCATGCTTGTTTTACAAGCAATAATAATAAAATAATAAGCACAAGCACAAAACTCATTCTAAAACATAAATATTCAACGTATAAAACCATTGAACATGCTCTTGAGAGTCATGCGCACATGATAGGTTGTGTATTTGTAATTCGCTCGTGTACCACGAGCATGTGACCATCACCTCATGTGTCCTAGAGCTCAAGGACAATGTGGAATTATTTAACGAGTATTTTGAGCGAGCGCATGTGATTAATCACGTGGAGGCTAGTATGTGGCCAACAGATAGGTACTTGAGATAATGGCAACTTCTTGGTGGGCGTACAATTACCATCTTGACTCAAGGTCGTATCTCTGAATAACCATCTCTAGGTTATCATATTTTAGTTATACTTACAAAATCAAACATTATGGGATCTCTTTCCATCACAATTAATACAAATAAATCATGCTTAGTAATATAGTTTCCATTATCGATAAATCATGCCCAACCATATATATAATAATCTCAATAGTGGAAAACATGTCGGAAATTAACCTACTAGTAGTCACATAAAGCATGCATGGAAGAAATCATGTTAAATCACATAGAATAATCATCCAAGGCATGTTCGGAAACTATCATAAAAAATCATAAAACGTCCAGATAATATGTTTTTATAAAACGAAGTCTGAAAAAGAGTTCCACTCACAAACTAGTTGGGAAGTTGAAATCACCCGACATGACAAGCCATGTAAGCTCTAAACTTGTCACTATCCAAAACGAATCCGACCAAAAAGTAACTTAATGAATTCCAAGAAAACACTACAAGATGCCTCTCGTAGGTTACTCAAAATGGGACTAAAATGACTCGGAACAGACTAAAAACACACTTAGATTATCTGAAACATCCTAAAACTAGGCCCACGTATTGTTGTGGAAGGGGAAACTACCCCATGCGATGCCACCGCGCTGTCAAAGGCTGGAAAACAAAAACCATGCACCGACATATGACGTTGTGGGCTAGGAAGTGGCCTCACTTACCGTCACACACCAGCTAGAGGTAGAAAAGCAGCCTCAAGTTTTGCCACATGCCGCCAAGGCTGAGAAGGTCTAGCAGTTATGTAACGGCCCAGAATTTCAACAATGGTGAAATTGGAAAAGGTCAAAAAGGAAATGATCATTTTACCCCTAAGGGTCAATAGTTGAATTTTTGACCAGGATAGTTTTTGGATATTTCGTAAAGGTTGTTGTGAAGGTCTCGACCTCCTGAGTACATTGGTAGGTGGCATGCTAAAAACAGAGTCTAAACGAAGTCATTTTGGGTTTAAATCTTATAAGGGCTTTTTGGTAATTGGCAAGAAGGGTAGTTTAGTAATTTCCTTTGGAGGATTTTTTTTCTTATGGATGATTTGAGATGATGACAAGTGCCACTTATCTCATATGGCAGACTGCAACCGACTTGGGCACATCTGTGTGCGTATGTGGATATTTTAAGTTGTGTGTTTGTTGTTCGGCTGAGAGAAGAAAGAAAAAACGAAGAGTGAGAACTAGGGAAGAAGAAGAGAGAAAGAAGAATAAGAAAAGAGAGGGAGGAAGAAAAACATAAAGAAGAAAGGAAGGTGTTGAACTCAGAATCGAGAGAGAGAGAGAGAGAGAGAGAGAGAGAGAGAGAGAGAGAGAGAGAGAGAGAGAGAGAGAGAGAGAGAGAGAAAGAAAGAAAAATTGGAGTTTGATTGTATCTTGGATTTTTCGACCTAGACCCTTGAAACACAAATATATAGACCTTCTCAATGAGTTCCTACGAAGATATTAAGTGGCTAACTCGACATTTTGGACGTTGAAACCACCCAGTCTGGAGGGGTAACAGACGACCGCGAAATGATAGGATTTTGATTGTGAGGTAAGTTCTCGATTTTAGATTCGTGGATCCCTCTATGTATTGATGTAGAAGATCTTAGGTGAAATAGAAGTGAAAAGGGTTGAGAATTTAGAGAATTATGACTACGTCAGGCGACACAAAAACCAGAGAAACAGTGAGGAAGACGAGTGATAAGTTACCAATTGAGAATTATTCAATGACATTTCATATCCCTTTTACTTATCTTTTGATTATAATCATTCAAACAATAGGAGGAAATGATTTCTTTTGTGAAGTTTGTGCAGATTTCTTAGTTGAGGTTTAAATCATGTTTCTGCAATGAAATGTGATCTTTCCAAGGCTAACTCTTCAAGAACTTATCAAGGACTCACAAAATTCCACCTCAACATCTAAAACACGGAAATTACTCACCATGTCCCAAGAATTGCAGCTAAGCCCTCCAATTTAGCCTAAATTGCAATTAAGGGGTTACTTGATATTACTTGTGCAATAAGTTATTATTTGGCCAAAATTTGACTTCCTTTTGCAATGAGGAATGACATGGATTGACTTGGATAAGAAGACTTAAAGTTGTCCTAATCAAATCTGAAGTTAAAGGTGCAAGAAATAAGGAAAATGAAGTTTCTTGCAAATCAAGAAACACAGCTAGGGTTAATCAATCTTACCCTTAGCTGCAATTTTCATCTCCTTTCTTTTAGGAATCTTGTGATCTGATTTGGAAAGATATTAAATCAATTCCTAGTTAAAGATAAAGTCAATAAGTGGATTAAAGAAGGAAACAAAGCTTTCTTATTCAAGAAGGAACCAAAAAATGTGGCAAAGCCCCTTTTCACAGCTAAGTGTGTTTCCTTCCTAGTTTAGGGTTTTGTTTTCCCTTTCTTTTAGGGAGATGCTAGGGTAGGTGTGAGGCATATATAAGGATTGTTTTCTCATTGTTTAAGGGCGTCCAATTTACCTCCTAAGGTCCCAAAACTCTGTCAAAATCCATACTCACTTTTATAACATAGTTAGCTGCAGTTTTTGTGTTGTTCAAGATTTTGGATTCATTCTTGCTTCTTGATTGTTACGTGAAGCTTGGGAGAAGAATAAGTGTTCGTGCCACTTCTCTCACACATCATCTCTCTTAGTATTTGTGTTTCTCAATCCCTAATCTTTTTAAGTTTTTATGCATTTAATTATGATGTTTGTTAACTTAGATATGTGTGAGTAGTTTCCTTTAGGATTCGGGTTGTTTGAAGCCCTAGTCATGTTAGTTCTTATTTATATTTCTGGATCTTGATTATGATTGTTATGTATGCTTCGATTTGTTGGATTACTGTACTTCATGAACTCAATTTACGCTTATAAGCTTGATCACCTTATTTGTGTATAATTGTAGATGTAATTGCTTGATGGACCATAATATCGTCATGCAATTTATAGAATTATGTTTAAGAGGGAGAATCTTATTGGTAATCTAAACTCATGACTCACTAGGATTGCACATCACTTTTCTAGGGATAGTGTAGTGTCATCAAATCTTCTTCAAGTTTCATGCATTATCACGCACCATCGATAATAGTTGTTTAAGGGCGGCATATCACGCATAAACATGCAACCTAAGAGAAGATAAGAGGTGTGGGGTGAGCCTTAGCCGGATCCCTGCACGGGCACGTAATTTAGAAACATGCATATTAATCTAATCAAGGAAATCTAAAGAGAACTATAATTGGTAAAGGTGGATAACTAGCCCTAATTCGTGTCAATCAATCAACCGATATTTAATTTTATTTTCATCACTTTACTTTGTGTTTTTACATTCCAATTTCGTGCTCATCATCACTCAACCCCTACCCCCCCCCCCCCCCCCCTAATCATTTTCTTACTTCATAACCAAGTTATCTCATTCTAAACTAAGTGGATTCACGTTGAATAAGTTCTCGAGGGATCGACCTTTGAAACCGTACTATATTCGTCATATGATTTTGAGAACTTGCAAAGTATTACATTAGGAGTTTATCATTCATAATCTCTTGGTTTATAAATCTTCTATCAACGAGTGAATAGTGTTGCGTATGGCCACCACACGCAGCCGCTTCTGGTGGCATGTGGGGCTACTTGCTAGCATGTCTCTGGATACATACAACATGTTTTTTAATACTTTCCGTGTTAGGACCCGTCCCAAAACCCTCGGGATTAGCGTGGGACGTGCCTGCTCTCGTCTGACACGAAGTGTTAGGCCAGGGATATTTTCGTCCTTTGCCCAACCTGGGCTATCAGAGTACGCCAGGATCCGAAGGAGGAATGTGATGTCTTGACTCTGTTACAACCCGTATCCGTAATCAACCTAAAGGGCATTCAAAACACAAAAGCTGTGAGTGGACAAAACAAATATTTTATAAAAACATGTCATAAAAGGCCTTTATGCCCTTCATTAAAAACATATGCATGCATTCGAAAACCATTTCTAGGGTTCATGCCCGGTCCCCATAAACCTTCATGAACCGTAAAACCATTTGGGCCTTGGCCCGAAATCCGTAAATCAATACATGGGACCTCCGTCCAAACCAAAATACGGGGGAACTCGTCCCAAATCCAACTCATATGGGTCTCAGCTTAAAACCAATACGCGTGGGTCTCAGCCCAACGTCGTCTCAGTGAAAACTCGTACACATATACGTATATACATATATAACCCTTCCTAGGCACTTTGGGCACACAGCCCCTAAGGAACACATCCCCGATATATGTCACGATGTCTCTATATATATAAGTATCCATACTCCTCGGGGTCTCACTCTGAGTCTTCTCCCAGGATTTCTCCATCTCGGAGGCTCTATCTTCGGACCTAGTCCGATCATCTCTCTGGAATCTAGTCTGAGACCACATCATAACGCCCACTCTTGGAACGGGATCCCTATTGGGATACCCACTTTGGCCTGTGGATCGTGACTCTCTAGGTCGACGACTGGAGGAGACCAATCAATAAGCTCGTAAGGAGGGTATATACATACTAGTATAGCAAATCATAAAACAGGACTCACGCTCGATAAGATAAAGCAACTGGGCCTCCAGCCCGAACTTATGACTCAACAGGGCCTCTAGCCCTATTTCACAGTAACTGGGCATCGAGCCCGAACTCATAAATCAATGGGGCATTGAGCCCGATATCTCAGGGTCAGTCATGATCCCGATCATAGCGATGCATACAACCATCAATCCAGAACCGCTCTCAATCCTGGTATGTCGTCGTGAACACATCACTGCCGCGACCATCTCGAGACCATGGTGCACACGTCACCGATCGATCCTCTAAACCGTCAGCACTCCGAAGTCGAGCCTCGAGTGGCTGCTCAACAACGGGATGTGCATCGTGACCTCTCCGGAAGGAACGTATCCCAATCTGGAGGCGAGCGTCACGTCGTTCGTCGTCGTGCACACAGCACCCATCACGACCACGACTCAGACCCTTAGATCATCAATAGGGCGTCATGCCTGATTCAAAACCAAATCCAAATGGGTCTCATGCCCGGTTTTACCTTTTCAAAACCATTTCAAGAAAACCGAAAGCATAAGCGCGTATAAGCACGTATAAAACCCAAAAAACCTCGAACTACGTGCCAATATGTAAACACACACAAAAATTCACTCAAGGCATCCCAAAACACATATTAAAGAACTTATAAAACATTTATGCATGCATCGATTTCAGAAAGAAAGTCCACTCACAGACCGTCCGCGCTGCCGTCTCAATACGCGCTCGATACGCGCTGCCGTCTCCAGGGTTCCCAAACCTATCCAAATCATTGTTGAGGGTTACTAACTACTTAATTAACCCCTCACTAAAGCCCTCTAATTTTTCGGGATTTTTAACTATTTTTAAACTCGCTCCGAAACCTTTGGACAGCCCGACCTATATCGAGACGATATCCAATCGACTCGAAACCAATCCCAAAATGTTCGTTACATTGAATAGATGATTTCACATGTTGGAAACACCCCCAGAATCTCCCCCACGTGCCCACACGCGCCCCATGAAGTGGCTGCGCGTGGGAGTCACGCACCAGTTCTACAATTGTCTTCTTCCTCAGACAGGCCGGTCCGAACCGGCCAGCCCAATTTTCCACTACAACTTGGACCGGCGTGACCGGTCCAGCCTCCTACCTAGTCCAATTTTCACCCTTTTCCTTCCTAATCGATTCTAAACTTCCTATTTTGGTCCTAGAAACCTAAACCTATAAATTAAAACATCTAAAACCTACATAATCGAACCAGTCCAATTTTTCCTCACGGTTCAAAACATCCAAGTTTCTCCCAGGGCTTCCTCAGGCTCCAACCAACCTCAAAATCTTCCTATTACCGTCCTAATAACTCATTAAGCTCATTAAAATCGATTAAAACCATCCATAATGATTGAACCCAAGAAAATGAAAATGGGACAAAACCGATACGCCTGTTCGGGTTTTGCCTCCGCCGTCCTGGCCAGCCAACATCATCTTCAAGTCCGTAACTCACTCTCTCGGTCTCAATCATGGTCATAGGGGTTAAGGGTTTGGATTGTGGTGGGAGGTTTTGATCGAATTTGGTTGGAAATGGGGAAAATGGTCGAATACAAATGAAAGGGGAGGATATGCATGAATTATTTGGGCTGGGCAATGGATGGGTGACACTTTTCACTCATCCATTAGGCCTGTCCAAAAACTTGGGCCCCACTTGCTGCCTAAAGTCTCTCGTCCTGTAAAACGTGCAATAGTACGTTCGAACTTCAGTGAACTGTAACTTTTTTGTCGAACGTCCGAATTCGACGTGCTGCCTGTCTACGGATTCGTATCATCCCAATCTACATAACGGTCCTTGGCCCTTAGCCATCTGACCTCCCGGGTCAAAAGTCAATTGTTGCCCCTTTTAAACCAAATTACCAAAATATCCCCGAACTTCCGAACGTCATAACTTCTTCCTCGAATGTCGGAATCGAACGTACCACCTGTCTATGAACTCATGACATCCCAAACTACGTCGCAGTCATCGGCCAAAGTCCATTTGACTGCCTGAACAAAAAGTCAACGTTTCACCCATTCTAGGGGCAAAATCGTCATTTCGCTCTGAACGTTCGTTAATCCTCGTCTAATCTCTGATTATCCTCGCTAATTCGTCATTAAGTCTTAATTAATCCAGATAATTTGGGATAGGTCATTACATTCGATGTTACAGATATTTTGGCGCAGGTGTCGAGACAATCGAACATCGTCTCGGAGTAGTGTTGGGTGTCTAAAGTGCATAGTAAATTCTAAAAATTAATATTTAATTCTCGGGAGTTAGAGTTTGTACTAGGAGGTTACCTGAGGGTTTGTGAGACATTAGTAACCTAGAATTATGTTTTTGGATATGATACATACTTCTCGGAATAAACGTCAAAATCGCATTGTGAGTGGACTTTTATTTTTTACTAAAATATTATGCATGCATATTTTTGCATTTTAAATATTTTTTGATATTATATTAGTGATATTTGGTTGATAATGATTTTCTTGTGATTTTTGACAATTTTACGGAAATTTTTCCATTGTATGTTTTACGAGATTGTCTTTAGATTATGTTTCCGGATTTTACTTAAATTGTGGATTTGGGTAAAGTATGATTAAATTGTGTTTTCTCGATATTTGTGAAGCGAATATTTGTGAAATGGGATTGTTATGATCATGTACGATTTTTGGATTATTTTCATGGAAATTTCATTTGTGCACGTTTTACGTGGTTTGTTGTAAAGTGTGTTTTTGGGTGTAGGCCTGAGTTTTAGAAATGTGGATTTGATTATGAAATTGATGTGTGATATAAATATGTGATTCCTCGGCTGTGCATTGAGATGTGAACTATATATGTGTGTGAACAACTCTCCCCAGGATTGCTTATTGGTATTGTGATGTCTTAGACGTCGAGTATGGTTCTGGTTCTTGAGTTAGTTTTTTTTTTTAGACGTCGAGTTTAGCTCTAATTCCCTAATAGCTTGCCTATCGCTAGTGCAATTGAAATGATGATTTATGTCAGGTATCGAGGAGGGGTTTGATGTATGTGACTATGATGGTGACATTGTGTAGGTCTGTGACTGTATGTGACTGTTGTGATGATATTGTGTTGGTTTATTGGAATTCTTTTTCTTTATGATTGTTTTCACGTACTTCGAGTTATAAAGCGGTGTTCTGATTTGATTAAGGTGTAAGTGATTTTTAAGCATGCATAGTTTGTTACAAAACAGAGGGTACAAACGTATGTTTTTCAAAATGTACTTTTCGAATGTTATTTTCGTCCACTCACATTTTCATGGTTTTACTTGTCGTCTAGGCCTTGGCACAAAGACGGGGTCTTGCTAAGAGTGGAGGCATAAACTAGACTTTAAGTACATGTTGGCGTTTAGGGTAAAGTTCATTATTTTGGAATTATGTAATTAGGTTTGTGCTCTGTGCATTGAGACTAAATGAGTGGATAATTATCCCTTGTCTGACAGTTAGATGGTTTTGCGGTTATTGTATGATCTTTTGAGGCTATTCTTAACGTTTGAGTAGTGACTGACAAACGGACGCATGATCCCTCAAGATAGTCTAGATTTTTTGGGAGAGGTCCTATCAAGTTATTTCCATGAAAAATCACAAGTTTAAAACGTACTTTAACCCCTCAGGTTCTGGTGGTACTTCACCCATTTTAAGAAGGTCTCAGTTGTTGCTTTAACATTTTCATCGCTAGTGTGGTGTGACGCATCAGAAATCATGATAGGTAGTTGCTTAAACTTAAGCATCATTAATTATTATACTAGCTTTATACTTCCGCTACCTCGCTTAATTGTTAGTTAATTTTTACTAACTACACTTCACACGACCTCCTAAAACACACCGTTTTAACCCTATGATCGACCTTCAACAACTGAACATCATCATTTAGATATCGGCTAGTATACCTCGATTTTGGTGACATGGTGGACTTTTTGAGCCAAGTGGCATCAGAAAGATTATAAGTTCCTTAAAATTTAATGTTACAACTTTTTATCTTAAATATCATTATATAATACATATACTGTAATTCTTTTACTTTTACAAATAAGGATACATCTTCAAAGTCATCATTCCAAGTTTTTATTTACAGATAAACAGTAGAATGAGTAATCACTTAGTTATTCATGTATATATTGACAAATCGACGAATATGGTACACTTGTATATATTAATTGTTTTAGTTTGATTTTTTTTGCTACTTGTTAAGAAATAAGGAGAAATAAAAAATAATCTAAACACATATTAAAAAAAAGATGGTTGAAATTTGAAGCCATTGTCCACTCATTTGTTAAAATTTTAATTTTTAATTTTTAATTAAAGTATTTGGTTTTACTGTTTTGTCCTTATTTATTAAATAATTTCTTTTTCAAAAATTTCATTGGGCAATGATATTTTAGTTTTTTTTTTGTGAATAGTTGTAACACCAAACTACTCCCCCAATATAGACTGCTAAATGACCTATAATTTGGTTAATCTTGTACATAAGTATGATCCTAAAATAATGTTCTAGGAGATGACTGGTTTCATTCGTTACAAATGTATAGGAAATTTGATTAAATAAAAAATGTGGAACGAGAATGTTTCACAAAGGTGAGATGCACAACTGCACAGGTATTATTCATAAAATTATACAAAACTTTAATTAAGATTTATTTTTATTAAGGATGATATCATGTATATCATAAAGAATGGGTATAATCATATCATGAAAATCAACTTATGACGGCCAGACCCATAAGACAATATGACAATACTAATATGGATAAAGTTGTACTAGCACTAATGAACTATTCGCTGAAATTATGCAAAATTACAAAGTAAACCCACAAAGCTCAAAACAACTAAAACTCTAATAGCACTTATAAGCCTAAACAAACTATCTTGACTAAAGGAAATAAACATCGTCGTTAAACCCATTACATCTCTTGAAGAACTTGTAGAGCATGGCTGAATTTAAATTAGGATTAGAAAGTAATAAGAAATAGACATCGTCGTTAAATTCATTACATCTTATTTTGAAGAACTTATAGAGCATGACTGAATTTAAATTAGGATTGGAAAGTAATAAGAAATAACAAAAAGAAAAAATGGGAACTTAAAAGGATGGGAAAATTTTACCTAATATTTTCCTTTTTTCATATTTGCGATGGGTATAAGAAAAGGCCAATCTCAACCATCCCTTGGGTGCTTATCCATGTTATTTGATGATGCAAGAAATGAACCAACTTAGATTGACCCCGATGATACCTTTGGATATTTCTCTCGTGGTAGGAAGACCTGCATAGAAATAAATAAGGGCAAAGCGACACCGATGTTGTACCACCCTAATAGCCTCTAATGCTTAAGTATGCTTAAGTATGGAGGGTACTGTAGTAATTTAGGGAGTGTAAGGGCAAGATTGGCATTACCTTTTAGAGGGGGTACCCTTATATTTATAATAGCATTGAATATTTTTGTTGTGGTTTGTTCATATGGGATAAATGCTATTGCCTTTAGGAGCTGACACATGTCTTGGTGTGGTTCTGTGGGCGTGGCCGACTAGATATGGTCGACCCGTGATGTTTTTGCCTCTTACTAAGTGATTAGTGGTCAATTTGTGTTGCCTAGCTAACTAGTGGTGCAGGCTTATCAGATGTGTTTGGTCTGTGTTGTTCTGGCCTTATTGTTGGGTGACCTGGATGGCTGAGTGGAGATTGTGCTACTGTGCGTAGCCGATGTATTGGATGGCTTGGTGGATGACTCTGGTCGAGTCTAGTGAGACTGTGGAGCGATGAGTTGCTTAGAGTTGTGGAATACGAGGGAGGTCAGTTTCCCCGACCCGAGCGTAGATTGAGGGATTTGGCTCGGTATGAGCGGAAATACAGGATTAGTGTGTTGTGAGCCCTAGATCGAAGATTATGCGCCACGAGCTGGGATGCTTGTGAATGGTAGGATGGGCACATCGTGAGTTGAGGTTGTGACCAGTCGTGAGGTGCTGGTGTTTGGTAGGAACCACGAACCGAGCTGAGATATGCGATGACCATTGGCAGGTCATGTTTCCGTACGAACTGTCAGGATGCGGTTAGTTTGATCAAAGTAGCACAGCGGAAGCACGGTGGACCTAGGCTTCGATTTGGATCTGGCTAGGATAGTATGGTCGGGTTTGACCCTCCGTGAGGTTGGTTTTCGTGGACTCATCCTGAGGTGTTGGAATATGTCGGCATATGCCGAGGTTGGCATTTGGTGATGTCGAGGCTGGTACTTGGTGATTCCCGAGACTAGGGACTGACGACTCCGAGGGTAGTGACGCCAGAGTCCGAGGTTAGTGGTTGACGATTGACGATCCCGAGAGTTGGTGACTTATAGATGAATGTTACTCGAAAGTTGAACCTCGGGAAGGTTGATACGCGATAATCAGAATGAGTGATGATTGCCATCATTTTGGTTGTACATAAATGGTGGGAACCGATAGGTGAGTTGGTCGGGAGTTTGATTTTTTATGGACGAGAAGGTTGTCCGGGTGAGTTCTGAATTTCCTACGTCTAGTAGAAGAGTTGAGTTTCGGACGGTTGGGCTAGTGGTGGCATCGTTGTTGAGGACTGAGTCCCATGATTGGAAAAGATGGATACACTTTCAACATGGTTGGAATCTCAGAATTAGAAGACGTAGTGGTTTAGAAGATGAGATGTTGTGTTGATTCCGAGTTGGTGTTAGATGTTGAGTGATGGATACTCTGGAGTCGATATGGGGACTCATTGAAGGAACTTCAGGAGTTTTGAACCCCCCCTTGATCGTGGACACATGTGGATGTGTTCAGGAGTAGAGAGAGTACTTGGTGACGCCATGTTTGGAGTGTGTGGAAAATATAATGGGGTTGTGTTAAGTTGGATTAAGGTAGGAAGACTTGTGATGTCATGGTTGGGGACCATTGTGAGTACTGTGGTATGATGATGGAAGAAAGAGAATAAGGAAGAATGATAAGGAGTGACTATAACTGATCGATTTGAGGTAAGTGAAGAGAACCCACAATCTACACGTGTCTCAAGACGTGTCTTAGTCTTTGAGCGATCTGATCAGATGTGGTCTGTCTTGTATACGTACGGGTAGATTGACTTGGATCTAGTGCTGGGTCTGCCTTGAGTATTCCTTGGGAAGGATGTGTTGGGCCTTGAGTATTGATCGGCTTGAAGTTGGACTCAGGATAAAGGCAGAGTTGGTAGATGTGTTGACTTAGTGTTGGATTTGACCGATGGACTTCCAAAGTGAAGCGTGATTGGCTCATAGTCAGGTGGTAATCAGTGTGGATACGAGGTTGTTTTATGTGACCCGGGGATACACTATGCTGGTTGGAGGATGCACTCTGATGTTGTTGGATGGAATTGGGATACATCGTGCTGTTCATGGGTATATTAGTGATCGGCTAAGACCGATGTGATTGGTGTATGTGCTTAAATGTGTGAGTAGTGGTTTTTCAGTGGTCGAAACCATTGCGATCTGCTTGGACGTGCATCGTTATGTTCTGGTAGAGGTGTTGTGATCGGCTTGGTGCTGAGGCATGGTGTTGGTTGTATCGATGATTGGAGTAGTTGTGATGTGCTTGATTGACTGAGCACGTGGACTGGATCAGGGTGATCCCGAGTGAGCTGATTGGTTATGGCAGGAGTCAGTAATGATGTGAGCTGGATGCTTAGAGCCATGAGTGGCTGGTGGGACCCTGACGCTGAGATGTGTCATCAGGGTTTGACAGGTATGGGATAAGGTCCAATTGTAGACAGGTAGTGTGGGACATGGATGGTGTTCCCACAGGTTTATTGTGTTGGTGGTTAGTGGAACCACCAGTGTATTGAATTGTTGAGTTGTTCGGAATGAGAGAGTACATTGTGACTCCAAGGAGGTCGGCGTGGATCGCTGACGAAGTCAGTATGTATCGTTAAACAGATGTGATTGATAAGAGTATCGAGGTAGATGAGTGCTCGCTTGAGGAGTGGTTTGAGTGGTGAGATTTGTGCCTATGGACGGTAGAGTCTTATGTTAAACTGAGGGAGTTGGTAGGAGGTATGCATGACTCGAGAATAAGTCGAGGTTAATGTGATTGGTAGGTATGGTGCTTCAATTGGTGATGATTGAGCTGTGAGTATCGGTTGGTGTGTTGTTGAAGGTACCTCGGGAATGAGTAAGACCTGAATGGGAGATGTGTTAAATCTAAGTAAGAATGAGATGATCGCCAGATAGACCGGAAGTTGGTTGAGTTGGTTCGCTTGGTAGTGATACGTTAACAGTGTTGGTAACAGTTTGGAAAAGGGTCAGGATAAGGCTGGATTGGCAGGTGTTCAACACCGGGTAGGAGATCTAGGTGTGAGATCTGTTGGATTCCTTCAGTTCGTTCGTTGTGGACGTACGAGGTTCATAATTTCAGGGACAAAATTCTTTTAAGGGGGGAGATTGTAACAACCTGTCCTGGATTTCAGGATTAGATTAGTGATTTATGAGGGATTAGTGAAGTTAATCGGTGATTATTTGAGTGATTTCGGACGGACGGTGCGAAATGAAGGTTTTGCCCTTGGAATGGGCGAAATGTTGATTTTGATTCTAGCGGTCAAACAGACTTTTGCCGATCACTGTGACGTAGTTTAGGATGTCACGAGTTCGTAGATAAGCAGCATGTCCGATGTCGATGTTCAATGAAGAAGTTAAAATGTTCGGACGACCAGGGGTATTTTGGTAATTTGTATTATGGGACATTTTGGTCCTTTTTTGCATTGGTATCCATGCCCAATTATCTATGGACATGTGGCTGCCTTGGGCTGGGTGCCTAACCAGATGGGGCCACTTGTCCCATCTTTGGAGGCTTGTGGAACCCTCCCAGCCGCCTCAAAATATTTTAAAACACATTGTGCACGGTTGCACGATGATGTAAAGAAACACAAAAAATAGAGACCTCGTGCACCCATCTCCACAATTCCCTCCCAAAGCCACCCGTGCCCATGATTTGTGAATGGGAAAAGAAGAAGAAGGCAGTGGGAGGATGGTGGTGTCTTGATCACGATGGTTTTCGTGGATGGTGACCCTGGCCCGTGAGACAACCCATGAAAAACAGTGGAAATATGAACTTTAGTCCATACAAGCTATCAAACCTCATCCTTAGCCCCTGCTTGTTGAATAAAAGATGAAGAAGGAGGTAAAGCGACACTGGTAGTGGCCACAGTGAGGCTCGACGGTGGAGGTAAGGCCGATTTCCCGCAAAGGCTAACGTTGAATTTGAAAATGGTAATCTTTGTTTTAGCAGCTATTGATTGATTCTGTGAACTAGACTGTGTTTTGGAGGTCGAAAGGAGTTAGCTGGAATTGGAATGGAGGCTTGTGGTGGCCGGACTCATGAAAACATAGAGGAGGAAGACTCGAGTTTTTGAAGGTTGATCAGGAGGTTACATCTCGTTCTTACTTTTATGTTTTGACATTGTAGATTCATAGGAAAGGGTTGGACGAAGCCTTAGGAAGAAAAAGGATAAAAAAAAACGTGTTGAAATGGTTGAAAATTGTGAACGTCAGTTCGGTTGGACCGCGCTAGTTCGAACCGATCAGACCGGGTTTGACCGAGGTTGAAGACAACATGCGCCTGGTGCGTGAAGCCCACGTGCAGCACCTTTGGGCGGCGCATGAGGGCTTGTGATACATGTTATGGGAAATTTTTCAACACGACTTTTTAAGTATTCGATGTAACGAACATTTTGGGACTGGTTTCGAGTTAATCCGACATCATCTCGATATGTTTCGGGATGTCCAAAGGTTTAAAGGCTAGGTTAAAATTAGTTAAAAATTCGGGAAAATTACGGGGCTTTAGTAGAAGTATTATGAAGTAGTTAGTGACCTTAGTATGTGATATGGACAGGTTCGGGAAGTCCGGTGATAGTGGAATAGCCGGGAACGGCGTATTGCACGCGTATCGAGGTAGTAGCGGGAATGGTCTGTGAGTGGACTTTGCTTTCTAACTTATGATGCATGCATAAATTTTTTCTATGTTTCCTAGATGTGATTTCTACGTTTATGATATGCTATTGGTGATTTACCATTTTTACACGTATTTCGAGATATTTTACGTAATTGCACGTTTTACGTGATATGCTTCTATGTCCTGATTTGATAATGGTTTCGATACTATGATTTTGGGATTTATAATATGATTTGATTTCAAGGATTTATAAATGGATTTCGGACAGTGCTTTCCGGCATGAGGCCCCGTTTCTAATGATTTCGGTTTTCGGTTCTCATGTGATTTCTGGATTTGAAATCGGGATTTCAAATGATGATTTCGGATTTGGCTTTGGAACATGGATTTCGATGGCTTTCTGGATTTCCTATGATTTTCTATTGGTTTTGGGTTTAAAGACCCGTTGCTATTGATTTTGGGTTTAAAGACCAGTTGCTATTAGTTTTGGGTTTAAAGACCCGTTGATATGGCTAGATTTGGTTTTGGGCTTAAAGGCCCGATTGATTGATGACGGGGGAGGGCCCTTGATTGATATGTTTTGAGTTTAAAGACTCGGTTATTGTAATATCCCCCGAGGCCTGTTGATTGTGTTTTGAGTTTAAAGACTCGTTGATATCCCGAGAAGGCCTGATATGTTGTTTTGAGTTTAAAAACTCGTTGGAAGGCCTAATATGTGGTTTTGAGTTTAAAGACTCGTTGATATCCCAAGAAGGCCTGTTGCACGTTTATTTTTGAGTTTAAAGACTCGGTGCTTGAGATCCAGCAGATTGATTGACTTGTGATTTACTATTGATTTTCCCATGGTTTTCAGATGTTTTGGGCAGTGGCCCGGATGTTTTGGATATGTGGATTTTTGGGCTGAGTTCGCGTAATTTGATGTTGATTTATGGTTTTAGGCTGAGACCCTGGATTTGAGCAACGAGTTTTGGAAAAGAAATTATTTCTGGTTTTTCGTAAACGGTTCTATTAATTTGAAAATGGAATGGTTTTATGAAACGGTTTTTTGACTATGGACTTGAAACGGTTTTCGAATACATGCATTGGTTTTGCGTGGAGGGTATAAATGTCTTTTCTTGTAAATATTTGTCGAACTTATCATTTATTTTTGTCCACTCACAGTCTTTTATGTTTTTTGATACCTTCCAGGTTGAGGCGGTGCGGGCTGTTGTTAGTGAGACGGAGACATCATACACGCGATCCACAGTGATGCTGCGAACTCTAGTTAACTCATGCTAGTTTTTGGTACGTTGACCTGGATATCCCTTGTCTGGCTTACGTGTTCCATAGAGGTTAGACAGGTGTTTAACCTTCGTGTCACATGTGGGTCAGACGGGAGCATGACTTATCCCTTAATCCCGGGGGATTGTGACAGGACCCGTCCCAATCCCACTGGGACCACCCGGGGACGTGACCCGCTCCCGTCTGACAATGACTCTAAACATACCAAAAGTACCCTTAAATAAAAACCGAAGACTCACATAGATAGATAACGTACAAACACAGTGTTTAAAGTGATACTGTCAGACAAGGGAAAGTAAAATACAACATGTGAGCACACTAGTCAGAGTACATTTATTCGGTGCTCAACCTACCCACAAGTGGGTGTACAGGTGCACAACTAGGCAAACTAAATCTCTGCCTCCTCCTCCGGATCCTCCTCCTCTATTGCCGTGTCAGGGTCTGGAGGGGTCAGTAAAACAAGGATGAGTGGGCCAAAAATAACAGTTTAGAAATCAATTTAATAATAAAATAATCATAAGGTTTTACCCCTCCGTTTTCCAAATCTTGCATGCAGTGAAAACATAATATTACAATGAAATCATAACAAATGAACCACAATAATAATCGTAAGGTGAAACTAACATATCAGTGCACTGTAAAACCCAACCCAAATGATGTCACGGTTCTAAGGCTACGCGTTGCCACTCAGGGTCTCACACCCGAGACTCTCTAGGTACATCAGCTCCCGGTATCCCGGTCACTGCCCGAGGTATATGAACATGCCTTCCTGAGAGTAAGCAGCCCAACGGGGGTCAACTCCACTCAGTCAGAGCCCCGTGACTACTCCAGGGTCCACCCAGGCCAACGACCCTCCCTGGAGGAGACAATATACACAGGTAGGAAAGTACAGTACAATAACAGTATAGTTTACCCTATGTCCCCCGGACATCCCAAACAAAATCCACATATAATCCAGACGGGTCTCATGCCCAAAACATTGGAATAACATATATAAGCAGTTTATAAGACTCATCAGTGGAAATAGTCAAACAGTTTATGCATGCAAGCCTTTTATAAATCAAACAGCCCACTCACACTCGGTCCTTGCTGCTCAACGATCTCTATAAACCTGTATTATTATTCCTGAGGGTTACTTAAGGACCCTATAATATCAATACCAAGACCCTAGAACAGATCCGCCTCAAAAACGCATCCCGGGCACTATTCCCGGTGCTTCAAACCCCATTTTGACTAACATAACGATCTCCGATCGACACGAAACCACCTCCATCGGATCCGTATCGTCGAAACCTTGAAAATGGTACCGGCCCCACCAAAATTACTGTTCACACGCGCCCCCACGCGCCTGGTCAACGCGTGGGTCAACGCTGCTATAGTACCGCTGACGTCAGCAGTGACGTCATGCTGACGTCAGCATGACGTCATCACTGACACTTGTCAGGTGACACGTGGCACGTTCTGATTGGTCCCTGGTCTGACAACATCTGACAGGATGACGTCATCATGACGTCAGAAGTGACGTCAGCATGATGACGTCATCAGTGCTACAGTACCGGGTCGACCCGTTTGACTGGAACCGGGTCGCCGTCGACCCACGGTTTGACCCGATTCCACCACACGATTCCGGCCACCATTTTCGACGGGGTTGATCCCTAGGGGTTCGTCTAGGTCTGTCCTATGGTTCTACAACCTCAAAATAAGAAGAAAGTGGGAAGAAACTCACCAGAATGTCTCTGAAACTCACGGTCACGGTCCGGTCGTCGTCCTCGGTGATCCACGGCGTCTCCGTCGTCCAACCCGGTCCCAAACGACTCGTCTCTCACCCTAGGACATGTCTATCACCTAACAATCAATTTCTAATCATTAAAAACGGTCGGGTCAAACAGGGAATGAAAACGGGCTTGTCGGGTTTTGGGTCTTACCGCCGCCGTCACGCCGCCGTAGCCCTCGCCGTCGTCTAGTTAAGCTCCTAGGATCCCCACGGTGCAGACTGGAGCTCCTCCCGCGTCGAGGTGAGGTGGTTATCGAGGTTTGCTTCTTGGACCCGTTTCCTTGAGGTTTTCGGGTCTGAGTTTGCACGACGGTTTCGGGGCTGGGAAGTGGGGTGGTGGCTGCCGGTGATGCTCGGTGATGGTTAGTGGATGTTGGTGATGCAGCAGGTGATCGGGTGGTGGTGTGAGAGGCGTGGGTTTGTGTGTTTGGATGGAGAGAAAATGGGAAGAATGCACGGGTGTGTGAGGGGATGAATGTGTGTGTTTGAGAGAAAACAGGGAGGTGAGATCGTGCATGAAGCAGAAAAAGCAGAGGAAATGGAAGGCCAGGATCCATTTGCACAGACAATCCAAGGGCTGAAATCAAATGGAGGGAAAATAAATAATATAAACAATGGGTTAAATAGTATTAGTTGCTTTATGGGAATAGTGTAGGCTTGGATGGGTGACACTTGTCACCAATCCATCGGTTTGATTTAAACATTAGGTTGGCACGGATTTCCGTAATAAATTAATATTTTATTCCGTTGTTCTCGGTTCGTAAGTTCCGCTAAAATGCTTCCTTGACCATAACTTCTTCATACGAACTCCGATTTCGGCGTGCCGCCTGTCTACGGATTCGTGACATCCCGATCTACGTCATAGTCATGGGTCAAAGTCCGAATTATTTCCCGAGAAAAAGTCAAAGTTTTCCCCCCAAGGGTAAAACAGTCTTTTTACATTAAAATATTATTATTCTCGGTTCGGGTCGTTACAACCTGCCCTCCTTACAGAAATTTCGTCCTCGAAATTTACTCAAACAAGTATGGGTACTGCCCTCTCATCAATTCCTCGGGTTCCCATGTCGCTTCCTCCACCTCGTGGTTCCGCCATAGTACCTTAACCAAAGAAATCGTCTTGTTCCTTAAGACCTTTTCCTTCCTATCCAGAATCTGCACTGGCCGTTCCTCGAAACTCAAATCTATCATCAGTTCCAGTGGTTGCTCTGGCAGTGCATGAGAGTCATCCCGAAGATACTTCCGTAGCATCGATACATGAAATACGTCATGTACTCGGGAAAGCTCCGAAGGTAGTGCTAAACGGTAAGCCACCGGACCAATCCTCTCGACAATCTCGTATGGTCCGATATAATGAGGACTCAATCTCCCACGTCGTCCAAATCGAAGAATCCCTTTCCACGGCGATAACTTTAAAAAGACGAAGTCATCAACCTCGAACTCTAAATCTCGGATCCGTCGGTCTGCATAGCTTTTCTGAGGATCCTGGGCCGCCTTCAATCTCTCCCGAATAACCCGAACTGTCTCCTGGGTCATATCCATCAGATCCGGCCCCACTGCAGTTCTTTCTCCGATCTCCATCCAGCATACCGGTGTTCTGCACTGTCGACCATACAGTGCCTCATATGGTGCCATCCCTATACTCGCCTGGTAGCTGTTATTGTAGGAAAACTCCATCAATGGCAATCGATCAGCCCACGAATCCTGGAATTGCAATACACAAGCTCTCATCATGTCTTCGAGAGTCTGTATCGTCCTTTCAAACTGCCCGTCGGTCTGAGGATGGAATGCCGTACTAAAATGCAATTTCGTACCTAAGGCAGTTTGCAGACTCCTCCAAAATCTGGATGTGAAACGCGGATCCCGATCCGACACGATCGACTCTGGGGTACCGTGTAGTCGGATGATCTCATTAATGAATAGCTGGGCAAAACGGTTTAGCTTGTACGTCTCACGTACAGATCAAAATTGCAGACTCCTCCATACGGACGCTGCCGTTCTGCTTTGACCTGCTGACAGATCAAACATTTGCTGACAAACTCAGCTATCTCCCTCTTCATCCCTGGCCACCAATAATAGTCCCGGAGGGTACGGTACATCTTTGTCCCTCCTGGATGCATAGCATAGGCCGAACTGTGGGCCTCGTCTAAAATCTCTCTCCTCAACTCTGGTACCGCAGGTACACACAATCTCCCAAGCTTTACTAATGCTCCATCGCCCCTGACGGAGAAATCTTGTCTCTGTCCGGATTCAACCTCGTTCCTGTAATCACAAAGTATCTGGTCCTGTAGTTGAGCCTCGATGATCCTGTCGACCAACACGGGTCGCACATGAAAGCTAGCCAACAAGGCTCCCTGATCGTCCATCCCTAACATAACTCCGCTCTTCCGAAGTTCCACTAGCAAAGGAAGATACACCAATCTCAAATGCGCAACTGATCCCGCCGACTTCCTGCTAAGTGCATCAGCTACAACATTTGCCTTGCCAGGATGGTACTCGATCGTACAGTCATAATCCTTCAACAATTCCAACCATCTCCGCTGTCTCATGTTGAGTTCCTTCTGAGTGAACAAATGTTTAAGACTCTGGTGATCGGTGAATATTCGGCATGTCACACCGAACAAATGATGTCTCCAGATCTTTAGAGCATGAACCACCGCTGCCAATTCCAAATCATGAGTAGGGTAGTTCAACTCGTGCGTCTTCAGCTGCCGGGATGCGTAAGCAATCACTTTTCCATTCTGCATCAATACACAACCCAAACCCTGCAGCGATGCATCACTATATACCACGAACTCTCCACTACTGTCTGGTAATGCAAGGACAGGTGCAGTGGTTAATCGGCACTTTAATTCCTGAAAACTCTGTTCACACTGATCGTCCCATACAAACTTCACCCCTTTCCGGGTTAACCGAGTCAATGGTGCGGCAATCTGGGAGAAACCCTCTACGAATCTCCGATAGTAGCCTGCTAACCCAACAAAACTTCGCACTTCCGTCACCGTGGTCGGTCTTGGCCAATTCGTCACAGCCTCCGTTTTCTGAGGATCCACACTTATCCCCTCGGGTGATATAATGTGACCTAAGAATCCAATACTATTTAGCCAAAACTGACACTTGCTTAACTTAGCATACAGCTGCTCCTGTCGTAGTTTACCCAATACCCTTCGTAAGTGCTCCTCATGAGCCCTGACACTCTTGGAATACACCAAGATGTCGTCAATAAACACTATCACAAATTTATCCAGGTATGCTCGAAAAACTCGATTCATCAAGTCCATGAATGCAGCTGGTGCATTCGTCAATCCAAAGGGCATCACCAAGAACTCATAATGCCCATACCTCGTTCGAAAAGCTGTTTTCTGAACATCCCCCTCGGCTATTCTCAGTTGATGGTATCCTGACCTCAGATCTATCTTGGAGAAATATCGCGCTCCTCGTAACTGATCGAACAAATCATCGATCCTGGGTAAGGGATACTGATTCCTTTCCGTAGCCTTGTTCAACTGCCGATAATCCACACACAACCGTAAACTACCCTCCTTCTTTTTCACAAATAAGACCGGCGCTCCCCATGATGATGTACTGGGTCGGATAAACCCTAGATCCACCAGTTCCTGTAATTGGATTTTCAATTCTCGTAGCTCCGCCGGTGCCATACGATACGGTGCTTGTGAAATCGGTCGAGTCCCGGGGAGTAACTCGATCGTAAAGTCGATCTCCCTGGGTGGTGGTAATCCAGGTAAATCTCCTGGAAAGACATCAGGAAATTCCCGCACAATCGGAATATCCTCAATACGCAAAGATTCATCCGTAGACTCTACCACATAAGCAAGATAACCCAGACACCCCTTCTGTAAGAGTTTAGTAGCTGTGAGTGCAGATATTACCTTGGGTGATGCGTCTCCACACTCTCCCTGAAATATCACCTCCGGTAATCCTGGACCTCTCAAAGTCAACCGCATGTTACCACAGTCGATGAGTGAATTGTACTCCGACAACCAATCAACTCCAAGTATCACATCGAAATCGTGAACATTCATCAGGATTAAGTCTGCCGGAAATTCGACTCCCTCAATCTCCACAGCCCGTCATCAACCTGGACGCTAGGGAGATAGTACGACAGTTAGTGGCTTAGTTAGTGGCGAAATCACTAGCGACTCGGTGCTGGTCGCCCGATACGCGTTGTGGGTATGATGTATGTGAGCTTAGGGCCGGAGTGGATGGCGTGTTTGGCGCTAACTCTGATCGATAGTCGGTTAGCCTTTAGGGTCAGATGGAGTAGATCCGATAGATGGTCGGCTGTGTGGTAGGGCGATTCACCCGGATAACTATCCAATGAGTGAGATACGATTGCTGGTTGGCTGGTGGGTTTGTGGGGCCCGATGATAGCCTGTTGAGCCGGATGGTACTCGTTGGCTGGTTGAACGGATGATGGCGGCCTGTTGGGCCGGAGGGCAATTGAATGACGATAGTATAGACTAATGACCACTTGGTCGGATTGGTTCAGATTGGACTTGTGCAGCTACGAGTAGCCGAATGCCTCGAGTTACAGGGTTGGTTTGGTAAATGTGAGTACCTTAGTGAGAAACCCCTCTCTAGGTGCTTAGTTTGGAAAACGTGCGTTGCGGTTTGTGGTTAGTTAGTTGTTGCGGTTTGGGCCGACTTACGGCTTGATTGGAGATGGTGCTGCTTGGCGCAGCCGAGATATTTGATG
The DNA here is from genome assembly GCA_032719365.1 of Prinsepia uniflora. Classification (NCBI taxonomy): domain Eukaryota; kingdom Viridiplantae; phylum Streptophyta; class Magnoliopsida; order Rosales; family Rosaceae; genus Prinsepia; species Prinsepia uniflora. The sequence goes on along the minus strand of CM064866.1, from coordinate 46,304,289 downwards.
GCTTGGTGGATGACTCTGGTCAAGTCTAGTGCGACCGTGGAGCGTTGAGTTGTTTAGAGTTGTGGAATACGAGGGAGGTCAGTTTCCCCGACCCGAGCGTAGATTGAGGTATTTGGTTCGGTATGAGCAGAAAATCAGGATTAGTGTGTTGTTAGCCCTAAATCGGAGATGATGTGCCACGAGCTGGGATGCTTGTGAATGGTAGGATGGGCACATCGTGAGTTGAGGTTGTGACTAGTCGTGAGGTGCCAGTGTTTGGTAGGAACCACGAACCGAGCTGGGATATGCGATGACCATTGGTAAGTCATGTTTCAGTACGAATGGCCAGGATGCCGTTAGTTTGATCAGAGTAGCGCAGTGGAAGCCCGGTGGACCTAGGCTTCGGTTTGGATCGGGCTAGGTTAGTATGGTCAGGTTTGACCCTCCGTGAGGTTGGTTTTCGTGGACTGATCCTGAGGTGTTGGAATATGTCGGCATATGTCGAGGTTGGCATTTGGTGATGCCGAGGTTGGCATTTGGTGATACCGAGGCTGGTACTTGGTGATTCTCGAGACTAGGGATTGACGACTCCGAGGGTGGTGATGGCGGAGTCCGAGGTTAGTGGTTGACGATTGACGATCTGGAGAGTTGGTGACTTATACATGAATGCTGCTCGGGAGTTGAACCTCAGGAAGGTTGATACGCGATAATCAGAAGGAGTGATGATTGACATCCTTTTGGCTGTACATAAATAGTGTGAACTGACAGGTGAGTTGGTGGGGAGTTGGATTGTTTACCACGGGAACGTTGTCTGGGTGAGTTATGGATTTCCTGCATCCAGTAGGGGAGTTGACGTTCGGACAGTTGGTCCAGTGGTGGCATCGTTGTTGAGGACTGAGTCCCATGGTTAGAAAAGATGGATACACTTTCAACATGGTTGGAATCTTGGAATCATGAGATGTTGTGGTTTAGAAAATGTGATGTTGTGTTGATTCCGAGTTGGTGTTAGATGTTGAGTGATGGATACTCTGGAGTCAATTTGGGGACTCATTGAAGGAACTTCAGGATTTTTGAACCCCCCTTGATCGTGGACACGTGTGGATGTGTTCAGGAGTAGAGAGAGTATTTGGTGATGCCATGTTTGGAGTGTGTGGCAAGTATAATGGGGTTGTGTTAAGTTGGATTAAGGTAGGATGACTTGTGATGTCATGATTAGGGACCATTGTGAGTACTGTGGTATGATGACGGAAGAAAGAGAATAAGGAAGAATAATAAGGAGTGACTATAACTGATCAATTTGAGGTAAGTGAAGAGAACCCACAATCTAGACGTGTCTCGAGACGTGTGGTAGTCTTTGAGCGATCTGATCAGATGTGTTCTGTCTTGTATACTTACGGGTAGATGGACTTGGATCTAGTGTTGGGTCTGCCTTGTACATGTAAGTGAGATGTGATTGAATTTGAGTTGGTATTCCTTGGGAAGGATGTGTTGGGCCTGGAGTATTGATCGGCATGAAGTTGGACTCAGGATAAAGGCAGAGTTGGTAGATGTGTTGACCTAGTGTTGGATTGGATAGATTGACTTCAAAAGTGAAGCGTGATTGGCTCATAGTTAGATGGTAATCAGTGTGGATACGACTAAGTTTTGTGTGACCCGGGGATACACTATGGTGGTTGGAGAATGCACTGTGATGTTGTTGGATGAAATTGGGATACATCGTGGTATTCATGGGTATATTAGTGATCGGCTAAGATCGATGTGATTGGTGTATGCGCTTAAATGTGTGAGTAGTGGTTCTTCAGTGGTCGGAACCATTCTGATGTGCTTGGATGTGCATTACGATGTTCTGGTAGAGGTGTTGGGATTGGCTTGGTGTCGAGGCATGGTGTTGGTTGTATCGATGACCGGAGTAGTTGTGATGTGCTTGATTGACTGAGCATGTGGACTGGATCAGGGTGATCCCGAGTGAGCTGATTGGTTATGGCAGGAGTTAGTAATGATGTGAGCTGGATGCTCAGAGCCATGAGTGGCTGGTGGGACCCTGACGCTGAGATGTGTCATCAGGGTTTGACATGTATGGGATAGGGTCCAGTTGTAGACAGGTAGTGTGGGACGTGGATGGTGTTCCCACAGGTTTATTGTGTTGGTGGTTAGTGGAACCACCTGTGTGTTGAATTGTTGAGTTGTTCGGAATGAACTAGTATGTTGTGACTCCAGTGAGGTCGGCGCGAATCGCTGACGGAGTTAGTTTGGATCGTTAAGCAGATGTGATTGATAAGAGTATCGAGGCCGATGAGTGCCGTTTTGAGGAGTGGTTTGAGAGGTGAGATTTGTGCCTATGGACTTCAGAATCTTATGTTATACTGAGGGAGTTTGTACGAGGTATGCATGACTCGAGAATGAGTCGAGGTTAATGTGACTGGTAGCTATGGTGCTTCAATTGGTAATGATTTAGCTGTTAGTGTCGACTAGTGTGTTGATGAAGGTACCTCGGGAATGGGTACGACCTGAATGGGAGATGTGTTAAACCTCAGTACGAATGAGATGATCCCAGATGGACCAGAAGTTGGTTGAGTTGGTTCGCTTGGTAGCGATACGTTAACAGTGTTGGTAACAGTTTGGAAAAAGGTTCAGATAAGGCTGTATTGGCAGGTGATGAACACCGGGTAGGAGACCTAGGTGTAAGATCAGTTGGATTCCCTCAGTTCGTTATGGAAGTATGAGATTCAGAATTTCAGGGACGAAATTCTTTTAAGGGGGGAGATTGTAACGACCCGTCCCGGATTTCGGAATTAGATTAGTGATTAATGACAGATTAGTGAAGTTAATTGGTGATTAGTTGGGGGATTTCGCACGGACGGTGCAAAATGACGATTTTGCCCTTGGAATGGGCGAAAGTTGACTTTTGATTCGGGCGATCAAACGGACTTTGGTCGATGACTGTGTTGTAGCTCAGAACGTCACGAGTCTGTAGGTAGGCGGCCGGTCCGATTCCGACGCTCGACGAAGAAGTTACGATGTTCGAAAGACCAGGGGTTTTTTGGTACCTTGGCTTATTGGGGCATTTTTGTCCTTTTCACATTGGGATCCGTACCCAATTATTTATGGACATGTGGCTGCCTTAGGCTGGGTGCCTAACCAGATGGGGCCACTTGTCCCATCTCTGGAGGCTTGTGGAACCTTCCCAACCACCTCGAAATATTTTAAAACACATTGTGCACGGTTGCACGATGATGGGAAGAAACACAGAAAATAGAGACCTCGTGCACCCATCTCCACAATTCCCTCCCAACGTCACCCTTGCCCATTATTTGTGAATGAGAAAAGAAGAAGAAGGCAGTGGGAGGATGGTGGTGTCTTGATCACGATGGTTACCGTGCATAGTGACCCAGGCCCGTGAGACAACCCGTGAAAAAACAGAGGAAATGTGAACTTTAGTCCATACAAGCTATCAAACCTCGTCCTTAGCCCCTGCTTTTTGAATGAAAGATGAAGAGGGAGGTAAGGCGACACTGGTAGTGGCCACAGTGAGGCTCGACGGTGGAGGTAAGGCCGATTTCCTGCAAAAGATAACGTTGAATTCAAAAATGGTAATCTTCATTTTAGCCGCTATTGATTGATTTTATGAACTGGACTGTGTTTTGGAGGTCGAAAAGAGTTAGCTGGACTTGGAATGGAGGCTCGTGGTGGCCGGAGTCATGAAAATAGAGATGAGGAAGATCGAGTTTTTGAAGGTTGATCGGGAGGTAGCTTCTCATTCTTATTTTTATGTTTTGATATTGTAGATTCATAGGAAATGGTTGGACGAAGCCTTAGGAAGAAAAAGGATCAAAAACGGGTTGAAAATGGTTGAAAACTATAAACGCCGGTTCGATTGGACCGGGCCAGTTCGAACCGGTTCAGACCGGGTTTAATCGAGGTTGAAGACAACCTACGCCTGGCGCATGAGGCCCACGCACAGCACCTTTGGGCGAAGCGTGAGGGCGCATGAGGGCGCCTGAGGCATGTTATGGGAAAGTTTTCACCACGACTTTTTCAGTATTTGAAGTAACGAACATTTTGGGATTGGTTTTGAGTTAATCGGACATCGTCTCGATATGTTTCGGGATGTCCGAAGTAGTTAGTAACCTTAGTATGTGATATGGACAGGTTCGGGAAGTCCGGTGATAGTGGAATAGCCGCGAACGGCGTATTGCATGCGTATCGAGGCAGCAACGAGAATGGTCTGTGAGTGGACTTTGCTTTCTAACTTATGATGCATGCATAAATTTTTTGCTATGTTTCCTAGATGTGATATCTATGTTTATGATATGCTATTGGCGATTTACCATTTTTACACGTATTTCGAGATATTTTACGTAATTGCACGTTTTACGAGATATGCTTCTATGTCATGATTTGATAATGGCTTCGATACTATGATTTTGGGATTTGAATTATGATTTGATTTCAAGGATTTATAAATGGATTTCGGACAGTGCTTTCGGGCATGAGGCCCCGTTTCTAATGATTTCGGTTTTCGGTTCTCATGTGATTTCTGGATTTGAAATCGGGATTTCAAATGATGATTTTGGATGGCTTTGGAACTTGGATTTCGATGGATTTCTGGATTTCCTATGATTTTCTATTGGTTTTGGGTTTAAAGACCTGTTGCTATTTATTTTGGGTTTAAAGACCAGTTGCTTTTAGTTATGGGTTTAAAGACCCGTTGCTATGGCTAGATTTGGTTTTGGATTTAAAGGCCCGGTTGATTGATGACAGGGGAGGGCCCTTGATTGATATGTTTTGAGTTTAAAGACTCGGTTATTGTAATATCCCCAGAGGCATGTTGATTGTGTTTTGAATTTAAAGACTCATTGATTTCCCGGGAAGGCCTGATATGTTGTTTTGAGTTTAAAGACTCGTTAGAAGGCCTGATATGTGGTTATGAGGTTAAAGACTTGTTGATATCCTGGGAAGGCCTGATGTACATGTGTTTTGAGTTTAAAGACTCGGTGCTTGTGATCCATCAGATTGATTGACTTGTGATTTACTATTGATTTTCCCATGGTTTTCAGATGTTTTGGGCAGTGGCCAGGATCTTTTGAATATGTGGATTTTTGGGCTGAGTTCTCTTACTTTGATGTTGATTTATAGATTTGGGCTGAGGCCCTGGATTTGAGCAATGAGTTTTGGAAAAGAAATGATTTCTAGTTTTTCATAAACGGTTCTATTATTTTGAAAATGGGATGGTTTTATGAAACGATTTTCTGACTATGGACTCGAAACGGTTTTCAAATGCATGCATTGGTTTTGCGTAGAGGGTATAAATGTCTTTTCTTGTAAATGTTTGTCGCACTTATCATTTATTTTTGTCTACTCACAGTCTTTTTTGTTTTTCGATACCCTCAAGGTTGAGGCGGTGCGAGCTGTTGTTAGTGAGACGGAGAAATCACACACGCGATCCACAGTGATGCTACGAACTCTGGTTAACTCATGCTGGTTTTTGGTACGTTGATCTAGATATCCCTTGTCTGGCTTACGTGTTCCATGGAGGTTAGACAGGTGTATAACCTTCGTGTCACACGTGGGTCAGACAGGAGCATGGCTTATCCCTTAATCCCGGGGGATTGGGGGTGGGTCGTGTCAACTGGTCTTGCTCGCCGTTCTTACTTCTCAAGCTCACGGGTCTTGCTTGCCGTTCTTTCTTTCAAGACTGGGTATTACATGTTGCACCTAAGAAGAATGTGGGACGCCCCCATTAGTCTTTTGTGGTGAATTTAAACCCTAACCTGACTTCCGACCATGGGCTGCTTGATGCGCGTTTGGTAGAGGAGGGGCATTGGTTGGCAGAGATAATGACAAGCCCAAGCAAAGTGTTAAGTGGTCCAGGGCGCAGAAGGTACGAGTTTTGAGAAGGCTAAGTGGAGGCCTTGGTCTTGTGTGTGCTGTTGTTCCATCTAACATTCACTTTGGTGAAGGCTGAAATAGGAATTGCTCTCCTCTTGGCTGACCACCCAAGGACCCTTGATCTGCGGGGGTTGCACTTGAACCTGGTCAGATAGAGATGGTTGTTGCTGGGGATAAGGGGACTGCTAATGAGGATGAGGGTACTGGTACTTGCTCACCTCTTGGTGATGAGATTCTGATGGTGGATGTGTGATCCCAGGTTGTTGGGGGTGATGGTTTGGAATGGTTGTTACATGTTCTTTTCTTTCTCTCGCTTATATTATGCTGATTAATATCTTGAGTTGGAATGTATGTGAGGTAGGACACTTTTCTCTTCAATGAGTTGCGCGGGATCTTTGTCTTATGTATGACATTAGTATTTGAATTATGTTGGAACCTCATATTATTGGGGACAGGGCCCAAGTGGCGTTGAGGACCTTTGGTTTTCCTATGTTTACGGTGGTGGATGCTATGGGTTTTTCCAGTGGTATTTGGGTCATGTGGGATGATTCTCGTGAACCTTTGACTATGGTTGACAAGTATCATCTAGCTATTTTTACTAGCATATCGATCCAAGGTGGCCAGCCTTAGCTCATCTCTATGGTTTATGCCCACCCTTACCAGCAGAGTTGCACCCTCTTTTATTGCCATCTTGGAAGGGAGAGGGGTGGCTGCGGCGCAGCCACTCGCTAGGTGTATAATTGGTGTTTTTAATGAAGTTTTGGCCTCGTGTGAGAATTGGTGCCGTTGTGGGGTTACTCATTTTACGGGTATGAAGGATAGGGTGGAGGATCATGGGCTCATTGATCTTGGCCTCTCTAGTCCCCAATTCACTTGGCCGAACAACCAAGATGGTTTTCAGAAAGTGATGATGCAGCATGATAGAGGTATGTGTGATTCTCAGTGGAGGTTACTGTTCTCAGAAGTGACTATTCGTCACTTGGCTGGGCCTAAGTCGGATCACTGCTTTCTTATTCTAGTATTGGACCCTTCTAGTTGTTGTGACCCGTTTAAGCTGTTCAGATTTGAGTCTACGAGGTTAAGGCATGATGATTTTATGCGGTTTATGAAGGATATGTGGCCTAGGGGTGATGGGCCATTGACCCTAAAGCTTTCTCAGTTCACTAACGATTTGTGAAAATGGAATGTTGAGATGTTTGGCCATATGCACTTTCGAAAAAGGAATGTGCTTTCTCACTTGGGAGGAATCCAACAGGTCCTTGCAGTTGGTCATAATGATTTCTTAGTAGGTCTGGAAAAAGGATCCTCAAAGTAAGTACTTTGCTATTATTGATTAGAAAGAACTCATGTGGAAGCGAAAATCTCGTATTGCTTGGCTTAAGAATGAGGAAAAGAACACCAGTTTCTTTCACATGTCGACAGTCATTCGACCCTAGCATAATAAACTTATGGGTTTGAGTGATGATGTGGGTAATTGGGTCACCGATTGTGTTGGGATGAGGATAGTGGCAGTGGATTACTTTGAGAGCTTGTTTGCTGCGGTGCCCCCGTCTATTACTTTCTTTTCATTGCTGCATTATTTACCTATGCTGCCAACACTGATACTAGAGGGTATTAGTCTTCCGGAGCTGCATGTGAAGATCAAGCAAGTCATGTTTAGTATTGACCCTTACAAAGCCCCTGGGCCTGACGGGTTTGCTGCTTGTTTTTATTAGAAATGATGGGTTTACTGTGATTGAGATGTGTGTAAGCAGGTGATGCACGTCTTCCAGTGGGCTCCCTTGGTGTGCTCAATGAGACCCTTATTGCTCTTATTCCGAAGGTTGAAAACCCTTCCTCTGTGGGGCAGTTGCGACTGATTAGTTTGTACAACACAGTGTACAAGGTGGTGGCCAAGCTCTTGGTGAATCGTCTTCACCTTGCTCTACAATATTTGGTGAGTCCTAATTAGGCTAGCTTCATCCCTAGTAAACAGATCTCTGTTGACATTATCCTTGCCCAGGAAATCTTGCATAAGTTTAGCAAGGCTAAGGGGAAGAAAGGGTTGCTGGCTTGGAAGATTGACCTCTTCATGGATTATGATCGAATAATTGGGAATTTTTGTAGATTGTGCTAAATGATGCTAAATTGTCTCGTCAGGTGGTGATCTTGATTATGGGTTTTCTACAGTCGATGTCATCTCAGGTTATTGTGAATGGTGATGTGTCCTTTTGTTTCCATCCTGGTAGGGGCTTGCATTAGAAGGATCCTCTATCCCCATATCTGTTTGTGTTATGCCTGGAAAAGATAGCCCATTTGATCTCAGAGGTCATGGGCCATGGTGTGTGGAAAAGGGTCAAAATTTCCAAGTCGGGACTTGCGGTCTCCCATCTATGTTTTGTAGATGATTTACTCATTTTTGATGAAGCTCATTTGGACCAGGTAAAGGTGATTAAAGGCTATTTGGACAGGATTTGTGGGGCCTCGGACCAGGCCATCAGTTTTTAGAAATCCAAGCTCTATGTCTCCCCCAATGTTCGTCGGAGGGTGGTGAGGCATTTGAGCTCAGTGTGTGGGTATCCTCTTACTACTGATCTTGGAAAGTATCTGGGTGTCCCTCTCGTGCCCTCGAGAGTCAACCGGGCCTTGTACTGGGGGTGGTGGAGAAAGTCCAAAACTGGTTGAGTTCCTAGAAAAGTAAGTTATTGAATATGGCTGATTGTGTCACTCTCATCCAATCTGTGATAGCTTCCATCCCTTTATACACTATGCAGACTATGAGGCTCCTTTTGAGTGCGTGTTCGGAGCTGGACCAGCTGAGCCGAACATTTTATGTGGGCTACGGCTGAAAATAAGAAAAAGGTCCATTTGGTGGCTTGGGATAAGGTTGTTAGGTTGGAAGTCAAGAATGTTTTGGGTCTTAAACGTGCAATATCCGGGTCCGAGCTCTTGCTGCCAAGTATCTTCAGGGGTCTGTTGATAATTTTTTGCAGGGTGATTCTCCTAGGGCTGTCACTTTACGCGAGGGCCTGTAGGCTTGGTTAAGGGATGGATAACACATTTTTTTCTAGTCTGATTCTTGGTATGAGGATAGGCCCATGCTTAGTTGGGTCATTGAAGGTGTTTCTTGGGATCCTCAATCTGTTGTTGCTGAATTTGTGAATAATGATGGCTGGGTACTCCTGAATCTGGTTACTGTTTTACCTTTTAGATGTTGTTAGTAGGATTGTTAGGGTCTCGGTTAGGCTTCCTGATTGTGGTTGTGATGATCGAATATGGGGTCAAACTTCTAATGGGTTGTTCCTAGTTAAATGTGCATATGATTTGATCATTGAGGATGAAGATGTCCCGGATGTGCCTTGGGTGGATATTTGGCGGGTGGCGTGCCCCCCTAAGGTTTGGTTCTTCTTGCGATTATTGGTCCAAGATAGGCTCCTTTCTAATGCTCAGAGACATGCTCGCCACTTGACCACTTCGGATGTTTGTGAGGAATGTACATGGACGACATAATGTGCAAAACACATTGTCTGCCAATGCCCTATAGCGCAAAGTGTTTAGGAGCTCTCCCCAAGGCCTATGTTGGTGGAGGGTTTCTGGGACCACAAATTTGAGCCTTGATTGGTACGAAATCTCCGATGTGAGGTCTCTAGTTCCTTCCAATTGGGCTGGTCTACTATGTTTGCGCTCATGTGCTAATTTCTATGGGTTTGGCGTAATAAGACAATCTTTAACCTTTAGTTCATTTCCCCTCTAAATCCTAGGGCTATTGTTCCCAATGATGTCATTGAGTGGGCTAGGGCCAATGTCAGCTCCTCTGAGAAGCCCTCCCTTCAGACTGTGGTTTTGTCCTGGGTCCCACCGGAGGCTAGGGATGTTAAGGTTAATACGAATGGATGTAGCATAACTGTGACATAGCTGATGGGGGAGTTATGAGGACGACATCTAGTTTTTGGGTGTCTGGTTTTCCAATTAATCTTGGTGTGGGGGAGGTCATGGGGGCTGAGTTGTGGGGTTTGTTCCTTGGTTTGAAACTAGTGTGGAAGCTTGGTTATCGTAAGGTGGAGGTTGAGTCTAATTTCCAGATTGGTGTCTGGCTTATTCAGGGGGGTTTTCCCAGTTACACCCTTTGGGGACCTTGATTAGAGGCTGATGCACCTTCCTTGGGCGACAATAGGAGTGCTTCCTCTCCCATGTGTATTGTGAGCGCAATCAGGTAGCAGACGAGATGGTTGATATGGGTGCCGATGGGTCGCTTATGGTGGAGGTTTTCAAGCAGTCGCCTATTGGCATTTTACCACGGCTTGAGCTTGATTCTACGGGTACAGGGCAGCCAAGGGCTATTGTTTGTTATGTGTTTTTTTTTTGTTTCTGTTCCGTCCTTTTACAAAAAAGAAAAAGAAAAAATCAAAATAGAAATGAATGTTATTACAACTACATAATAATATATGAATGTTACTCAACAACTGTTAGGGCCCACCCCTAATCCCCCAGGATTAGGGACTAAACCCTGCTCCCATCTGACAACCCAGAACGAAAGACCAAAACAACCTCATGAAAACCACACTACCGGACGCAGGAGAATTTAACCCAACCAAAAGTCAACGGTTATACAGAGCATAGTACCCAAACACAAAGTAAAACAAAACTGATACACAGAGTACACGCACAACGGAAAATGGAAAACTCTCCGGGAAAACTCTCGAGTACTCTATGCCTCTGACGCTGCCTCAACGTCAACCCCCGCGCTAGCTCCACGACCTGGAGGGCAATTAAAAACCAGAAAGTGTGAGTGGACCATAAAGAATAAAAGTTTCAAAAACCACTTTATAACAAACCATGGTTTGGCCCTCCGTTTTGAAAACATGCATGCATAACCCATTTATTAAACACAGCTATAAACCACATAGTAATCATCATAAAAACATTTATAATTCACAAAATAGGCATCATGAAAACAGTATGATAAAACATAAATCCAAGTCATCATTTTCCGATCAAACCTGCTGGACCTATCCGAGTCTTTAAACTCCCGAGTCTTTAAACTCAATCCAGGCCACAATAATATCAGAGTCTTTAAACTCAACAGGCATACAGGGGAAATATCAATATATCCGAGTCTTTAAACTCAATCCGGGTCTTTAAACCCAATCCGGGCCCGTCCCCCGTCAAACATAATCCGAGTCTTTAAACCCAATAATCAGATCCAGCAAATCCAATCAAAACCATTTGAAAACCATTTCTAAATCCATATCCAAACCCGAATCCGAAACCACTGGTCTGATGCCCTTTCGGCATCCAGAACCATCATTCCGTCCGGAATTCCACTTTTCGACTTTAAAACCAAATTTCGCTTTCCGAAATCCGATTCTAAAACCGAAAACCTTTGATCACCAAATCATGTTCCAAAATGCCTTTATAATCATTTAAAACCAAGTATAGATTGAAATCCTGAAATCATGGCATCATAATCATCAATCGAACGTTTCTCGTAAAACGTGCTGAAAACCGTACTTTCTCGAAAAATGTGCACTTATATAAAACAGTTATAGCATAAGCAATAGACATGAAATCATGATTAAAACCATAAAACAATTATAGAAAAGCAGTTATGCATGCTCAATTGTAGAGAAGGGGTCCATTCATAGTTACCGGGCACGTCACTCGCGTCCCGTACGTCCTGCACGTTCCTCGACCTCCTCGGGGATTCCCGATCCTGTCAACAGTCACCAAACTATGTCACTAACATGTTAACGAAGGTTCTCCTAATTTCCCCAATTTTCCTGAACTTCTAAACGTAACGGACCGAGACCCTAAACCTTCAACCTTGTAAAACTAACCTCAAACGACGTTCGATTAACCCGAAACCTATCCCAAAAGATTCGTTACAACTTCTAGACCAAAAACCTAGTTGAACTTTCCCCCAGAAAATGCCCCACGCGCCCCCACGCGCCGCCCAAAGTGGCTGCGCGTGGGCCTCACGCGCCTGCACACAGTCACTATTCACCTTCTTCTTCGATGGTCAGCTGGTCTGAACCGGCGTGACCGGTTCTCCGCCATCCGTCGTCCGTTTTCCTTCCTTTTTCCTCCCCTAGCTTCGTCCTACCCTAAGCATCTCACTCTCCTACTCAAAACACTACATTACGACCTCTAACCTACCTCCCCCAAGCTCGAACAAAACCACCCGAGAACCCCTGTTTCGGTTCCCAGCCACCCATCCATTCCCCCATCACGGCTGTACAACCAAAAGGTTCCTAAAACCTTACTGAGTCCACTAGAACTCACCAAACACATCGGCTCAGCCCCTAACTTCACGACTTTCAAATTGAAACAAAACGGAAAAACAGAGGAATTTGAAATTACCTCACCTGCCACTCACCGCCGTGGCTCCGCCGTGTCCCTAGGTGTCCCCTCAGCTCCTCAGGCCCTCCTCTGCCCTCTGAACACCTCCACTCGACCGTTTTAAAACAAAACCCGGCAGCACCACCACCAAACACCCTCTCTGTTCTCTGGTTTTCCCATTCACCGCACACACTCACTCGACCCTTCAAACCTCCCCAGACACTCACCAGCTTCACCACCCCGCTCTACTCACTCTAACTGAGTCACCAACACTCACCCTCTTGCCCAGAAATTGTTGATACCATATCGACCGACCACCCTAGCACAAGTCCCACCAGGACAGGAAGGCCCCCGACCGATCGCCTGATCAGCACCCTCACGGCCTACGGCCCGCCGATCGGCACCATACTGCAGACCCGCCATTCGGCACCTGACAGTGAACAGACGACAGCTGGCTGCGACAGTCACCTAACCAACTCTGACACACCAACTCCCTGACGGAGGCAGGTTGGGACTCCAGCTGGCGCCTCCTCCGGATATCCAGGGCTTGTCAGACGGCTCCCAGCCACCAAGCACCACCTGCTCCCTTAACAGTAGCCCACCTACCACAGTTATGACTACTATAAATACCCCGAAACCCTTCACAAAGGTAAGACACTGAGACCCGACCCAGAGCACTGTGTTTACTTGCCCCTCGGCATTCAGATACTAACTTTGGCATCGGAGCCCCTTTGGCCGACACCACACCGGTGTCTAGTTTTGCAGGACCCCTGCCGAATCACAACGCCCCCGGCGGGCCCAAGACACCACACGGCTGGTCCTAGAACCCCCAGCGGGTCTCATCGAGTTGGTCATTTCAGGATCAAACAATTGTCGCCGTCTGTGGGAAAGCAATACCAACACCCACCAACTCACATACCCCTGCTCGACCCTCCGCTGACGAATAATGTCTGCCGAACGGGACGACGGTGAGCTCAACAACACCCCTCAGGGAGATCGCGGCCGAACCCGAGCCAGCCTACCTTCCGATGACATGCTCGAGATGCTGAGGACCCTCCGGTCGGAGGTTGCCGAACTCAGGAAGAGCAACGCTGCCATCGAGAGCAGGAATCACGTGTGGGGGGAACAACATGGAAGCACCCTGGCCATCTTACAGTCTACACGCGAGGAACTGGAGGAGCAGCGGGAGGCAACCAAACGGGCCTTGGCCGCTGCGTCTCGTCGGCCGGAGTTTGATGCCAGCCGAGCCGAGATCGGTGACGCCTGCCGACCGGAGGCGTCCGGTCGCCTACTCTTCCACCAGACCGACATGCCTGGCCCTTCTGGAACACAGATCTACCGCGACGCCCGCGAGCTGCTCGACAGGAGACAGACGCAGACCCCGGCCAACCGTCTGACTTACCCTACCCACGACCCCCGCATCCAGGCACAACTACCTCTGCCCGTCCTATCCCAGGGTGCCCGGTCAAGGTCCGGGTCGGCACGCCGACCTGCACAGCCTCCGCGGCTCTCCGTCCAGCCCCCAGGTAGTCCTTCTGCGCCGATCGGCAGGCACCAGCTGGAAGACAGCGACAGCTCAACCACGGCCTCGTCCGGGCGGCGACCGGTGCAACCCACGAAGCCCAGGGGCAGCAGCGCAAACCATCCTATCGACGACCGCCCGAGCGGGGCAGATCGACCCGACCAATCAAACGATGTGGTTCAGGAACTCCTCCAGCGCGTGCGGGAACTGGAGGCCGCCAGACCCAAAGCTGGGACACTACCCCGACCCCGGGCCAACATTAGTCCCTTCACGGACCGCATCATGCGGTACCGCCATGAAACGGAGGTCAAACCCTTGAAGATTGCCTTGTATGACGGACAAGGCGACCCAGACACCCATATCAATAACTACAACTCAGCGCTCGCCTTCAGAAATATCTCCGACGAGGCGCAGTGCCTAATTTTCAGCTCCACCCTCACCGGGGCCGCGTTCAATTGGTTCTATCGCCTGGAACCACAGTCTATCGACTCGTTCGACCGCCTACACACGGTCTTCTTGAACCAGTTCATGATCCAGACAGATCGACTGCTCACAACCAAGGACCTGGGAACCCTCCGACAGGGAGATAGCGAGCCCCTACGCCAGTACGCCGCTCGTTTCAGCCTGGAATACTCCAAGTGCCACGAGACGGACGACAAGGCCGCCTACCGCGCTTTCCGCAACGGGCTGCGGGAGTCCACCTTCAAGTACCATGCCTTCACCCAGGGTTGGGACGATTACAATGAGCTCATGCGGCAAGCGGCAATACACACCAAGGCGGAGCACTTCAACTCTCCCCAGGTCGCATCCCGACCTGACGTGAATAGCGCGCGCCCTCCGCCTCCCAGCAACCGGCAGGCACGGTCACCTCCGCCGACCAATAACGCGCATACGGATCACCGATCTGACTCACACTCTGGTAAGTGGAAGGGGACGTATAACAATGACCATCGTGGGAGGGACAAATACCACAACAAGGGGCAGGGATCAGGCCACCACCAAGCAGGCAAACCCCATACGGGGCCCGCCTCAAAGTACGAAACCTATTCAATCCTGAACACCTCCCTCGAGAACGTCTTGATGAGCATCGAGGACACGATCCCCAAGCCACGGGCACGACCGCCCGGCCCCCGCCCGGGCATCCAATCCAACTTGTACTGCTAGTACCACAAGTTCAACGGCCATACCATCGACGAGTGCGTGGCCTTCCACGACATTGTGGAAGCACTCGTAAGGGAGGGGAAGATCAACCAGTTCCTCCAACACGCACGCCCCGGACCGGGACTGCCATAGATCAACACAATCAGCGGGGGCCCCACCATCTCTTCCTCCTGCACCTCCAATCGGGCCAAGAAGAACTTCTTGCGCGCCACGACATCCAACCTCCAAATATTCAACATCACGGATGGGCGTGCGGCCAAGGTCGCCCGGGTAGGATGGACGCCCATCACTTTCTCCGAGGAGGAAGAGCGGGGAGTTATCTTTCCCCACGATGACCCGTTGATCATCCGCGCTCAGATCGCCAATTTCGATGTTGGGCGAATCCTGGTGGACACTGGTAGCTCTGTGAACGTCCTCTTCATGGACACTTTCAACCAGTTGGGCATCAACTCCACAAACCTCACCCATGCTGGTTCCCCGCTACTTGGCTTCTCAGGCGATTCTGTCATGCCCCTTGGCACCATCTCCCTGCCTATCTCCCTGGGGAGCGCACCCAAGATCGCAACAGCCATCACCACCTTCCTGGTAGTCGATTGCCCCACTGCTTATAACGTCATTTTGGGTAGGGGACTCCTCAACCAGCTCAGCGCCGTCATCTCCACTCGGGCCCTTCTCATGAAGTTTCCGACCGTCATGGGCACTGGCCAAGTCCGCGGTAATCAACAATCCGCCCGCTCCTGCTATCAGACCGCCCTGACAAAGCTCAACCCATGCTACAAGCGGGAGACCATGGCCGTCGCCGAGGCTGCTTACAAGGCCGACCCTGTCGACTCCGAGCTCCTTGAACAAATACGGGCGGGTCCCCCCGAGGACCCGCGCGACCTCTCCGCCGTCTCGTAGCCGCAACCCGTGGAGGATACGGAGCTGATCACCCTTTGCCCGCATAACCCCGAGCGGCAAGTGAAAATTGGAAGCACACTCGCTCCCGAAATCAAGACACAACTCATCCAATTCCTCCGGGACAACAGCGAAGTCCTTGCTTGGTCCTACGCCGACATGCCTGGCATCTCCACGGATGTCATCTGCCACAGGCTTAACATCAGCCCCTCCTTCAAACCGGTCACCCAGAAGCAGCGGACTTATGACGCAGAACGACAGCTGGCCATGCAAGAAGAGATCGTTCGGCTCAGCACCATTCATTTCGTGCGCAAGGCCATTTACGCCACGTGGGTCGCAAACGTCACGTGGGAGGGCCCCTACCTGGTCACTCGAATTTGTCGTCCAGGCACTTATGAGCTCCAGACTACGGATGGACGGTCGCTTACACACCCGTGGCATGCGGATCATCTCAAGTTGTTTTATAATTAAAAACACCCCCCATGTACATTACTTTACACTTTGCTGTAATTCGACTTGGCTATCTCCAGTCGAACTTGCCTTTCCGGCAAAATGTTCTTTCATTTATCTAAATGTTAGTCTAGTCCTCAACTACAAGTGGCCTATCCCGTATTGCCGATCGGCACTGCCGGTGACCCACACGGCACCTACTTTACCTACCGACACAAGCTTACTTGGTCCACACAGTCAAGTTCAATTATCTTTCGCTATTACGATCTTAGTTCGGTGGGTATGTCCATTATGGTTTGGGTTACGATTATGACTGTTCGGTCCTTATCTAATCTACAACTCCGTGGATCGGCATGCATACACATATGCGCCAAGTACTCGCCTATCGGCAGTTCTCATTAAAAAAAAACAAACAAAAAAAAACAACGAAGTGCCATCGATGCAAAGTGATAGATAAAATCCAATTTTCATTGCTTTCACTACTGAGCTACATGCTACACGGGGCATTCCCCGGACTATAAAAACAAAGGAAAAAAAAAAGCAAGCTACACGGCCCTCGGCCTCAAACTACCACCACCTCCTCGTCTGCCGCCTCGGCCTGGTCGGCAGTGGACGCCTCTGCAGCCTTCTCCGCACCAGCCGGCCGCTCGCCCTCGACATTCGACGGTTGACCGTCCAGGGAAAAAGTCTTGCTCAGCACGGGGGGCTCATCCAGCCACGGGAAGTTGAGGGAGACCCCTGGATTGAAGTACAACACCCGTTGTATGCAATCATCTTCCACTTCGGCAAGCGCCAGGTCGAGATGATTCGCATACACCGGGTCCGCCATGAAGTCCTCCAGGGTCTTCTGCCGATCGGCCGATAGCAGGACACGAAGCCGGTCCACCTCCCCCTGCAGCTCACCCATGGCTATCTCCTACTCGTTCAGCTGCTGGGAGAAAGCGTGCACCATCTCTTCACAGTCCTCTATCCCCTTCTCTGCCGCCTCCGCACGGGCCTTCTCCCGCTTGAGCTCCCCCTCCAACTCCACAACTCGCTTCCGCGCGGCATGGCCCTCCCTCTCCCGGGCACGCAGCTTTTCCTCCCTCTGCCGCGCGGCGCCCTGCTCGGCCTCTAGCCTCTGCATATGCCGCGCAGCCTTCTGCAGGGCCACATATGTCTGCCCGAAGCACTGCCGAGACAATGCCACTTAGAAAAAAACAACAACAAATAAATAAACACACGCAAACAATACTGAGCGAACGATCTTACGTGGGCTTGCTCGGCCAGCACGGCAGCGAACCGACCGAGATGCGAGCCGGTGCCGATCTCCTCTATCTCCGCCGGAGTTACCTGTGACCCCAGCACGAAGGCATTGGTAACTGGCGCCAACGTCTTGTGCACGTGGTGCGTCAGCGGCACCCAGCCATCGCCGGCCTTGGCAAACCGCACCACCTCGCCCGTCTCCAGGGGTTCGGCAAACAAGGACGCCACGCCAGGGGCGCTGACAACCGCCTTCTCCCTCCCCGGCGGCGGCATCTCCCTCCGGGCCCCCTTCTCCTTCTCCTTCTCCTGCCCCTTCGGTACCTCCGGAGCCCTCAGCACCGCCTCCCTCCTCCGACGCCGGTCGGCGCTCTCGCTCTCCGACACCCCAGCTGCCGGGGGAGACTGCCTCTGCCGAGCCTCCATTAGCTTCCTCCGGCGCACCCGGGCGTGGTCCAACCCGTCGATCAGGGGTCTTTGCAGACCGAGCACCGGACTCATCTCCGTTCCCTGCCTAGCTTCAGGCCGGCTCGGCTTCGGCAGCCCATCTGGTCGAGAGCCAGAGCTCGACCCTTGCTGGGGCTCCTCCCGGCCAGTCCCCTTGGGCTTCACCGCCACGGTTTTCTACCTCCGCGGCTGTTGGGGGGGGGGGGGCACCTCCGGCTCCTTGCCCTTACCCTCGGCAGCCACGCCGTGCTTCGCCACCGCCTCACTCATCTTCTTCTGAGTGGCTTGTTCCACTTGTGGGTGCACTGCAAAACAAACTGTTAGTGCCCCGGCATGCCTACACACTATCACTTCAACACTACTGCTTACCAGGTGGCGAGATGAGACCCATGGCAAGCAGGTTCGACGGCAACTTCAGGACGCACCGGCTGCGTTCCAGGTCGGACAGCTTCTCCCGCACCAGGTTGCACGCCTCCCAATCCTCTGCTGTCACTGTTGCCTTGGACGGACCTATAAACACAACAAACACCATCAGTCCCCGCCTCGGTAGACACAATTGCCGCCTTATGACCACTAGCCAAACGGTAGACCAATAACCTCCAGACTGGAAGTAGCTGGGAATCCTCGAGCGGACCCCACTGACGTCCCCCTCCCACGGCCCCGATACCCAGCAGAACCGATGCCTCCAGCTCTTCTGCGACGTCGGCACATCCGTGATGAAGGCACCCCGGGCCTTCTTCTGCAGGCACTCCATCTGGTACCACCCCGACCCATAGGTCTGCCTCTTGAAGCGGTACAGGGCGCACAATTGCCCCCAGGTCGGCTCCGGCAGTCCCGCCAGTCGGAACGCCGTGTACAGGCTGATCAGGATGATCTAGCCGTTGGCGTTCAGCTGCCCCAGGGCCAGGTTCGCCCTCGCCATCATATCCTGAAGCCACGGGTGCAGAGGCAGCCTCACTCCGTGTTCAAAGCAATCGACGTAAAATAGTGTCGACCCTTCCGGAGGACTGCTCGGCTTCTTGCTGTGCGGGGGTACCGTCATCTTACTCTCCGCTGGCACGTTGTACAGCTCCCGGAACCGGTCCAGGTCGGACTGCCGAATGGTGTTCATCTCGTAGTCCACGGCATACTCCACCTTCACCACGCCGTCGGCATCTAGTTCCATCGGCGAGCTCGTCTCCGTACCGCTACCTTCAGCCTCGGAATCGACGGTGGCGACGGGGGGAGTACGGGGAGACGTCCTCCTCTCACTTGGCCGATCGGCACCCGATGTGCTGCACCCGCCCTGCTGCCTCACCTCCTTCCGCGGAAACCTGAGAGCCTCATCCAGGCTGTCACCACTGCTGGACGACGACGTGCTGCTAGTGGACCCACTAGTAGACGTTGACCCACTGCGCCCGCTCGGTACGTCGGTTGCCGAACTGGACGGTGTTTCCCCGCCTAAAGCTTGAGGGGACCTAACCCCAGATCCACTGTTTGACTCTGACTCTGACATCTACAAATTACCAAAAGAAAAGAAGCTACAACTAAGCACCTACGCTACGGAACACATGCTGAGCATAGATGCCGAACGGCAGGAGTTATACCTTTCAAAGTTTTGCTCGGTCGAATTGGTTCCACGTGCGTCCTCTTCTTGATCGGCAGTCTCCAATTCAGTCGGCACTTGCAATTATTCCACAGATGCTCTGAGTAAAAAGTGAAAAAGTCAGAAAGCTTTTGCCTCTTTTATAGGCCCCTGGCCCGCCTCGAGATGCGCGCTTCTGATCTGACGGTCGCCAGACCGATACGGCCACCTTTCGGCTACGAATACCTCGTACTGTATACCCATCGGTATCGTACATTCTCAACTACATTCGTACATACGTACATCGCTAACCGGTATGCATCCGTACCGCCTGCCTACCGGAGCCTCTCGGCATCTTTCCCGACGGCACGCTTCCTCTCTTTGTCGGCAATCACACTACTACCGACGTCTCCCCGCCATTCCCCACGGCCGCCTCTCCACGATCTTTCGGTCTTTACGGTGGGCCGCTTCCAGAACTCGGCAACGGGGCCTCTTTGTAAATCGGACATACGGTGCACTTCCTCGCTCCATGACTTGGGGGGCTACTAGGGATACAGGGCGCACCGCCCTGGTCGGTCGACAGGTACCAGCCGTCATATCAAGTCCTCGACCGAGGAACCCCACCTCAGTCAAAGACTTAGGGGACTTATGTTGATACCATATCGACCGACCACCCTAGCACAGGTCCCACCAGGACAGGAAGGCCGCTGACCGATCGCCTGATCGGCACCCTCACGGCCTACGGCCCGCCGATCGGCACCATACTGCAGACCCGCCATTCGGCACCTGACAGTGAACAGACGACAGCTGGTTGCGACAGTCACCTAACCAACTCTGCCACACCAACTCCCTGACAGAGACAGGTTGGGACTCCAGCTGGCGCCTCCTCCGGATATCCAGGGCTTGTCAGACGGCTCCCAGCCACCAAGCACCACCTGCTCCCGTAACAGTAGCCCACCTACCACAGTTATGGCTACTATAAATACCCCGAAACCCTTCACAAAGGTAAGACACTGAGACCCGACCCAGAGCACTGTGTTTACTTGCCCCTCGGCATTCAGATACTAACTTTGGCATCGGAGCCCCTTTGGCCGACACCACACCGGTGTCTAGTTTTGCAGGACCCCTGCCGAATCACAGCGCCCCCGGCGGGCCCGAGACACCACACGGCTGGTCCTAGAACCCCCAGCGGGTCTCATCGAGTTGGTCATTTCAGGATCAAACAGAAATCGATCAATTTTCTCTCAATCTCACCCTCTGTTTCTCTCTTCGAACACGGCTACACAAACACACACACGGCCCGTATAAGTGCACCGTCCAAACATACTGGAACCTATTAGACCTATGCCACATGTCACAATCCTATGGTCCCAATCCAAAATATCCCAATTAGCACTGCACACTTGTCCTCATCCTATTTTCACAAATCCCAAAACACCAAAAAAGACCAAAATGCCCCTGTGAGTTAAAATTACCGTTTTGCCCTTCACCGTTCTAGACCCGTAACTTACCTGTCCAATGTCCGATGAAGACATGCCACCTGTCGTTGAACTCAGGACGACGAGACCTACCTAACGGTCCTCGATATACGCATAAAAATCCTGTCGTTTGAAAAGTCAACTTTTCCCCCTATTTTAACCAAATTACGGTAATGCCCTCAACCTTCCGAACATCATAACTTCCTCCTCGGATGTCGGAATCGGGCGTACCACCTGTCTACGGACTCGTGACGTTCCGAACTACGTCACGCTCATCGGTCAATACCCAATTGACCGCCCAAACTAAACGTCAACTTTTTGCCCAAACCACGGGCAAAATCGTCACTCTGCGCTAAACGTCCAAAAGTCAACACCTAAACACCGATTAGACTCACTAATCCGTTACTAATTACTTCACTAATCCCGGCTCTCGGGACGGGTCGTTACAACAACTGTGTAAAAAATAAATTCGAGGCCCCTCCGAACTGGAGGCCCTAGGCGGCCGCCTTACCCAGCTACTATCAGGGCGGCCCTGGCAGAACATATGTATCAAATATGTTGATAGTTTTAGCGATGATTTTTTTTATATAACGGATAAAATTCTAATTGTAATTTTTCAAAATAATTGATACATACGAATTACTAAATGATTTTCAATTTAATTAATTTTTTCTATAGAGATGATATTTTTATGATGTTTTAAGAAATAATTAGTTTTGATTATGACATTTAAAGAGGTAAAATAGGGTAATAAAACAAAGGAGCAAATAAGCACATCCACCCTAAGTGGATGCAAGTATTGCTCTTTGCTTAGGAAAATACGTTCATCCATGCTACGATGGTATGCTCAGTAGCTCTCTATATAGCTGACTAACTACCCAATTTTTTGTTTGTTTGTATTATAATAAAAAATTTTATTACTTTAAAACATTATGTGAAGATTATATATATGCGTAAAAATTGTCAAATTGGAGAATGTTTAATAGTCTGCATGCATCAAATCAATCATTTATTTTAAAAATATTAAGATGCTTATAATAAATGTTCAAAATGGTGCAAGGCGCTCAAAAACGGTCGATGAGGGCCTAGCCCTTAGGCATTTAGGCGAAACCTAAGCATTTTTATAAAACAAAATTCAATAAATTAATAATAAACGAATACTTTAAAAAAAATTAGAATAAAAATTAGTATTAATTATAAATTAGTCCAATTTTTAAGCCTAACTTATTAATTAGTCCACTTAACATTTAAAATAATTCATTTACTGTTTTTTTTTTTTGAATTTTTAATGTGTTCTTTTTTTGGGTTTTTTTTTATGTTTTTAAATACCGTTTATACCATTTTTTCAGATACGGATGAGAAACTTTCAAATTTTAAATATTCTTCTTTTATATTTATTTTTTAAAATTAATTAAATTAAGATAATTCTAACTAAATTCCTGCATATTTATTTTATATTTGTTTTATCGGATAATGATAACGCTCAAACTACGCATTAAATTAAACACGTAATTCGAGTATTATGCAATTTAAATCCTTTTTGCTTAGATGTAGTATTGGTAAATAGGTATCGTTCTTAACAGGGGAAATTAGGGAACATTAATAATGTGTTAATGAGAAAGAATAATGAATAAAAGAATAATGAACTAATGAATAAAAGAATTAATGAATAAAGAATTAATGAATTAAAGAATGAAAGAATAAAGAATAAAGAATAAAGAATAAAGAATAAAAGAATAAAAGAATAAAAGAATTAAATGAGGGGTTTGAAAAGATTGTAATCATAAAATAAAGAAAATAAGTAAAAATAATTAAGTACTTAATTGTACTTCTACTTTAACCTTTGTACAAGTGGACTTTCTTCAAACACAATTTTTACTAACACTCTAACATCATGCTTATATTTAACCAATCACGAAATCCTACTTTAATTATCTCAAATACATGCATACATTTTTCATATTATAAATGCACCGAACAACGAATTATTACTTACAATATAATTCACCTTAAGTTTGTGATTTAATGCACCGAATAACGGTCAAACATTAAATCTCTTCAACCCTATTCTAAATGCTCCCAACAGCGGATTAACATTTAGCTTCGAATTGAAGTTTAAGCACTAAAACATATGAAATAAAAGAAATTCAAAAAGTAAAACACATGAAGATTGCATTCTTACTTACAAATGTTAGAAAGAAAATACCAACACAGATTTTGAACTATAAGTAAAACCAATAACAATAACAAGAATTTAAATAGAAAAATATAGTTTTTCACAAGAATCACCGAACAGCGGCAGGAAACTTGTGAAAATGGAAGAATAAATAGGAATCCGGTCTTAAAAACTCTTGAATTTCCTTAAAATTACTTGGCCTAAGTATTTCTTAAGGAAAGCATAAAAATGTGTTTAAGAGCTCTCAAAGAAAAATCACAAGAACAAAGTAAAGAAGAAATGAAATTAAGAAATAAAATAAAAAGAACATAAATTAAGAACAAGAATTAAAAGAAAGCTAATTAATAAAAAAATCTACAAGAAGTTAAAATGGTCCCAAAAATAATGAACAAAATGGAAAGAAGAAAAACTAAGAGAGAAAGTAGAGAGAAAAATTACACAAAAGGGGACCAATGTTACATGAAATGGCCTCCCTATTTATAGAGTGAGTGCTAAAAATTCAAATGATAAAATACAAAAATAAAATATAAAAATGAAATGATGAATAATGATGATATTAGGGATGGTTGGAGCTGATTTGAGGCTGAAATTAGCAGGAAAATCTGCAAAAGCATGCTGGAAAATTGCTGCAAAATGAGCAGTTGAGGAGTTGGTGAAAAGCTACAGAAAATGATGCAGTGATTTCAGTGAATTGTAGCTGCAGAAGGAGCAGGTGAGTCAGCGCACGCACGTTGACAAGAGGCAGAGATTTTCAACGCCCGTGCGCCGAACATGAGGGAGCCGCTTCGGCAAGCGCACGCCGAAAGGATTTGCTAGGCTGGGGGAAGGATTTGGGCCGCGGGCTTTGTTGGGATTGGGTCGTTGTTTGGGTCGAGCGACTGGGCTCGCTTCCTCATAATTATGGGCCGGTTTTCTGGGCTGCACAGAAAATGAATTTGGGCTTGCAAAAAAAATATTAATTAATTTATATAATTCTACCGAATTTTGTCCATAATTTATTCGTTATAATTCCGATCGGGACGATTATTTCGCCAAAACGCTCCAAATTCCAAGTTTTATTTATTTCTACAAAAATCCCACAAAATATATTATTTTCTCTAATTATTTATTATTTTAATATTAAAAGTCAAGTATAAAGGGTATAAAATAATATAAAATCATGCTTATTTGAAAACCTATCAGATAATGTCTGATAGTTTTGAAGAGTCAGAGAGTTAAAGGTACATTATTCATCTTATTACTTTTATTTTATTTTCTTTTGAGAGAGGTATATAAAAAATATATATACCTATTATGATACAATTAGAAGTTCTATATATATATATATATACATATATATATATATATATATATATATATATGTATCTTATTTATAAGTATGTAATATTATTTAATTTACATGTAAGTCTAGTATCAATATTATTAAGTACATAAATATAATATGTAATGGCATACTTGTAATTTTTAAAAAATAATAGGCTAAAAAGAATGATATAATTTGACAAACAATAAAAAAAACGTTATTTATTTTTTATTATCTCTATTTACTATAGTGGATTAACTTATAGGTTGAACTCAAAAATTGGACCTATTTATAATTATCCCTAAAAATTAATTATAAATGTTGAAAATTTAAGTTTTTTTATTAATTTTATTATATAACATTTTATATCTTATATTTTATTATCTTTATTTTAATTAATAACTATATTATTAACTAAATATTTAATAGATAAAATAATTTATATAATTATATATATGGACTCTATTTGAACTTACAAACTAAGAGAATTTATGAGCATATCCACCTACGCGCTTAATTAATATACGTGCTATTTCTCACCTTCATACATTTAAAATGGATTAAATGGCTGCCGTTTTGAATGTCTAACATATACTTATTCTTGTATCTTTAAAATAAGAATTTACGAAATATAATGGCTTCACCAATGTCAAGTGAGTCTAGTTTAGTTAATTTTAGTGTTGATTTGTAGACAATTAATTTCAAATTTGAACTCCAATAACATATTATATAAAAAAAAATCCCAAAATTTTTTTCCCCCAGTAATCAATCGAAATAACATAAACATAAGACAAAGAAAAGAGAAATGAAAAATGAAAAATGATCCCGATAGATAGCCATCAATCAATCACCAACAATAGCAAAAACACAGAACCGATAGATAGCCATTAAATTCACAATTGTATCAGGGTGCACAAATTGTTCATCAATTGACCTCAAAATCACAAAAATGTAAAGTGAATTGACCTTTATAATAATAACGTGCATGTGATAGAACCCTGCTTCCAGCTGTAGACAACAAAAACTTTGCCAATTGCCATGCATATTTTTGTGGCTTCATATCTAAAAATCAGAGCGAATCGTTTTCAGTTTTTTAGTACAATTTGTTGGTTTTCAGATCGTCCAGGGAAGAACACAGAGACTAGAGAGCTTCAATACGGATGACTTCCAATTATAGGTAACCTTCAAACCTTGGGTTCCTAGCTGCAAATGGTTGGGTTTAGGATTAGATTAAGATTCTGATTTTCTCTCATTTCTGGATTGCATATGCACAATTTAGTGATGATCACTATAATAATCTTTGCACACTATGTGTTTAATAAAATGCTTGAATGAATTTTCTGGATTTTACGCTCAGTCACAGCTGAGCATTTTCCCTCATTTAATTGATTGTTATGCTCCACAAGCTTACATGCTCACACTAGCGACGGCTTTTAAACTCGATTTTTGGATGCACTAAATTTATCTACTAAATGTAAAAAAAATCCGACAGTACGGATGAATTTAATTAATGAACATAAAAGCTTATTAAAAGAACGAAGAAAAATAAATTACAATAAAACTCATAATTAAACATACAATACAGATACAAATGATTATTTTCTCATTTTTAAATTGTATCTTTCGAGTCTTAATCGTATCAAAATCTTATATTATCTCTTCGTTATTGATAATGTAAGTAAATTATCTTTTAATGTGAGGGTCATACAATCAGCAAGAAATTCATCGCCTATTTTATTTCAAAGTCGAAAATTGTGATTTGTGAAATTTGAAATGGAGAAAAGAAATAAGAAAAGCTGAAATGGTGTAGGCCTTCTCTCTTTTCGGCCTTTTCTGTCTTACATGGGTGTGTGTGTGTTTAAGTCTTTGAAATTGTTTTTTTTTTTTGAACTTAAAATGTAATGTATTAATTAAATTGAATTTGGCTAGTTAAATTGGGATGAGCTAAACTCAAAATCCTAAAGAACTTAGCATGGGTGGGAAGGGATGTAGCCCATACAGCCCAAAGGAAGGTTTGTCCATGACTCACACATTGCACATTTTAATTCAGTTGCAAAGTGGTGACATTATGATGTCATATATACCCAATTACAATCCTCTACATGCCTAACTACCATCTAGAAATTACTAACAAGATATGTTGGTGTTTTGCCGCAAGACTGTTCAATTGATTATTAACATAAATTCTATATGAAATCATATATATAAATATATTTAGTATATGAGAAAATGTTCAAAATATTATTAAGTATTTACATACATCATCATTTATTCATTTACATGATTTTAATTTTTAGGGTAAAATTATCATTTTACCATACACAACAAAGAAAAAGAAAAAGAAATAAATAGGTGTAAAATAGTTATATCACTATTTTTTTTGTCATTGACATGCAGTGTCTTAAAGTTGACAACCAAAAACTAATCTGCATCAAAATCGAGAAGAATTCACTCACATGTTAGATCACACCCTAATCATAATTAGGATATAACATAAAAAAAATCGAACACATAACTAATCGGGAATATAACGGACCTAAGAATACCCTAATCACTGACCAACATGTTTTGATTGTTAAATCACTATTAATTAATAGTGAATTTTGAATTTAGTTTTGTCGTAAATATAAATTAGCTATCAAGTAAAAGTGTAAACACGCACAATACTTGGTGACTTCTCTTTGAGCCTTCCTCCACATCAGCTAGGCCACGTAATTGCCAGCTGGAGTGCCAAGTGGACAGCCTATACACTACCTATTG
The DNA here is from genome assembly GCA_032719365.1 of Prinsepia uniflora. Taxonomy (NCBI): domain Eukaryota; kingdom Viridiplantae; phylum Streptophyta; class Magnoliopsida; order Rosales; family Rosaceae; genus Prinsepia; species Prinsepia uniflora. Next base: position 46,277,103 of record CM064866.1, on the reverse strand, counting down.
TGCTGGATGCAGACAATTTCACCAATTAAGTATATGAACATCGATAAAGAGAGAAAAATACCAGCGAAGATTCAAATTTCACAATCAGGTAAGGTAAACTTATAGGTCTGGACAAAATAACTACTGCTGCTTTTTGATGGGTAAAAGTAAAACCATGGCCATGCATGCACCTTGCTTTTAGCTATCTTTGCGAGTGTAAAATATTTGTCTTATGGGCCAGATGGTGGGTACCGTGTCCGTACTTAAATTTAGCATGAAATGGTGACTCCCGAACAGTACTTAAAATTTAAACTGACTACTAAAATCCAATCACTAAATCTCACTTCGAAAGCTCCAGTTCTTTACATAAACTTCGAAGTATAAATCGAATTTAATGTGATTAATGGGTTTGCAGAAAGCACCAAGCCATGCATGTCGATGCCATACACTTCAATTCACTTTTCTTTTTAACTTTTAGGCTTTTAGCAAAAGACACTGTATACGGGGTGGGAAAAAAAAAAACAATTGTAAATCATATACTAATTACTTCACGTACGATTTAAAATTTTGGTATTTTTAGTATAAAAAAAAAAACTTACCGATGTTTTTACCAAGTGAAATAAATTACTTATAATAGTCACTAATGACATATTTGTACATTTTGTTAGTGAGAAATATCACAATTTCTTTTTAATACAAAAGATGGGTAAAGTCTGAAAATAAAATTAAACAATAATAACTCTAGCTACTAATCCCATAGTTTCCCAAACAAACCGTCTAACACAGTCAGGAGGACTCACAAACTTTATACAACCAAATGACAAATTACAACCAATTGCAACAAGGTTATCGGTGACTCAATTCACTTCTTGGAATACATGTTGAACTCTAACCTTTTAAGGTTAACAACAATGTTGAACAATCACTACAACACTAAAACCATAATTATTTAGCATTCGGATACCACGCAGTGAAGTTCCAGATTTGGAAACATAATTTTTGTATATGTTTTAATTATAATTTCCAAAAAAAAAAAGGTACTACATTCTAACAAAAATAAATGAATAATATTTGCTTTCCACTTTTGTAGTACTTTCTAATAACATCCTTTCGATTTATCACTTTTTTTTTACATAAATATATATATATATATATAATCGGAACTATTCACATCTCCGTAAAAAATTAAAAAATTAACAAAATTAGAGATTATTTAGTCATTCATATGTATAATGAAAATCAGCGATGTTGTAACAATTAAGATCCTTATAGCAAATCATTTATTTAGTTGATACATATAAATAGTTAAAAAATTTCTAATTTCGTTGTTTTTTTTTCATAAATAATCTTGAAATGACAATTTATGTGTTAAATAATTTCAATTATAATATATATATATAACGCTAACTATATAAATCAAGAGAATAATACAGATAAATAGAGATACAATTATTATCTAAAATAAAACATGATATAAAATTTTAATTTATAATATAATATTGTATCGTAAACTATCAAAAATAAGAGGGATGAGAATGGTGGATTGAAGTGGAATGGCATAAACAGAGAGTTGCCCATGATATCACCACTCTTTTAAATTATCGATTTATCCTTATAAACATATCTCATTTCAAATTATTATTTTAATTCATTTATATTTACCAATCAAATAAATGATTTAATATAAAAATTTAATGGTTAATAATATTGTTAATTTATTTCATACGTATAAATAATATTATTCATCGTTAATTTTATTAATTTTTTGAATAAATAATTGAAAATAATATATGAATTAAAAAGTAATAATTCCGTATATATTATACCCACAAAGAAGTCGAGTGAATGAGTGAATCCATTTGGCATGGCTAGAAAAATGAAACAATATAATTAACAGAAAATGAAAAGAAAAAAGAATGAAGTTGGTAGCTAGCTAGGTATTAGGTTAGATAGTAGAGAGGGCGATGGATAGATATCTGGTGAAGTATTAAATTACCATGCCTCTTTCTGTTACTATTGGATTATTTATTATATCTACTGTGCTGACGTGAGAGATATGAAACAGCTTTATCGATACATGGTGAAAATCTTCCCTACCTCTTTTTTTTTTTTCCTTTCTTTTTCCTATTACCGATTTAGAGTTTGTGTTTCCAAGCAAATACCAAATTAATATTAGTTTTTATTTGTTTATATTTTTTCAAATTCGATTCTTGTAATAAATGATTTCGAAATCAATGTTTATGAATGTACTTTTCTAGTGCTTGCTACTAATTTCAAGTTCGATTTTTATTAAACGGAGAATTTGTTGTACAATTTTTTATGATGCTGTTTGCATTAGAAAAAAAGAGGAAAAACTAAAAAAAAAGGGCGTCTGATAAGCTACTTTCTGTTCCATCCCTTTGATTTTCTTCACTGACAGAGGAATACCTGCACACTTTCTAACGCACGCACGCATACTCAAAAACAGAGTACCCCAGCTGCACCAGAGCAGAGCCCACTCCCTACTCACACACACATCACACTCTCGCTCTCTCTCTATCTCTCTCACACAAAATCTATTTAAAGAGATAAAAATAAAATAAAAACGAAAAAAATATAATGGAAGATATGATAAGGGCCATCGCAGAGAGTGATGAGAGAGAGAAACAGAAGAGGACATAGCAGAGAAAACACAGACATTTTTCCAGCTATTTCAACCTTTTCCCCTCTGCCAAGTGCCAGCCACTCCCATTCATCAACTCCCCAGAACGAAACCCCATCCCACACTCTTCCTCCTTATCGTCTCTCTCTCTCTCTCTCTCTCTCTCCCCCCTGCAGCTACAAAACAAACCCCTCTCCTATACTTCTTCACTTCACATTTCAACAATCATTCACTCTATTTAAGCTCTAAAATCCTCTTTCAGGAATCTGGGTTTTCTTTGCAACTCAAAATTCCTTTCTAGCGTGGTTGCTTCTCTCGCGTTTAAAGTTTAAAGCCTTGCTGCTACTGCTAGCTTAGTTGTTTATTTGCCATGGACATCATGACCTTCACCGGCCATTACGACCACCTGAACGACCCCCATTTGCCACCTGGCTTCCGCTTCCACCCCACCGACGAGGAGCTCATCACCTACTACCTCCTCAAGAAGGTCTGCGACAGCTCCTTCACTGGCCGCGCCATTTCCGATGTCGACCTCAATAAGTGCGAGCCCTGGGAGCTCCCAGGTAATTAATTCATCAATCACATACCATCTTATTTATCTCTAGTGAAAGTGAACTTATTCAATCTATGAACTGGGTTTCATTCACGTTGGGTTTGTTCTTGCAGACAAGGCCAAGATGGGAGAGAAAGAGTGGTACTTTTTCAGCCTGCGTGACCGCAAGTACCCAACCGGCCTCCGAACCAACCGCGCCACGGAAGCAGGATACTGGAAGGCCACAGGTAAAGACAGGGAGATTTACAGCTCCAAGACCGGAGCCCTTGTCGGGATGAAGAAGACCTTGGTATTTTACCGCGGCCGAGCTCCCAAGGGTGAAAAATCCAATTGGGTCATGCATGAATATCGCCTTGAAGGCAGAATTGCTTACCCCATCCTCTCCAGAACCTCTAAGGTTCCTTATTTCTTGGTCCCTCTCATTATGGACTTAATTCTTTTATTTTTTCATACAAATTATAAAGCTTGCAACTTTTGTGATCTCATGACTCATGCTCATCTAAACTCTATTTTAAAATGTAAAAGGTTAGATTTGATCAATCCTTTCTAGTAGCTACCTTCCTAGTAGCTAGCACCTAGCACCTAGCACCTAGCACCTAGCACCTAGCACCTAGCTAGGGTTGAGCAGAATATATCATAATAAGTATAGGGTTGGAGCCTTGGAGGGTTAGGTAAAAAATACAAATACAATATCTTATGTAATGAAAGTAGTTTTCTTTGTGTCCTGTACTTTCCTAGCAGCACATCAAGCATAGCATTTTTAGCATAAAAAAGAGATAGTAATATCTTTTCCTCATATTAACCTAAATTAAAATACAAACACTCATTCGTTATTAACTTTGATTAAATGTCTTGCACCTACCCACATTACTAATTTGCCTTAAAAAAGCTGACTTGTTTCACCATGTTTGTCTCTGGTATTGATTCAAACACGTGCAGGACGAATGGGTCATTTCCCGGGTTTTTCAGAAGAGCATCGGGTCTGCCGCAAACGGAACAGGATCCAAGAAGACCAGAATGGGCAATGGCTCCACCAGCAGCATCAGCATGTACCCAGAACCCAGCTCGCCTTCCTCTGTTTCCCTACCACCGCTGCTCGACTCTTCCCCTTACCAACCAGTCACCAATACCGGGCTCACCGACCGTGACAGCTGCTCTTACGACAGTCCAATTTCAAGGGAGCACGTGTCCTGTTTCTCCACCAACCTCAATAACGGATTCAATCTCTCTTCCTCTTGCTTCGACCTCGCCCAAACCCAGCCTCCGCCACCTAGCTTCGGCGGCGTTTCGGCCTTCCCGAGCCTCAGGTCTCTCCAGGACAATCTCCAGGTCCCTTTCTTCTTCCCAGTGTCACCTCATCATCCCTCGGCCCACGTCGGCAGCTCCAGTAGCGGATCTTCATCATTCAACTTGGGCGGGCTGAGCTCAGCCGGGAACTGGCCACCACCACCACCTCCTCCTCCTCCTCCTCAATTGGAGCAGGCCAGGGCCGTGGGGTCCACCGAGCTGGATTGCATGTGGACGTACTACAAGACCGAGTGTCTCTGAATTCGAGTGGTGGGGGTATTCTAGTCTTTTCGTTATGGTGCAAGTAGTAATTAGTGGGTAGTTTGGGTATTTCAGTGAACACTATGTTGTAATATTTTTTTCTTAAGACAGTCTGTGATGATACTTGATAATTATTATCATTAGATATATCTTCTTCCATGATGCAGCAGAGAGTAGTTTCTTTCTCTGATGGTAATCGTGTGTTGCAGTGTTGGGTTTGGGTTGCCTTCGATGGTATTTGCACGTATGCTTATGTGAGGAACTAAGACAAGAAAGCGTATATTTATGTTGTTCATGTTGATATATAGTACAGTATGTGTGGTCCACGGTGTTATGATATTCCCCGCGGTTATTGGATCTATTTTTGTTAAAGTTGATCTGCTGAAATTGGGATTGGTTTCATTGATTTCTGCATAGTTGGGCTCGCCAATTAGTGTCTTCTACATGTAGAAAAGTGGGTGTGTATGTTTTAATTGAGGGCAACAGACACAATCCATACGATAATAGCCCCATACAAATAAAATAAATTAAAATAAAACTATCCTTCTCGTACTGTCGTTCTTATAAATATATCTATTATTTGAAAAATGAGAGTTCTTACAAAGCATAAAATATAAGTGGGCTAAGTACCTATTATTTTTTAATTTTGTATTTCTGAATTATGGTCAAATTTTATGAATCATCTATAACTTGTAAGGGATAATTTTTCTGTTGAATTTAATTTAAATAATTTTTTTAATATTTTAAAAAATTGAAAGGAGAACCATCATTGCACATTTAAATAAAATTAAGAACGATCGGTAAAAGTTAAGGACGCTATTAATCATTTAGCCTAAAGAGTAAATACCAATCAACTAAAAGTTAGCATTTCCGCTTAATATTTTTGGACACTGTATAACGGTTCACTACATCCGATTAATATATCCATTGATACTGTATAACGCTTAATCCATCAAGATAAATTATACGACATGTTAGGGCATAAGTTATGAATGTTTGATCCATTATTTAATATCCATTTACTTATGTTTTGTTGATATTTGGTGCCATGAAATAGGAGAAAATAATATATATATATATATATATGTGAGAAATATACAAAATTAGATAAAGATTGGAATTTTGAGAATTTAAGCGAAAAAATTACCTCAATCGGAGATATAAAAAAAGGTTATAAATGAAATAAGGGAGACCACCAAAAAGAACAAAGACTTTCGGTGGATGTCTACTGAAGAAGTAGTCCATCCCAGCTCAGCCGACCATGCAAAATGGAAAGAGGTTATTGAACCTATGGTTGACTTTTCAACGTGCGCCTCTTGAAGTTCTCATTTCTCATTCGGAGAGCGACTGCCGAAATCCATTAGACAGCTGCTGCCACCTTTGACCTACTTTGACCTCAAGGTTTTAACTGCAATTTCAGTGGACGACCATTGAATTCTAATTTGGAGCACCTTCTAGCTGTTTGGTTAGGAAATATTATTTTTGGTCTTTTTACTTGGAGGAAAGGCTTTAATTAGTTTTCTTAAATATTTTTCTTGTATAATCTAATTGTAAACTTCCATTTATTTGAAGATTAATAATTCCCCTATAAATAGAGATCCTAAGGTTTTTATAAAGGGATCAAAGGATTAGAAAAAGTTTGGTAAATACAAAAAAAAAACACCACATAGCGAAAACACTTGTCTTTTATTTTGTAGTTTTCTTTTTAGGTTGGGGTAACCATGGTTATTCTTTAATATGATTTTGGCCCTTTATTCTTCAATTATGCATGCTTGATAAATTTAGTATGTTTCTGAGATTGAACATCTTGTTTGCATAAATTATTGATGGAATTGCTTGGTTGATTTCCATATTATCTTATAATTCACTTAGCATCGAGAGATTGGATTTTAAAACAATATTGTAATCTGAATTCATGACATCCTAGGATAGATGCAATGTTCTAGGTTAGTGGGATGACCAATATCATCTTTAGCACTTAATGCATTTGCCCTATGTTATCTTGGGCAAATGCCATGTTAGGTTACATAAGTGGATAGAAAGAAAGAGTGTAGGTGCCATACATCTAGCATTCAAAGTAAGAAGAAGATTAATGTGTTAAAGTGTAACAGCCTGGCATTTGGATAAAAGTTCATATGGATAAAGTTAAATAGGAATGACCATTTTGCCCTTGTATGGTCAACAATTGATTTTTTTAAATCGAGATGTTATTAGAACGATTCGTAAGGACCGTTACGTAGGTATCAAATTCCTGAGTTAATTAGCAGGCGGTATGTTAAAAATAGAGATCGAATAAGATAGATACGGATCAAAAAACGATTGGGTACATTTTGGTAATTTTGGACATATGGGTATTTTGGTCATTTTGAAAGGGAAACCTGAAAAATGAAGGAAAGGAATAAAACAAGGAAAATGGCATAATCGAGAAAGATGGAGGAGGAAAAAGCTAGTGGGAAAGAGAGGAAAAAGCTAGAAGGAAAGAGAGGAAAAAGAAGAAGAGGAAGAAGGAGGAGAAACTAGGAGAATGCCCAGGCTAAGGAGTAAAAAACAGAGAGTCAAAGATAGGAGTAAAACCAAAAATCGGTTGTGGAGTTTTTAAGAGCTTCTAGCTTGCACTCACGGGCCACTGACGTTCAGGTGAGATCTCTACGAGTCTTTTGGAACAAAAAGGAGAAAGGTTGCACGCGGGGGCAAGCTCAGAAGCAAACTCGAGTTGGACCGTGACTTGTGATCAACCACCGTGAATTCTAGGTGATTTATTTATGTTTTAAGATTATAGAACCTTTACTGGATGTATTTAGAGTAGTTTGAACGTGGAAGAGAAGGAAAAGGACGAAAATCCAAGGAAATACGGCCGGATTTGGCCGTTTGGTCGAATAATCCGAGTTGCAAACCCGGCGAGAAGAAGGTGGTGACAATGTAACAACGTGTGGCCACCACGCGTAGACATCTTTCAGCGGCGCATGAGGGTGCGTGTGGCATCACCCCTGGTTTCGATCAACACGAAAATGTCATGTTTTTGCATTCTGAATCTAATGGTGCTATTTTGAGACTAATTGGAAGTCATTAGGGTGTAGTTCCATATATCCTACATAATATGATTATGTTTTCAATTCAAACTTAATTCAAGAAAAATAGAGTTAATTATAACATTATATTGGATATTAATGAGTAATAATGTTAATTGTAGTGAATCGAAAAACCCGCGAGACCCATGAAAGAAGTTTTGGCTATGTACATGGTCATGTGTGAATAAACTTTAGTTTTATTATTATGCCTTATATTACATTAATTATGTGATTCCATATAAATTTTCATTAACGACAAAAATGTGAGAATAATATGGCTATTAGTAAACCCAATAGTGATTTACGACGAATTGTATTTTGTACAAAATTACAAATACGGTATATGTGTACAGCCAATAAAGTGGTGTGATTTATTGGGATTAAAAAGTTTGGAATTGTATTTTGTACAAAATTACAAATACGGTATATGTGTACAGCCAATAAAGTGGTGTGATTTATTGGGATTAAAAAGTTTTATAACATAATTATGATAAATGGAAATTTTATGAAAGTAATGAAGAAAGTTTTGGTTATGGTATAGGCGAAGACGTTTTCCATAAGTGAAAATATAAACTACCTTATTTATTGTAATAAAAATTTGGCTTTTGATGCGAGATAACTCTCAACACGTACAATAGGTCGACCACTAATTACTCCCCCATATTACTTTTCACATGAGAGACTCCATTTTCTATGTTTTTAACCAAAAGTAAAGAAACGATAAACATAAATTAGAAAATGATAGCTCCAGAATGAAAGATTTCTGGTGTTGTGAAAGACATAGAAGAAATCTTTTTACATACCAACTGCTACGTACGCTGTTATTGTGTTTGTATGAGTATCCGTTAGTTTCTGCAGGATTGTTGACATGTCACAAAATATGTATCATCCAAATCATTAATGGTTAGTTGAATATTGGTGGACATGGATTGCTACCCTGCGCATATGCCACTCTGACCCTATATTTTTAGGGTAGTGACCTTAAGGACACTAGTGGGCTTGTCCTGTAGTCTTATTCAAGGGACACATTTAGTACTCTCTGTAACATTGTATTCTTTCTTTGTCAGCAGAGCTCAGGTGAGGACCATATAGCTAGCCCAAGTAGCCAACACATAATGCAGCCTAGCATTTATTTTTCCTCACTGTTTGGACGGCTGAAATTCCTAATTATTCAATTTCCTGTAAAATCAAAACTTGCACCAATTGATTTATAGAAGTATTGATGTGTTTACACAATTCCGACACACCACAAGGAGAAAGATCAAAACCACCAACGACATGTCATTGCCGATCAGATACATGTCCCTGCTAGCCGACGACAAGCCACCACTGATCAGGTTCTCCTCGATCGACTTCCTTGCACTAACTACCGATCAACACCACCGACCGATGTGGCTAGCACCATCCTATCTGCAAGCCTCTCAACGATAATAATACAGCTATACTCTCCAAACGAGTCACCGTCATCCATTCAGTGCTCTAGGACACGTGGCAAGATCCAAAAAATTACTTCGGCCTTACTTTATTAGGGTTCCAACCACCATATTTACTATCATTATAAATACGGGGCACATTTTCTCATAAAAAATAATTCACTATTCACTAAACCTTACGCTGCCTAAACTGTATCTAATCTCCTTTTGCTTATTAACTTAAGTATCAGAGTCTACTAAGTCAGCACCTCACCAGTGCCAAGTGCTCTTTTTATCGTCTCCTAGGTCATGCCGACGAATAGAAGAAGACATTAAGCGTCTGTTAAGATCACATCTCGTTATTTCTATTCCCGAATCAAACATTTGTCGTCATCAGTGGGAATTCTAATTAAATATTCTCGCTAACTCACATACCATAAACACCACTCTTCTACCAAACACAATATCAGTTGAACAGGGTGACAGAGAACCGAACACTATCCCTCTCTTAGGAGAGCGAAACATAAACATGGCTAATCCCATTCCTTCTCTGGAAGCCATGCTCAGGGCAATGAAAGAACTCGGATAAGAGGTCACCGAACTTCAAAAGAGCAACAACGCCATCGAGAGCTAAAATAAGGTATTTAATGAGCAATACTAGAGTACATTCACCCTACTCCATCCTACTTAGAAAGAGTTGAGAGAACAGTGAGCAGCAAACGAACGATCCCTCACTAATCGCGCTAAGAGGGAGCATGGTCGACCAGAACCTTCCACAAGAATTCTCATCCGCTAGAGCAATGGTGATGGTCCTTCCAGAACATAAATTTTCAAGGATGCTCGTGAGTTGCTCGAAACAAGAACATTCCCGTCAAGCCGGCTCAGCTGAAAAATAAGGTCAATGATCCTAGGATCATAAATCAACATCCTTTTCTAATACTTTTGCAAGGTGCTCGCACCCCATTATAGTCAGCTCTAATGAGGGTGGCCCGATAGAAATAACTCATAGTTCAAGAGGAAGAACAAGTCCTAACCGTAAACTCTCAACCTATGAAGGATGTTACCAACTAAACTGCTGCTAAATCAGTAGGAAGAAAAAAAACAATTGATTGGCTAAGGGCAAGCACCAATAATGGGAGTCATCGCTCTGTTGGCGACCAACTAGGCCCACAATCCAACCCTCATAGAACTAAGGATGTTTTTCAAGGGCTCTTAGAGCGTACCCGAGAATTAGAGAGCGAGAAGAATAAAAACAAAGTCCCTTATGATGATTAGGACCAATACTAGCCCTTTCGCATGTCGCATCCTCCAATATCACCCTGTGTCAGAAGTTAAACCTCTGAAGATCTCTCCTTACTCAGGGAAAGGCGACCCAGGCACACATATGAACAACTATTAGTTAGCTAACACCTTCAAGAACCTTTCTGACGAGGTCCAATGCTTCATCTTCAGCTCTAGGCTCACAGATTCGACTCATTTGGTTCTACTGACTACGCCCCAGTATGATTCACTCATTTGATGAATTGCATAATGTCTTCTTGAATTAGTTCATGATTCAGACTAACCACCTATTTACCATACAAGATCTTGCATTACTATGGTCAAGGGAGATTAAAACACTACAAAAATATGTTGCCCAATTCAGTTACGAGTATTCCAAATGTCTGGAGACTGACGACAAAACGGCCTTCCGTGCATTCCATAGTGGCCTCAAAGAATCAATGTTCATGTACCATGCCTTCACCATGGGTTGGGAAGATTACAATGGGCTTATGAAGCAAGCAGTCATCTATGCAAAGGTCGAATTTTTCAAAGCTACACTTGTAGAGACCAAGTAGAGCACCATCCTAATCCAACATGCCTCTCAGCCATCCTAGCCGAGCAAGCCCTATTATGAGTCTGAACAATGGAAGCAGGCTTATGAACATCACTCTTACTCAGGTAAAAAGAAGGGATCCTATGAAAACAACTACAATGGGAAGAATGATAATGTTATAATTACCACCATGGTCACAAAACCCACAACCAGGCATCCTGGAGAGACCATCCAAAAGGTGTAGTACGTAGGTATGAAATCTATAGCATCCTAAATATTTCTTTGGAGAATGTCCTATCAGATGCTTAAGTCAGTTTCGAGTATTCCAAATGTCTGGAGACTAACGACAAAGAGGCCTTCCATGCATTTCGTAGTGGCCTTAAAGAATCAACGTTCATGTACCATACCTTCACCATGGGTTGGGAAGACTACAAGGAGCTTATGAAGCAAGCAGTCATCTATGCAAAGGCCGAATTTTTCAAAGCTCCACTTGTGGAGACCAAGTAGAGCACCATCTTAATCCAACATGCCTCTAAGCCATCCTAGCTGAGCAAGCCCTTTTATGAGTCTGAACAATGGAACCAGGCTTATGAACATCACTCTTACTCAAGTAAAAGGAAGGGCTCCTATGAAAACAACTACAATGGGAAGAATGATAGTGTTATTATTACCACCATGTCAGGACCCACCCCCAATCCCCCAGGATTAAGGGCTAAGTCCTCCTCCCGTCTAACTTACGCATGACACGAAGGCTAAACCGATGTCCAACCTCCATGTGACACGTAAGTCAGACAAGGGATTCTCGATTTGACCGTCCATAAGCGTCCGGACTTCCCAGAATAATCTGGAGGGTATCGAAAACACAAAAAGACTGTGAATGGACAAAAATAAAGTATAGGGTTAAAAACGATTCATAAAACATGTACATTTATAGCCTCCAATTAAAACCAATGCATGCATATCAAGTCCATGTCATGAAACCATTCAATATTTAGGTTAAGCAAACCATGTAAGAAAAAACGAACACAGTTTCCTTTTCTAAAATCCCGGGCCTCAGCCCAAAACCATCGAAAACCATTTCATCCGGGCCATTACCTAAAACATCGGAAAACTATTATTAAAAAAAAATCATCATCATCAAGTATCAGTGAAAACCAAAACACATTTGAACCACATTTCCATCTATCGAACCTGCTGGATCTATCCGAGTCTTTAAACTCAATCCAGGCCTTAATATAATCCGAGTCTTTAAACTCCCGAGTCTTTAAACTCAATAGGCCTACGTGGGAAAATCATAATATCCGAGTCTTTAAACTCCCGAGTCTTTAAACTCAATCTGGGTCTTTAAACCCAATCCCCCCCCCCCCCCCCCGGTCATAACATATCCGGGTCTTTAAAGCCAATAACTAGGTCCAGCAAATCCATTCCATGACCACTATCCATATCCGAATCCGAATCTACAATCTCATCAGGATCCCGGATCCATACCCAGAACTCATATCCATATCCATTTCCAAATCTGAGTTCGAAACCATCATTCCGTAAGCTAGCATTCGGAATAACCATTTCAAACTCAACCTGGAAATCCACTTTCAAGTTTCAAACCGAATCCAGAATCGTCATCCTGGAATCCGATTCCAAAACCCGAAAATACGTTTCTCAAAACCACTTTTCTGAACTGGGCTTCAAGCCCGAAATCACTTTTCGAAACCCATTTTTAAATCATTGATATTAAATCATATTTCAAATCCCGACATCAAATCATTTAAACCAGGTTTAAATCACAACATCGGTCAAATCTCGTAAAACGTGAAATTCCGTAAATACCTTGAAAAACGTGCAAAACCATAAATCGTCAAGATCATAAAACGAATCATAGAATCACGTATAGAAAACATATAAAAACATATATGCATGCATCAAGAGTTAGAAAACAAAGTCCACTCACAGACCATAGCGTCGTCGCCTCGATACGCGCGCACCTATGCCGTTTCTGGCCAATCCATTATCCTTGGCTCTCCCGAACCTGTCCAAATCCCATAATAAGGTCACTAACTACTTCATAATACTCATACTTAAGCCCCGTATTTTTCCTAAATTTTTAACTATTTTTAACCGAGCCCTAAAACTTTCAGACGTCCCGAAACATATCGAGACGATGTCTGATTGACTCGAAACCAGTGCCAAAATGTTCGTTACATTGAATACTTTAAAAGTCGTGTTGGAACCTTCCCAAAAAGGGGCCCCATGCGCCCGCACGGGCCGCCTAAAGGGGCTGCGTGTGAGGCCCACGCGCCATACTATTCATCGTCTTCAACCTCTTGCTGGACCGGTTCGAGCAGGTGAGGGCGGTTCATAGCTATTTCCATCGTCTTTCAATTCCTATTTCCCTCCTGTTAATTCCTTTGTGTTTTTTCTTTGATTTACTATTGGTTCCTCACCTAACCATGTGAATTTAGGGCTTAGAATGTACCTCCCGATTCAAAGGGCAATTTTTCAGAAATTGCTGCCCTCCGTTCCCGACCACCTACGAGTTCTCCGGTCACGGTCTCTTACCCTCTGAACTCAAACCATCCTCTAGGAGCTAACACAGTCACCTAAAATAGGTCTCAACTTATAAACTAATAATTTTTTCCCTTTTAATCAAACCGAGAAAACAGAGATCGTTACCTGCACCCTTCGATTCCTCCGTGGCACGACCACCGTCTTCCCATCTTCCTCACTTCATTTTGGTCACTGAACATTTCCAATAGCCCTGATTCCACTTAAACTCACCTACAATCCAAATAAACCTGCACAATCCCCTGTTTCTATTTCCTTCTGTTCCTCTCCCTTCTCTCACCCATTTCACTCTGTTTTCCACTTGATCACATCAACACAACACAGGTTTGCTCACGGCATAAGCACAACCTGAAACACAGGCACTACACCCACACCCAAAGACTCTGTCTTTGTCTCTGTTCTCAGAAACCGGGCAACCAACTTCCAATTTCCTTGTTTTGAAACCAAATGAGTCGGTGAAGAAAAGGTTCCACCACCATCTAGACCTGGACACGTGTTCCAATCTCTGTGGGTTTATTTCCTCAATTCAGCCAAGTGTCCACCTCTGGCTGGGCACGGATTCCAATGCAGTCCAATGACCAAAATGCCCCTACCTTCAAAATTACCATTTTGCCCCTCGCGTTCCTAGACCCAAAACTAATTCATCCGAAGTCCAGTGACGATGTGCAGCCTGTCGTTGTACTCAGAGCATCGAGACCTTTCTAACGGTCCTTGAAGTTCATGAAAATTCCATATCGTATTAAAAAAGTCAACAAATTGCCCCTTTTTATCCAATTACCAAATTGCCCCTGAACTTCCGAACATCATAACTTTGTCCTCGGATGTCAGAATCGGACGTGCCACCTGTCTATGAACTCGTGACGTCTCGAACTACATCACGGTCATCGGTCAAGGTCCATTTGATCATCCAATTTCTGGGTCCATTTGACCGTTCGAACAGAAAGTCAACATTTTTCCCATTCGAGGGGCAAAATCGACATTTCCCACTATCCGTCCGAACGCATCCAACTAATCACTGATTAACTTCACTAATCTGTCATTAATAACTAATCTAACCCCGATTTCCGAGACGGGTCATTACAACATGGTCACAAAACCCACAACTAGGCGTCTTGGAGAGACCATCCAAAAGGTCTAGTACCTAGGTATGAAATCTATAACATCCTAAATACTTCTTTGGAGAATGCCCTATTAGATGCTTAAGTCAGTAAGTAGAAGGAAATCAAACACAATTTCGGCGATGTAAGGCTCGTTGAATAGTGGATTACCTTTTATGGGGAAATGCGCCCCATATTTATAGTCATAAATGTTGTGGTTGAAACCCTAGTGAAGCAAGGACCAAGCTATTAGTTGGATGCTGCCACATGTCATTCAATTTGACTAACGTGCTAACCACAACAGTCGGTGGTGCAGATCAATGGCTCGTGTAAGGAGGCTAACAAAGGGATACTTGGTCAATAGTGATTGTTGTCGGTTAGTGGTGACCTATTCAGTAGTTGGTCGGTAGTAGGTGACTATGGTCAACAGTGACCTATTGTGGTGGTTTTTGTCTCCTTCTCAGTGGTTAGTTTGAATGGTGTAAATATAAGTCTTGTAAGTCGTT
Organism: Prinsepia uniflora; assembly: GCA_032719365.1. Taxonomy (NCBI): domain Eukaryota; kingdom Viridiplantae; phylum Streptophyta; class Magnoliopsida; order Rosales; family Rosaceae; genus Prinsepia; species Prinsepia uniflora. The sequence continues at coordinate 46,261,921 of CM064866.1, read as the reverse complement.
GACTAAGTTGGACCTCCTTGGTTGAGGACTTGTTGTTCTGTGCAGACCGTGTGGATCGACCAATGGGGTTGTACCTTGTAGTTCCCCAAGTTGTTGGGTGAGGGAAGGCATCTTTGCCAATTTAGCGCAAGTTCCCTAAGAGACTTTTAAATGAGACGACAGATTAACTTCTAAAGGTGTGCTGACTCGTGCAAGTCCCTTGAGAGACCTCGAATTAGACGACAGATCGGCCCTCTGAAGGTGTGCCTACCCGTGGCCTGAAAGACTTCAAATGACACAACAGATTGACCCTCTGAAGGTGAGTTGCTCTATGGAAGTCCCTGAGAGATCTAGAATGAGATGACAGATCGGCCCTCTAAAGGTATGCTGACCTGTAAAAGTCCTCTAAGAGACTTGGAATCTGAAAAGTCATATCAGCCCTTTGAAGGTCTGCTGATCCATGAAAATCCCTTGAGAGACTTGGAATTCGGAATGTCAGATCGGCCATCTGAGGTGTGCTAATCTATGTGTACTTGGTGGCCATATTGTGATTAGTGGAGCCTTAATGTCCGGTTAGAAGGTGTGCAAATTGAGGGTTACATTAAATGAGCCCAAAGACCTTATATAAATGGACAAAGGCTCATTTTTGTCACTTTTTTAGAGAGCACTCAGACTGTCGAACACAAACTTCTGAGCACTCAAGAAGAGCAGAATTGTGTCCAACTTGCATGGAAGGGCAAGTATTCATCCGATCATTTGTCACCTAGACAAAAGGTGTAACAACCCGTCTCGAATTCCAGGATTAGATTAGTGACTAATCGTGATTAGTGAGGTTAATCCGTGATTATTTGGGCGAAATCAGTCGAATGATACAAAATGACCGTTTTGCCCCTAGGCATGGACAAAACATTGAATTTTCGTTCAGGCGGTCAAATGGACTTTGGCCAATGACTGTGATGTAGTTCGTTACGTCATGAGTTCATAGACAGGTGGTACGTTCGATTCCGACATTCGAGGAAAAAGTTATGACGCTCGGATGTTCAGGGGTATTTTGGTAATTATGGTTAAAAGGGGTAAATAGTTGACTTTTGGACTGGGAGGTCAGATGGCTGAGGGCCTAGGACTGTTACGTAGATTGGGATGATACGAATCCATAGACAGGAGGCACGCCAAAATCGAACATCGAACGGGGAAGTTATGGGTCACGGAAGTTCGATTGCACTATGCACGTATTTCGAGGCATTGGCCAATATTTCGAGGCACGAAAGTTATGGCTTATTCTGATTGGGCAGATATTTTAAGTGGGACCCATGGATAAGTGACAAGTGTCACTCATCCCATTGGCCCAAACGACTAATTTGTGGATCTACATAATTAAATAATATTATCTTTTATTATTTTATAATTTCCAATTATCCCATCTTTAATCTTGGCCATCCATTCCTATACTCCCTAAATCATCACCGTCCATCTCATCTCACTCTTTTCTGATCATCATCATCGTCTAACTCAAACATCTCTCTTCTCACCCGCGACACCATAACCATTCTTCTTCCTTAAACCAAACACACAAACCACACCACATCACAATAGCACCATATCTACATCCTCATGGTTTTGTGAGAGTTAGGGAGAGACTAGGATGATGAGGGCAGGACGGTGGCGGGCCACGGCTGACTACACCCAAACTACGCATTAAATTAAACACGTAATTTGAGTGTTATGCAATTTAAACCCTTTTTGTGTAGATGTAGTATTGGTAAATAGGGATCGTTCTTAACCGGGGAAATTAGGGAACATTAATAATGTGTTAGTGGGAAAGAGTAATGAATAAATGAATAATGAATACATTAATGAATTAAATAATTAAATAATAAAAGAATTAACAAATTAAAGAATTAATGAATAAAAGAATAAAAGAATAAAAGAATTAATTAATCAAAGAATAATAAACTAAAAGTATTAAAGAATAAAAGAATAAAGAATAAAGAATAAAAAGGATAAAAGAATAAAATAAAAAAAAAATAAAAAATAAAAAAGAATAAAAGAATAAAAGAATAAAGAATAAAGAATTGAAAAGGGAAGTTTTGAAAAGAATTGTAAATATAAAATAAAGAAAACAAGTAAAAATAATTAAATACTTAATTTTACTTCTACTTTAACCTTTGTACTAGTGAACTTTCTTCAAACACATATTTTTACCAACACTCTAACATCATGCTCATATTGAACCAATCACGAAATCATACCTTAATCATCTCAAATACATGCATACATTTTTCATATTATAAATGCACCGAACAGCGGATTGTTACTTACAATATGATCCACCTTAAGTAAGTGATTTAATGCGCCGAACAGCGATCAAACATTAAATCTCTTCAACTCTATTCTAAATGCCCCGAACTCAACATTTAGTTTCGAATTGAAGTTTAAGTACTAAAACATATGAAGTAAAAGAAACTCAAAAAGTAAAACACATGGAGATTGCATTCTTACATACAAATGTTAGAAAGAAAATACCAACACATATATTGAATTATAAGTAAAACCAATAACAATAACAAGAATTTAAGTAGAGAAGTATGGATTTTCACAAGAATCACCGAACAGCGGCAGGAAACTTGTGAAGATGGAAGAAGAAATACGAGGAATTCGGTCTTAAAACTCTTGAATTGCCTTAGAATTACTTGGCCTAGGTATTTCTTAAGGAAAGCATAAAAATGTGTTTAAGAGATCTCAAAGAAATATCACAAGAACAAAGTAAAGAAGAAATGAAATTAAGAAAAATAAAAATAACATAAATTAAGAACAAGAATTAAAAGAAAGCTAATTAATAAGAAAATCTACAAGAAGTTAAAATGGTCCCCAAAAATGTCTCTCAAAAGAGAGAAACAAAAGAACTAACTAAGAACTAGAACTAAGAAAAATGAAAGAAATGGAAGAATGAAATTAATTGAGGACTCCCAAATACAAGAATTGAACCCCTATTTATAGGGGAAAAAGTTAATTACACTAAAAAAAATAAATAAAAACAAATAAAAGTTACAATAAAAATATTAAAAAGTGAAATGATGAGATTGAGTGGTGTTGTGGGGAAAAAATGTAAAAAAAATAAAAACAAAAGAAATGCTGCTGGAAATGGGCTGTCAGAAACAGCTGAAAAGGGAAGGAATATTCGGCCAAAGGGGGCTGGAAAAGGATGAAATATTCGGTAGATGCTGGCTGGAAAGGTCCTTAGTGGGTCGGCAGGCGTGCGCTGGAAAATGGAGGTGGTGGCCGGCAGGCGTGCACTGAGCTGGCGCAGAGGCTGTCGGCAGGCGCTTGCTGGAAAGGTGAGAGGGCGATCGACACACGTGCGCCGAGACTGGGGAGTGTTGCTCGGTGGCGGGCTGCTACTGGGCTGCGCGGAAGTTGGGCCGCTGGGCTGACGGGCCGCGGGCCTGGGCTGCGGGCTGGGCTTTATTTCTTTTTCTTTTTTCTATTGGGCTGCAGCTTGGGTTCAATTGGGCTGCACAGTTTTAATTTAATTAATTAGTTAATTTAGTAATATTTCACGAAAATTCGTCCATAATTTCTTCGTTATAATTCCGATCGAGATGATTCTTTCGTCAAAATACTCCAAATTACAAACTTTATTTATTTAAACAAAAATAACACAAAATAAATTATTTTATTTATTTATTTATTATTTTAATATTAAAAGTCAAGTATAAAGGGTATAAAATAATATAAAATAATGCTTATTTGAGGACCTATCAAATACCCCCACACTTAAACTTTGCTAGTCCCTAGCAAATACTAAAATCAAACTACGAATTCAAAACATGTAACCTTTAACCATTTGTCTCAATATGTCATTATTATCATGGCATAAAAGATTTTCACTTAAAGCGTTTAAGCATATGGAATTCAAGAGTTAATACATTGTAACAAAATGCTTCAATAAGTATGATAATGAGTAAATATGGTGAAATGGATCTCAACATGAATAAAACAAGTATGAATCAACTCACAAGGATATGCACTCATAAATTCACTCAATTTGTGAGGGTTTGTGTTTGCACTCAAAGTATGTGAGAAATACTCACATAATCGAAATGAAGTACTTTTGCAAAATTTCAAACAAACACCTCAAGATAAAAACAAAACATACTTGCACAAATGAACCAAAATCATAAGCTTACTCAAGTGATTAACTCAACTAATCAAAATTTACCATCTTAAGGATCATAAGGTCTTTATAAAGGTTGTAATGGGGCTAAGTTAGAGGCAAGGAAAATATAGGACAAGTGGTGCTCAATTCGTTCCAAGACTCAATAGACTCCCAAAACGTATCATAGCTTCTCAACCTTAGTGCAATGATGTCAGTAATCCATCATTTCGAACATAGGCCTAATTCCATCATGTTGGGCCTCACAATCATTCTTTGTGTCGGATTTACAAATGTAAAGGACTTAACTCAAACATTACATAACCAAACCTTATTACCTTGATCGAGACTCAACTTTTTTTTTCTTTTTGATTTTTTTTTTGATTTTTTTTTTATATCAAGGTAATAACATGTGTCAACAATACAACAAAGTTTGAGTCGGTAAATCCAAATAATTCACATAAAAGTCTTTTCAACATCATTATTTTCTCCTTACACAATCTTTATATTTTCAACCGAGTTCTTGGAACAAGGGTAAAGGATGTCTATACTAAGCTCAAGTGTTTAGATAATCATGGTGATGAAAGAAAGGCTTAATGTGGGCTCGAAAGGGTTAAAACTAAGGGGGTCGCAACTTGTGCGCACAAAATAGGGAACATGGATGTTTGAATTTGTGGTGTTAACCCTAATGCCTTAATCATTTCCAAAATCAGAAAGTTTATTGACTTAAAAGCTTTGAAAATCACATTGAATAAGTTCTAGTACTCTAGAGTTCATTAAAAGCTATGGCAAGCAGTTATGAGGCATATGTATATCAATTTAAACAAAGAACTTATGAATCACTCATCAAAGATGTATATAAAGTTCTAAAGCTCACATAAGGTTCATATGATTCATATTTATGTTATCATGCTCGTTTATATGCCAATTTACATGCATTATCTTCAAGTTATAACACTTAATCACAAAATATTAACAAACAAATTCAAGTTGTAGTGATTATCTTTATAGCCATAACATATTTATTTTCGTTCATTTATATCATTGACAAGTTAAATGGCAACTTAAGACTCATAAAAACACTAAGTTAAAAGATTCAAGAAAACAAATTTTCCTTTTTTTTCCCCTTTTTTTCACCTCTTTTTTTTAATTTTTTTTTAATATTTTAATATTTTTTTTTTTGACAATTAAAATTGTAAACCATTCCCCCACACTTAAATTCTACATTGTCCTCAATGTAGGAAAATACGAAGTAATTAAACATAGAATCAACGTAAGGAAGATGATTTACGAAAATAATAGGAAAACACTAAATAAACAAAATAAAAGAGAGTGAAGGGTAAAAGGATAGCAAATCTGTATTGATGACTCCTTCACATCCCGGGAACACATTGGGTTGCCTCCCAACAAGCGCTTGAAGTTTAACGTCCATCCAGCCTAGACAGAGATGCAAGTTAGTTAGTCAGAGATGTACGTTAATTAAGAATGCAAGTTAGATATGCAAATTAAAGTTAAGGATGCAATGTGAGTTAAAGATGTAAGTTAGAGGAAGAGTGCAATGCAAGTTAAACTAAATATGCAAGTGAAGTTAAAAATGCAAGTTAAATGAAATATGAAATGCAAGTTAGAATGAAAGATGAAATGCAAGTTAAGAATTAAATAAATGAAGAAAAAGAAAATAATTTATTTACGTATGAACAAATTTTTTTTTATAATTAAATTTTTTTTAATTTAATTTTTTCGGAATTTAAAAAATTAAATAAATGAAGAATTTTTTTATTTTTTTTTACGAATTTTATGCTTTTTTTTTAATTTACCAAAAACAAAATAAAAATAAAAATAAGGAAAAGTGAATATTTACTATAAGCATTTATGAACAATTAAAAAGAATGAACATTATGTACAAGTATGAACAAGAATAAAATAACAAGTAAGAGAATTATAAACAAAAATAAATAAAAGACTATTATGAACAAGTATGTATGTATACTAACAAATATAAAAGTTATGAACATGTATAAAAGGTAACAAGTAACATATATACTACATTTATTTACAAGTATGAATTAATACTAACATAAAGCTAAAATAAGAATTTTTTTAAAATATTTTTTTTTATTTCGATTTTTTTAATTTATTATTATTATTTTTTTTTATTCCGATTTTTTTTAATTCATTTATTTTTCATTTAAAAATTTAAAGTTTAAAAAGACATAAACAAACAATTAATTACATAAGAATAAAATAAGTGTAAACATAAAGTTAGTGGAATATAAAGTTGATAAAATTAATGAAAAAGAAAGTTAATAGAATAAAGTTAAAGCAATATATTTAAAGTGTAAAAAAGTGTGAATATAAAGTTAATGGAATAAAGTAAAAGTTAGTGGAATAAAGAGAAAGTTAATGAAATAAATTTAAAGTAATTGAATAAATTTAAAGTTATGGAATAAAGTTAAAGTTAATGGATTAAAGTGTAAAGAAATAAAGTGTAAAGGAAAGAAAAAAAAAAAAAAAAAATAAGAGTAAGGAAAAGTGAGTATGTACAATATGCATTTATGACAAGTACAAATAAAATTAAATTATGAACAAGTATGATAGAATTTTCAATTTACATAAACAATTTGAATATGAACAAATATATAAAAAAAATAAAATTATGAACATTTATGAACAAGTATAAATTAGAAACTATGAATAAGTAAAGTATGAACATTATAAACAAAAATAATAAGAACAAAAATAAGGTGGATAAATAAAATATAAACAAGTAAGTAAATGTTATAAACAAATATAATATTAACAAAAGTAAAATTTATAAACAAGTATAATATGCACAATTTATATACATATACTAACAAATTAAAAATAATTTTCAATTTCCCCGGCAACGGCGCCAAAAATTGACTACACCCAAACTACGCATTAAATTAAACACGTAATTTGAGTGTTATGCAATTTAAACCCTTTTTGTGTAGATGTAGTATTGGTAAATAGGGATCGTTCTTAACCGGGGAAATTAGGGAACATTAATAATGTGTTAGTGAGAAAGAGTAATGAATAAATGAATAATGAATCCATTAATGAATTAAATAATTAAATAATAAAAGAATTAACAAATTAAAGAATTAATGAATTAAAGAATAAAAGAATAAAAGAATTAATTAATCAAAGAATAATAAACTAAAAGTATTAAAGAATAAAAGAATAAAGAATAAAGAATAAAAAGGATAAAAGAATAAAATAATAAAAGAATAAAGAATAAAAAAGAATAAAAGGATAAAAGAATAAAGAATAAAGAATTGAAAAGGGGAGTTTTGAAAAGAATTGTAAATATAAAATAAAGAAAACAAGTAAAAATAATTAAATACTTAATTTTACTTCTACTTAACCTTTGTACTAGTGAACTTTCTTCAAACACATATTTTTACCAACACTCTAACATCATGCTCATATTGAACCAATCACGAAATCATACCTTAATCATCTCAAATACATGCATACATTTTTCATATTATAAATGCACCGAACAGCGGATTGTTACTTACAATATGATTCACCTTAAGTAAGTGATTTAATGCGCCGAACAGCGATCAAACATTAAATCTCTTCAACTCTATTCTAAATGCCCCGAACAACGGATCAACATTTAGTTTCGAATTGAAGTTTAAGTACTAAAACATATGAAGTAAAAGAAACTCAAAAAGTAAAACACATGGAGTTTGCATTCTTACTTACAAATGTTAGAAAGAAAATACCAACACATATATTGAATTATAAGTAAAACCAATAACAATAACAAGAATTTAAGTAGAGAAGTATGGATTTTCACAAGAATCACCGAACAGCGGCACGAAAATTGTGAAGATGGAAGAAGAAATACGAGGAATTCGGTCTTAAAACTCTTGAATTGCCTTAGAATTACTTGGCCTAGGTATTTCGTAAGGAAAGCATAAAAATGTGTTTAAGAGATCTCAAAGAAATATCACAAGAACAAAGTAAAGAAGAAATGAAATTAAGAAAAATAAAAATAACATAAATTAAGAACAAGAATTAAAAGAAAGCTAATTAATAAGAAAATCTACAAGAAGTTAAAATAGTCCCCAAAAATGTCTCTCAAAAGAGAGAAACAAAAGAACTAACTAAGAACTAGAACTAAGAAAAATGAAAGAAATGGAAGAATGAAACTAATTGAGGACTCCCAAATACAAGAATTGAACCCCTATTTATAGGGGAAAAAAGTTAATTACACTAAAAAAAATAAATAAAAACAAATAAAAGTTACAATAAAAATATTAAAAAGTGAAATGATGAGATTGGGTGGTGTTTGTCGGGGAAAAAATGTAAAAAAAAAAACAAAAGAAATGCTGCTGGAAATGGGCTGTCAGAAACAGCTGAAAAGGGAAGGAATATTCGGCCAAAGGGGGCTGGAAAAGGCTGAAATATTCGGTAGATGCTGGCTGGAAAGGTCCTTAGTGGGTCGGCAGGCGTGCGCTGGAAAAGGGAGGTGGTGGCCGGCAGGCGTGCACTGAGCTGGCGCAGAGGCTGTCGGCAGGCGCTTGCTGGAAAGGTGAGAGGGCGATCGACACACGCGCGCCGAGACTGGGGAGTGTTGCTCGGTGGCGGGCTGCTGCTGGGCTGCGCGGAAGTTGGGCCGCTGGGCTGACGGGCCGCGGGCCTGGGCTTGCGAGACGCGGGCCTGGGCTGCGGGCTGGGCTTTATTTCTTTTTCTTTTTTCTATTGGGCTGCAGCTTGGGTTCAATTGGGCTGCACAGTTTTAATTTAATTAATTAGTTAATTTAGTAATATTTCACGAAAATTCGTCCATAATTTCTTCGTTATAATTCCGATCGAGACGATTTTTTCGCCAAAATACTCCAAATTACAAACTTTATTTATTTAAACAAAAATAACACAAAATAAATTATTTTATCTATTTATTTATTATTTTAATATTAAAATTCAAGTATAAAGGGTATAAAATAATATAAAATAATGCTTATTTGAGGACCTATCAACGGCGGGGAGAGCCGAAACCGTAAGGTAAACATTTCAAAATTTGGAAACTGTGGTTTAAAGGTTCTTGGTCAACTCTACTAATGGAGATGGTTTTCTGGAGGGAGTAGGGACGATTTAGGATGGAAAATGGAGGCTGGGACGGTCGGTGACGACGACCACAACTAGTTGCAGGCGGCCGGTTTGTCCTTCGTTCATGGAGGTATCATTCCAACTCATTCTTCTTGTTCTGAATAGCTAAAATGAAAGGGTTTGAGATTAGGAAACTTTAGAAATGAAAAAGGGGGAAAATGGTTTGGAAATGAACGAGTTAAAGCATTGAACCGGTCCAGATCGGTTCGGCCGGTTCAAACCAGTCAAACCCGGTTGAATCGCGTGAGGGAGAAGATGAATAGTGCGACGCGTGGCTCCCACGTGCAGTGCCTTTGGCCGGCACGTGTGGGCGCGTGGCCCATTTTCTGGGGATGTGTTCGACACGTGAAATCTTCTATTCGATGTAACGAACATTTTGGTACTGGTTTCGTGTCGATCGAACACCGTCTCGATAATGTTCGGGGTATCAGAAGGTTTAGGTTCGAGATTTAAAATAGTTAAAAATTCAAGAAAATTACGGGACTTCAATGAGAGGTTAATAAGGTAGTTAGTAACCCTCTAGATTGATTTGGACAGGTTTGGGAGTCCCGGTGATGACGATTTTCCCAGTGAGGCTCACAGCACGCAAACCGAGGCGGCAACTTAGGACTGTCTGTGAGTGGACCTTGATTTCTAAACTTTGATGCATGCATAAATGTTTTGTATGGATTATGAATGTGATTCTATGATGTTGATTTGGATATTGGTGAATTATATGGTTTCACGTATTACGAGGTAATTTACGTGCTCACACGTAAATCGAGGTTTTTCGATTTTACACTGATTTTCCGTACTTATGGTTTTGGATATGATTTCATGAAATGGTTTTGGAATTGAAAAGGTAAACTCAGGTTCGAGACCCATCTGTTTTGGAAACCCTCAGACTCGAAGTCCTTTTAGTTACGTTCTCAGGCCAAAGGCCCAATTGATTCTTATATCAATTTTGGATTTGCAATTATGGATCGGGCATGAGACCCATTTGAATTACGAACTCTCGGACTTGAGGTCCATTTGATTTAACGAGGCATCGGGCCGGAGGCCCAGTTACTTACGAATCGGGTTTGGAGCCCAGTTGACTTACGTATCGAGCACGATGCCCATTTGGTTTACGATATCGAGCACGAGGCCTATTTAGTTTACGAAATCGGGCATGAGGCCCAGTTGGATTACGATTCGTGCCGGAGGCTCAGTTTTTATGTGAATTCGGGCTTAGGGCCTAGTTATGTTTTAAGGTTGTGATTTTGGGTCAGGGACCCACAAATGGATTTACGGTTCGTGACGGTTTATGGGAACCGGCATGAACCCTTGAAAGGATTTTATGGTTCATGACGGCTTATGGGGGCCAGGCATGAACCCTTGAAAGGTTTAAAGAATGATTTCAAAAGGTTTTTCGTATGTCATCCTTTATATATGATTGTCTCCTCTAGGGAGGGTCGTTGGCCTGGGTGGACCCCGGAGTAGTCACGGAGCACTGACTAAGTGGAGTCGCCCCGTAGTTGGGTTCCTTACTCTAAAAAAGGCTATGGTTCGTAACCTCTAGGGAGGATCATTGATCTACGAACATTGACCTGGGTGCACCCTAGAGAGACTTGGGTTTGAGATCCCGGGTAGCACGCATGTAGCTCTAGATTACCGTGACAGGTTTGGTGATATGAAATATATTGGATAAACATGATTTCAATTGGTTTGGGAAATTTTGTTTTATGATGATAAGTGGTTTTGGGCTCAGATACCACATATGTTTACTATGTTATGGTTTCTGTAAATGGTTTTGGGCAGGAGCCCGTATGATTATGGTTGCTTAAACATATGTGATTGGATAAATGATTTTACTATGCATGCATGCTTTTTAGTGAAAGGTATAAAGGTATTTTATAAATGTGTTTTACGAAGCTTATTACTTTTTGTCCACTCACATTCTTTCTGTTTTCAATGCTCTTCAGGTTGAATACGGTGCAGACTGTAGCAGAGACCGGGACATCACATACCTCCTCCGGATCCTGGCGTACTCTGGAAGCCTTCGGGCTGAAGGTTTTAATTTTCCCTGGTGTGACACTCCGTGTCAGACGGGATTAGGGTCGTCCTTCGTTAATCCTGGGGGGATTGGGGACGGGTCCTGTCAAAAGGTAAATATTTGTTTAATCCTTATGTTCTTCCCTTTTGTGGTTAGTAATAAGATGCTTAGTGTAGTTTGGCATCTAAATTGTAGATGTTAGAGTTAGATCCGAGGTCCACATTCAATCCCAATGACAGATGCCTGCAAACATTTGGAGGTAAAGCATCGTCCTATTGGACGATGATTCCACGAGTAGGTCAAGTGGCACCACGTCCACAAGTGGAACATCATCAGCAAGTAGTGGTTCTCCGTCGGCCACAGATACAGAGTCTGAATTTTTTAGGGATGTTCCATTCCATGATGGCGACATGAATCTCCTTCCAGAGTCCTCGTCCTATCGACCAAGGCTGAACAAAATATAGACGCTGATTAGATGGAATGGGTTGTCAGGAGCACTGACGAGGAGGATTAGCAGATGAATGGTGATGCCACGGAGGAGGCCGAGGAGAATGAGGTTGATGAGCCTGATGCAGAAGGTGATGAGGCCGAAGCCAAAGAGGATGAAACCAAGGAGAACGATAAGGATGAGGAGGGACTGGATGTTAGTCCTATTCGCACAACCATCCCACTTAACAGATCACCCTGCATCGTAGATTGTGAGAACCACACTGATAGGAAAGGACCTTAATATGTGTAAGAAGCTATGAAACATACTGGGGGAGATAACGATGGTTGTCCTTTAAACCACAGATCTGTCGAGCCAACCTCCTGAGGGGTCATCCATATTCTACATTGATGCAATCAAACCTGACGTTATTCTGCCTCCGTGCCTTTTGTTACAGAGAATCATCGCTCGGTTTAGGATAGTCCTTGGCCAACTTAATGCGAAAAGCTGGATCACGCTAGCTAGCATCAACACGGCCTTCCAACTACATAGGAAGAAGGAGCTGAGTTGAGGCCAGTTGTGTTACTTGTACAAGTTCCGCCGGCAGATGTACATGGTGAGCTGGTTTCTGATCGAATGTATAGAAAAAGGGAAGATGGTTTGTTTATCGTGGATATCTCGTCGTATAAAAAAGATTGGAGGCATATATTGCTGGAAGGTTGGAGCAGATGATCCAACCTTTCTTCCAACCGGAAGGTTGTGATGGCTGACCACGGAATATGCTTTTTGTTTATTTGTAGTTTTTTTTGCAAGTATGTTTTTTTACGCACTAATAGTAGTGTGAGAAGGTTAAAAACTAGCTAGACAACCTGATCGCGATCGACCTCATCAAATCACCCGGTAAGCATTGTACTTTGATCGGTTGTTGTTTGATGAGCGGAAAATTGCGGACTTGTGCGTTGATTTTACAGTTCACCAAAAGGTTCTGAAGCTAGCCGGGAGGAAAATGGCTGATGTGAAGGTGAAGCTTGCCGCTGCCGAGGAGACGGGGAAGGCCGAGCAATTGGCGTCCATGACGATTTTGCCCCTGGTTATAAGGGCTGAAAGTTGACTCTTTGTTCGAAACCTTGTTTGGACTTTCCGGGAAGACCGTTGGATAGTCTCGGGATGCTGAATCCGTAGACAGGCGGCATACGTCGATTGGAGTTCGGACGTGAAAATTACGAGTCTAGAACTATGAGGGGCATTTTGGTAATTTTAAAGGTAGGGGTAAAATGGTAATTTTGGTTCGGCTAAGATTTAATAATTCAGCCATTTTGATGAGTCAATGTATTTGGTGACTCATGGTATCCTTAAGTGACACATGTCACTGGTGAACATTGAATTAGTGGCTTTGCCACTTGACAATTGAAAATAGTACAAGATATATACATATCGATATACATTTCCTGTGTTGATCAAATTGGAACCTCAGATGTTGAGACACACAAAGAAAGATTAAAACTAGATTTCAGAGAGAAAATGGGAGAGGAAATTCGAAGGGCTTAAGTAAAACACTCAAGAAACCCCGAAACCCAGATTCATGAAATTCAAAAATTTATTGATTTTCGAATTGGAACCTATGGACCACGATTGCTGTAATTGGCCTTGAATTAAGCTTCCTGGAATTGAGATGAGTCGAACAGAATTAAAAATGAAGAAAATTGGGGGTGTTTTGCCTTATAACAGAAAGGGGATGGATGTTGGATTTTCGAGCTTGAGTTGTGGAATTAGGGACATGGAACCATGAAATTGATCGTGGAAATATGTTCACTAGGATCCCACGATGCTTCCTGATGCATCAATTGAAGGAAAACGATGGAGAATGATGGAGTTCGATGAAGGCACAGTGTACGGCTGTTCTTTGAAGGTCGAGTTCGATTCGATGGGATTAAGGTGAGTGGTGATGTAATTGGATTTACAGAATTTGAATTAAGTCTATAACGATGATAATGGACGATTGAATTGAAGGAATTGATGTCGAATTGATGGATATCGAACCGGGTCACCTCGCGGGTTGCAGGATCCGTTTACTAGAGAAACAGGTAGGGACGATGCACTGTAGCAGGCGCGTGGGTTTCACGTGCAGCCACTCATGGCGGCGCGTGAGGGCGCTTGGGCACGATTTCCAAGGTGAGTTCAACATAACTTTTGTCCTATTTAATGTAACGAACATTTTAGGTTTAGTTTCGAGTCAATCGGACACCATCTTGCTAATGTTTCGAGGGTCCGAAGGTTTATATTATGTTTTAAATTAATATTTAATTCCAGAAAAATTATGGGGAATTGATATGATGTAAATTGAATTGTTAGTGACCCTGAATAATCATTTTGGATAGGATTCGAGATTCCTGAAAAATGTCGAAAATTACGGAAACGCGTGCAGCTCGGAAAACGAGCGATTTGGACGGTGTGTGAGTAGTCGTTTGTTTTATAAACCATGATGTATGCATCGTTAAATGTTTTACATGATTTCTTGCATAATTTGAATTGCAATGATGTCCTGATGATGTGGCATGATTATTTGTGATTTAATGATTATTTTAATTGGTATTTCGGGTACATTTTACGAGGAATGTGCAAATGATATTTTGGGCTAGGCCCGGAGTAAAAAAGGTTTTGAAAAAGATATTTTGACTTAATTGGTGAGTCAAGGATGATTTCTGGATTATTTTAATGTTTTCAAATGTGATTTTACGGATTTACGTATAATTGGTGTCAGGACCGGTCTCAAATCCCCCGGGATTAACGTGGGACCCGCCTGATCCCGTCTGATACGAAGTGTCAGACTAGGGGAAATTCCATCTCTAGCCCTCGCCAGGGCTATCAGAGTGTGTCAGGATTGTAGGAGGAGGGGAGTGATGTCTCGTCTCTGCTACAGCCTATATCCGTGATCAACCTGAAGGGCATTAAAACACGAAAACTGTGAGTGGACAATTTAATAATTTATTAAAAACATTTTTGCATAAAGACATTTATGCCCTTCATAAAAGCATAGGCATGCATTCAAAAACCGTTGATCAAAATGTTCATAAAAACACTTGAAAACATTCTCAAAACCTTACAAGGGTTCATGCCCGATTCCCATAAACCGTCATGACCCACAAATACATTTGGGTCCCCGACCCGAAATCACAACTCAAAACCATAAAACAATGCATGTGGGAACTCAGCCCAAATCCGTTCTCAGTGAAATACTAAAACATCAAGTACGGGGTCTCCACCCCCAAATCATTTCTAAGACATCGAATACGGGGTCTCCGCTCCAAATCACTTTCTGTATCTCATACGTACTCGTACGTATAACCCATCCTAGGCACTTCCGAAGAAGATGCCATCTCGGGGCACACTAGGGAACACATCCCTGATATAGTCACAATATCAATCCCTATACTAGTGTGCACACTACTAGGGGTCTCACTTCGAGTCTTCTCCCAGGAATCTTTATCTGGGAGGCTCAATCACTGGATCTAGTCCGAGCTCTCTCTGGATCTAGTCCACACATCTCTCCGGAATCTGGTCCGGGACCACATCATAAAAAGTAACCACCACTCTTGGAACGGGATCCCTATGGGGATACCCACTCTGGTCTGTGGATCGTGACTCTCCAGGTCGACGTCTAGAAGAGACCATATAAATCATGGAGGGTTCAATCACATTTTCAAATACTCTTTTCATTCTTTCTCAAATCACTTTTCAATTGGGTCTCAAACTCGATTCATTTCAACAGGATTCCTCGAATCCGATTCAAATCCATTTCACAGGCCTCGGCCTAAATCCTCAGTCCAACTGGGTCTCATGCCCGAATTCTCATTTCACAAACTGAACTGGGACCCAAGCCCGATATCACAACCAATTGGGCCCTACGCCCGGAACCATAAAGCAACAGGACCTCCAGTCCGATTTCACAACTAACGGGGCATCAAGCCCGATAGTAACACTAACTGGGCCTCAAACCCGAATCGTAAACCAAATGGACCCTCGGTCCGATCACACCACACAAATGGACCCTAGGTCCGATTCCTCGTCAATTCAAATGGACTCCAAGTCCGAGAATTGTAAATCAAAAGGGTCTCATGCCCGATTTCATATTTCTAAATCCAAAATCCATTTATTAAATCCTCGTTGAAAACCTAGAACGTATATGCATCGTATAAAACTGAAATCTCGAAATACATGCAAATACGTAAATCCTAGGCTACCACAAACAAATGCACTCATGGCATCACAAAACATACATTAAAACAATTATAAAACATTTATGAAAGCATCAATTTCGAGAGAAGGGTCCACTCACAGACCGTCCGAAGCCGCGTCTCGATATGCGTGCCATAACCGTCTCCCGGGTTAACCGTCGCCTCTGGGATTCCCGAACCTATCCAAATTCATTTAGAGGGTTACTAACTACTTATATAACCCCTCAGTAAAGCCCCGTAAATTTCCGTAATTTCTAACTATTTTTAAACGCAAACCTAAACTTTCGGACAGCCCGAAACCTATCGAAATGATGTCCGATTGACACGAGACCAGTCCCAAAATGTTCGTTACATCGAATAGATGATTTCGTATGTTGGAACCATCCCCAAAATCCTTGCCACGCGCCGTCATAGGCCCCTGAATGTTGCATGCGAGTGGGCGCACTCGCCGGCACTGTAGCATCACCATCAACCTCCAGCGGCCAGTTCAGACCAGCCGGCCCGGTTCTGTCCTGCAACTGGACCAGCGTGACCGGTCCAGGCTCCTACAACCCTCAAATCTCGTCCGTTTTGTCCCATTTTAATCCCTAAATTCCTCTTTTAAAGTTTCCTATCAATTCCAATCATCCAAACTAATCAAAACGTCCTAAATCGATCCATAAAAATTTCCCCCCACGGTCCCTGTTTTCCCGTTCAGTCCCCAGGCTTCACAGCCTCAACTCCCGTTCAAAACCATCTCTATACGCCCTAAACAACCTAACAAACGTTCCCTAATCAACCAAAACTATCCATAATGTAAAAATCGACAAAAGGGGAGATTTGGGTCTAACCGGGTACCCGTTCTGGTTTGGGCCTCCAACGTGCAAGGTGGCGCCGTCCAGGCCGGCCACCATCATCAATCTTCACTCCTCTCACTCTCTGGGCCTCACAAGGGTTGAAGGTTTGGATTTGGGGTGGTAGGGAGATTGGTTTGGTTTGTTTGGAAATAAGAAGATGAATGATCGATCGATGATGGAAGATGCATGAATGAAGGGATGGTGGCCCGTGGATGAGTGACACTTGTCACTCATCCATTGGTTGTTGAAAAGTAACTGGGCCAACAAAAGACAAAACTCCCCTTTTTGTCTCGTAAAATGTGTCGTCGTAAATAGTACCCTAGAACTTCCGTGAACCGTAACTTCTCCGTCGAACGTCCGAATTCGACGTGCTGCCTGTCTACGGATTCGTATCGTCCCGATCTACGTAACGATCTTTGGCCCTCGGCCATCGGACCTCTCGGGTCAAAAGTCAACTTTTCACTCAAATTACCAAAATGCCCTTGGACTTCCGAACGTCATAACTTCCTCCTCGAACGTCGGAATCGAGTGTGCCATCTGTCTATGAACTTGTGACGTCACGAACTGCGTCACAGTCATTGGAAAAATTCCATTTGACCACCTGAATGAGAAGTCAATGATTTACCATTCTAGGGCAAAAACGTCATTTCGCCCGAACGTCCTCTAATCCTTGTCTAATCCGCGAGTAGTCTCGCTAATCCGTCATTAATCCTTAATTAATCCCGTTAATTTGGGATGGGTCGTCACAATTGGCATTTGGGCTTGAGACCCTATCGGGGAATGCTTATGACTTGGTTTGCAGTCATGGATATGATTGATATTTGTTGTGGTATGGATTGTGTTTGTGATTGTGGATGCTGGATACTGGATCATGTGCTGAATGGTGCGAGTGCAGTTCCTAGACGTGACTCAGATGTTGCTTGAGTGCAGTTCCCGAGTATGTGGTATGTCTAGATGGTGCGTGTGTAGCTCCTAGACATGACGGATATGACTCGGATGGTGCTTGAATGCAGTTCCCGAGGTTGGCCTATGCGTAGTGCGGATGTGACTGTGTGATAGTTTGTGCACTTGTGAATAGTGCAGATTGATTGATTGATTGATTGATTGTGATTACGTGCTGGTATTGAGTACGGGTTCTGGTCTGTGTGGCCAGGTGATTATGTTTTCATATGTGTTGGCCTGAGAGCCATGTGATTTGGCTGGAAAGCCGGTGATTGTGATCATATGTTTTACCCTATGCATGCATGGTTTGATAAACTAGAGGGTAAATGATGTAGTTTGAAATGTGTTTTAAATGATATTGTTTTTGTCCACTCACACCTTTGTTTTTTTATGACCCTCCAGGCTTTGACACGACATTCGGGGCTGATCGAGAGGTAGAGGCATGAAAGGAAATTAGTGCAGTTATCCCTTGTTTGACAGGTGCTGAAATGGTAGTTTCGGGACTTAAGTTGACTTGTCAGACGGGAGCAGAACCGGGCACGGTTATCTATGTCCTTCGGGGACGGGTCCTGTCAGGTAGAGTTTTCTACTTTAAAAAAAGTTCAAGCAGAAGCATACAAATCAAAAGAAAAACGAGCCTGTTCTTCCTTAGAAGGAGCCAAGGTAGCCTAAATCGGCCTTTTTTTTCTCGGGGTAGTAGTAGAGCCAAACACAATAAATGCTCAACAGTAGAGGCTGATCTGGGTCCACGTAAGGTCCGACAGTAAAAGGTAGAGTCCTTACATTCCCAGAGAGGAAGTCGAAGTAGTGGGAAGGCGGTCGATCAGGAGCAGGGAAAAAGTAGCAAGCCGAGCTGGAGACCATGAAGCAGGCTCGATAGATGTTGACAGGCTGCTCGCCCCTGGATTTTTCTCCTCAGTACATGTTCAAGCCATTGAAGAGACCGATCTTCAACCATAGGCTGAAGAGCTTCTACGCTAACAACGAGGATGCTCCTGATGTCGTTCGGATGCCAGAGGTTGATGAGAGCTAGGCCATATTTCGTATGTTGCTCTACCCACGATGTAGGCCACATCCGGGTTGATGAGAGCTAGGCCACATCCGGGTGGACCCTCAGATGTTGGATGTGATGTGTAGTTGGACATCACATCCAACATCTGAGGCTCCACCCAGGGATACAACATCCGAAAGGTGGTCATCATGTCATTCTCTGTTTGTAGGACATATTTCGTATGTTGCCCTACCCACGATGTTCTTCTAGTAGATCAAGGTTGAGAGTAAGGTGCTAATTATTTTCATCGGGGTAATAAGAGATGGCTAATAAAAAGTATCCCTAATATCTACTGGTATAGTAGCCTTAGTATCGAAGGCCATGAAAATGGTGTCCCATTTGTTGATGTACAAAGTCAAGTACGGTAAGACTGAACATGCTCCTTTGGCTCCCTCATCAAGGTAATTTTTAAGGTTGTATTTGAAGATCTTGTTGATGGCCTCCACCTGACCAGTGGCTAGTGGATAAGCACATTGGCGAAGTAGAGAGTGATGCCATAAACCTTACAAAAGACCGAAATCAAGCACAGTCGAATTGTTTTCCATTGTTCGTAATAATGGTGAGTGGTATGCCGAAGCAATATATGATATTTTGGTAGAAAAATATCTTAATATGGGAAATTGTGATTGTAGTAAGAGATTTTGTTACAACCCATTTTCTGAAGTAGTCGATCACTAACGTTACGTGTTCTATGCCTCCCTTTCCTTTGGAAACTATTCCAACCATATCTAGTCCCCATTGGGAGAATGACAATGGACAAAGTATAAGAGTGAACCTTTCGGCTGGGAGAAGTTGTATATGAGCTTGCTACTCATAGTGATCACACTGTTGAGTTAGGATGATTAAATCTATTTGTATGGAAGGCCAATAATAGCCTTGTCTGAAGGCTTTTGTAGCAAGGCATTGAGGTCTTAAGAGGTTTCTACAAATGCCTACATGGATTTCTCTCAAAATAGCTTGGCCTCGGTCTAATGGTAGACATTTGAGTAGAGGAAGAGCGAAACCTCGCTTATATAGATGATTGGGGACTATGGTGTACCTGGATTCCTTGCGTTTGATACCCTTAGCCTCATTCTTGTAAGTTGTTAGCTCTTCTTCCCAAAGGTAGTGGATGATTAGAGCCATCCATGTTGGTTCAGCGACGATGGCATGTACTTCTCGCTCTCTAGTACTAGGATTTCCAGTAGCTCCACTAGGATGCTTTGATTGATATTTTCATCAATAGAAAATGCCAGTTTTGTAAGAGCATCTATAACGACCCGGAAATTCGAAAAAGGAAAATTTGGAAAATTTGATGGGAATGACGATTTTGCCCCTAGAATTGGGCGAATGGTTGAATTTTGGTTCAAGCAGTCAAACGGACTTTGACCAATGACTGTGACGTAGTTCGGGACGTCACAAGTTCATAGACAGGTGGCACGCCCGATTCCGACATTCGAGGAGAAAGTTATGATGTTCGGAAGTTTAAGGGTAATTTGGTAAATTGGTTAAAAAGGGGCCATTTTTTGACTTTTTGATCGGGACCGTGTTTGGACCTTCCGTAAGTACCGTTGGGTAGGTCTTGAGACGCTGAATCCGTAGACAGGAGGCATGCGTCAATCGGATTTCGGATGTGAAAGTTACGGGCCTGAGAAAGTGAAGGGCAATTTGGTAAATTCTCAAAGAAGGGTAAAATAGTAATTTGTCTGGGCTTTGTGATGAGTCAGTACAATTGTGACTCACTTTGGTTGTTGAGTGACATATGTCACGGGAAGATTGTGGTTTAGTGGCAGTCATCTGATAAGGACTAATTTGAATTTATACTTGGACGGGTATGTGTGTATTTGTGAAGGAAAAAACAGAGCAGTAGGCTCAAACAGCTGATGCAATCTCTCTGTCTGATCGATCTGTGAGGGGAATGAAGAGAGAATTTGAGAGGAAGAATAGAGAAGGAGACATGGATAAGAATTGGAAATTGTGGAAACAAACCCGAAACCCAAACTCGTAGGAATTCAAATTCTCCTAAAAATCGAATTTGAATTTGTAGGTCCTGAAACTTCAAATTGAGCTTGATTTGAGCTTTCTGAGATTGCCACGATCAGGATCACCTCATGAACGAAGGAAATTGGGGACCATTTGGCTCTGAATGGATTTGGTGATAGAGAAGGAGTTCGAAGATTGAGTCGTGATTCTAGAGGGATTAAACGATGAAATTGGACTAAAAAAAATGAGTTTATCATGGTCCAATAAAGCTTCTGGATGGATCAATTGAAAGAAATCAGGTGGGATTGATGAACTTCGAAGAAGGAACAGTACCCATATATCCTTCGATGTCAATCTTCAAATCGTTTGAATTGAGGTAATGATTTGTGAAATTAAGTTTACAGAACTTTAATTGGACCTAAAACGATGTTATCGGCTTGATAAATTTTGAAATTCAATTGAGAATTGACAGAGAACTGGTCGGGTTGTCTCGCGGGTTGCAGGACTCGAATTACAGAGATACGGGTTGGGACGATGACACTGTAGCAGGCGCGTGGGTTTCACGCGCAGCCACTCATAGCGGCACGTGATGGCCCGTGAGTGGGAATCCCGAGGTGAGTTCAACATGACTTTTGGCCCATTTAATATAACGATATTTTGGCACTGGTTTTGAGAAAATCGGACACCGTTTCGATATTGTTTCGAGGGTCCGAAGGTTTATGTTACCTTTAAAATATGTATTTAAATCCCGAAAAATTTGGGGAAAATTATGGGAGGTATATTGAGATGTTAGTGACCCTTGATAATGATTTTGGATAGGAATGTTGACTTCTAGAATTTACGGAAAAACGTGCAGCTCGGAAAGCGAGCGATATGGACGGTGTAACGCCCCGGACGTTCTGGAAATGTAATATTATAAAATATTGAATAAAATGACGTTTTTACCCTTGTGATTCGTATGGTCAATTTGCTGACTTTTTTATTGGGGGGTCGAACGGACGTGAGCGATGACCGTGACGTAGTTCGGGACGTCACGAGTTCATAGACATGTGGCACGTTCGATTCGGACGAACAGGGTGAAAGTTATGATGTTCGGAAGTTCAGGGGCATTATCGTAATTTGGACGTTATATGGGAAAAAGTTGACTTTTTGTTTGACAATTGATATACATATTATTCAAAGATCGTTAGGTTCGTCTCGACGTACAACGACAGGCGGCACGCGCGAAACGGACGTCGGATGACCGAGATACGGGTCACGGAAGTTGGAGGGCAGTTTGGTAATTATTGCACAGAGGGGCATTTTGGTCATTTCACGGCGGTTACTGTAGCACCACCGTGAAAAACAGAGTGCGGCCGTGGAGTTTTGTGCGTGCAATTGTTTATGGCTAAGTGGACTGGTGAGTGGGTTTAGTTTATGGATTTTGAGGTTGTGGGAAGCATCCGTGCGTGGCTGGGCAGAGACTGAGTGCACGGGTGAGGTTTTAAATTTGTTCTTGGGGTCTGTATGCGGGAAACAACTGCGCAGTGACCAGCTGAGGGATTCTCACGGGTTGTCGTCTCACTTCGATCGATTAACTGAGTTAGAGGATGTGGGGAGGTCATTTTGGTTCAGTTTGGGAGCTGAGTTTGTGAGGAACTGTGAGAGGAACCGTGAGAAAACATTTTCGGGTTTTTGGGGGAAAATCGCAGAGTTCAATTTCTAAGGGTCGAGGGATCAATCTAAAAACACGGTGAGACTCCTGGGAGTGGAATAATCACGACAGTGCAAGAACTGAAGGGATTGGAGCCCGTTTCGCCCAGGAACCTGAGTTTCGGTTCAGAGATGAACCAGTTGGAGGGAAAAATTGAATTCAATTTCTGAGGCTTGTTGATCGAAACCAAGGGCCATTCTAGTCTTCTGGGAGCAAGAGGAAACCATCCGCATCGATTTCGAAGGACGACACCCACGAATTGGCCAAGAACTGAGCTCCCTGGTTCTGAGAATTTTCGAGCCTGAGGACGACAACTTCCAGGTAACGGCGAGTCCAATTGATTGTACCATTGTGTTCATCTAAGTTCCCTTAATCTACTGGTGAAATTAATTTGAGAATGGAGTTAGTTTGGGTGAGTTCTGAGTGACGACCCGTTCGTCTGTTCAAGTCTGGGTTGAATCGATTTAGGGACAGTCGAAGTTAATCATCATTACAGACCTAAAATTAATAGATTAGAGAAGGTGATAGGATTGAAAACGGGAGGAATTGATTGAGAATTGAGCTTGAGCTGGTCGGGTTGTGTCGCGGGTGACAGACCCGTTTATCAGTCTATCCGGGTAAGAACGATGACACTGTAGCTTGGCGCGTGGCCTTCACGCGCAACCACTTTGGGCGGCGCGTGACGGCGCGTACGATGTCATCTCCGATCACGGTCAACATGGAAATTGTTCCTTTCAGTCCAATTAACATTTTACCTTTAGGATTCGAGTTGTTCGGGAGTCATTCGGGATAATTTCGGGAGTCCGGAAGATTAAGTCTTTAAGTTTATTTTCGCCGAAAAATCCGGGGCAATTAGGGAAAAATCATACGGGCTATTTGAGGATGTTTGTAACCCTCTTGTACGTTTTTACAGGCCCGGACACTTCCGAAGCTACGGAGGAGCGCGTGGGACGCGATTGACGCGTCCTAAGACTGTGAGTGGACTTTTTGATTTCGAAATTGGGCATGCTTGACTATTCTGCTTATTTATCTCATGGTTTTACATATGATTTTATGATGGTGATATGATATATCGGTTTTACGTGTTTTCACGTTTTTCGAGATATTTATTGTATTTCACGCATTTCGAGGTTATGGTTTTCGCTTATGCATGCATGATGTTTTGATGAAGTATCTGGTTATGAATATGCATGTTTCGGATTTATGATGTTTGATCGTATTGAGAAGTAATTTTCGGAAATTGCATGTGTTGAAATTTGCATGGGGATTCGGACATAAGTCCTATTATGATGTGATATGTTTTCGGAATGTTGTTGGACAAAGGTTTGTGATGAATCCTGGTTTATTGTGTTTGAAAACGGTTTTGGGTTTAAAGACCCGGTTGATTGTTGGATCCGGTTTTGGGTTTAAAGACCCGGTTATATTATGACGGGGGCGGGCCCGAAAATTGGGTTTAAAGACCCGAATTGAGTTTAAAGACTCGTGAGTTTAAAGACTCGATTATTGTGATACCCCCGAGGCCTATTAATCATGTTTTGAGTTTAAAGACTCGTTGATATCCCGGGAAGGCCTAATATTGAGTTTAAAGACTCGGATGGATCCAACGGCATAATGGTGATTATTGGTTTACGTTTTACTTGATTTGTGCAAATAATGTTTCAAAATGACGGTTTCTGGAATCTAGTATTATTAAATGGTTTTACATGAGTTATGACGATCCTTGTAACATTTTTCATGTGTTTCGGAAGAAGAGTTTTCAAAAGTTTAATACGCAAGTTTTGAATATTTGGTTATGCATGCGGATTACAAAACTGGAGGGCGAACCCGATTTCGGAAAAACTGTTTTTCCTGCAAAACTTATGTTTCGGTCCACTCACACTTTGTTGTTTTAAATTCCCTCCAGGTCGTGGTACAAGTGCGGGGGCAAGCGCCGAGGCAGAGGCGGAGGCATAAAGTTTTCCGTTGCGGAGTAGTTAGTTCACAGAGTAGGATTTGTTCCTTAACCTGTTTTGTAATATTATTGCTCTGTGAAACTGTGGACTTGACGTCCAGTCGGTTGTATTTGTTTAATCTCCCTGGTCTGACAATGGGTGTGTTGTAATATTACTTAGTTTTCCGGTCTTTTGGATTCGATTGTCAGACGGGAGCAGGATGCTTCCCGATTATCGAGGCGATAATCGGGGTGGGTCCTGTCAGACGGTGTGTGAGTGGACTTTTGTTTTCTACCCAGAATGCATGCATATATGTTTTAAATGCTTTATGATATGATTTAAATGATTTGGCATGATTGATGTTTTGATATGATGATTTCCTGATTTTGAGAATATTATATTGTTTTATATGATTTTGGGCACGATTTTCGAGAAAATTGTGAAATTGTTGATTTGAGCGAAGGCCCGGGATTTGAGATTGGTTTTGACTCGGATTATGAGTCAGGAAATGATTTGATGGATTTGTGATGCTTTTGGCTATCTTTTATGGATTTATGTGAAAGTGGCAACTGAGGTTGCGATTGCACGGATTTGCGTGAAAATGATATTTTGGGCTTGAGACCCAATTGGATAGTGATTTTGACTCGGATTTGGAATCACATGTGAATATGATGAAATTGATGATTTTGATTTATAAAGTAAATTCTGGACACTGTTTTGATGATGGATTTGTGGAACTTGCTTTGTGAAAGCTATGTTTCGGGCAGAGGCCCTGTTGAAATGTTTTTGACTTGATTTGCGACATAAATGGTTTTAAAATGAGATTACTGGATTTGGTGACTGTTCCACATATACCATCCTCTGTGATTTGATAGTCTCCTCCAGACGTCCTAGATCCTGGAGTAGTCATGATCCACTGCCTGGAGATGAGTAGCTCTGAGGGAGGCTCAGTCTCAGGAGTGTGAGATTATGATGATATCCTCCAGACGTTGTAGATCCTGGAGATGATATCACCCCAGACGTCGTAGATCCTAGGAGGTACTCGGACGTGAGATACCCGAGTTTGCACGTGTTGCATTGATATGGTGACGGGTTACTTGGATATTGAGATTGGATATTGAGGATTGGTGGTATTATGATTTATTGATATTTGTGTCCAGATACTTTATATCGTGCACTGATTTGATGAACATGAGTTTTATGGACCATGGGAAAATATGTTTTGATTTTATCGGTCCACTGTTCATACTTGATTTATTTCACACTATGACTCATCTTTTATGATATGCATGCATGTTTGTGAAACTGGAGGGTAAGAATGTATTTTGATAAATGTATTTCTAAAACTTTGCTTTGTCCATTCACACCTTTTCTATTTTGTTGACCTTCCAGGTCGTGGCGCGATGATCGAGGATATTCGAGAGGTGGGGGCATGAGTGGGCACAAGTGCGGTTATCCCTTGTTTGGCAAGTACTGAGGGTAATTTTGGAACTTCAGTTGACTTGTCAGACGGGAGCAGGACCGGACACGGTTATCTATGTCCTTCGGGGACGGGTCTTGTCAGCATCAGCATAATTGTTCTATGATCTTATCACTTTGATTAGCTCATAGATTTGAAAGTGGTAGAGTAATGATCTGGCGTTATCAAGGTATAAGGTCATACTAACATACTTCGCATCGAAGTTGTTAATGACCGAAGTGGAGTGCGAACACAAGTTTTACATGATCTAAAGTTATGAGAACTAAGCCTGCGCCGGAGCTAGAATGGCATGCCAAGCCATCGATATAAAGGATTCAAACTGGTGTGGATTGATAAGTAGGGTTTGGATTAGTCTTCACCTGAATTTTGGCGGCTAGCTGGCATGTATTAAGTGGTCTCATAAGTAAACTCGAAGATAAGATCAGCGATCACATAGCCTTTCTTGGATAGTCAATGGGCATAACAGATGTCAAACTCACTGAGTTTGATGACCCATTTTGTTAGTCTTCCAGTGGTATCATGTAAAGACTCGAACCCTTGAAAAGGGTAAAATTGGAAAATTCCAAAAGAAATGATCATTTTGCCCTTATAGGGTCAATAGTTGACTTTTTGATTGGGACATTTTTGGGTAGTTATGTAGGAACCGTTACGAAGGTCTCGAACCCCTGAATACATAGACAGGTCGTACACCCAAAAAAAAGAGTTCTGATGAGTTCGTTATGGGCTTAGGAAATGCAAGGGCATTTGGGTAGTTATGCAATGAAGGGTATTTTGGTAATTTTGCAAGGATCTAGGATGTTCTAGAGCCTTCATCAACTTTCTCCATTTTTCCCTCCATCATTCTTCCATCGACATACGAGTACATACATATGTATATATCTTCTTGTGGGTGAAACTCGGTGGGTAGTGGTCGAACGCAAAAAGAACCACCCAAACCCAAACCGTGAAGAAAAATCAAAGAAAGAAATGGAGGAGGAAAAGTGGAAGCCAAAGATGAGAGGGAAAGAAATGAGGAGAGAGAGAAGCTCTGGGTGATCCCAGAATTTAACACCGAGTAATTCAAGTATGGGTCGAAAAGTTCAGGGTTCTTTGAGGTGGTTCAAGCTCAAAACTAAGGTCCTAGAAGGTTATGGGAGTATTTATGATCATAATAAGCCAGGAAGACAAAGGATTGAATGCGACAAAGTCGTAGGATTGAGCATGGTCGTGATGGCCGAAGGATGAAGGTATGCTTGGCTCGTTTATAACATGTTTTACATTGTTTTAAGTACTTAAAGTTATTCTTGGACTCAAAACAATTCAATTTGTTATATAGAACATATGAATTGGATGTAAAACAATAGAGTACTAGTCGGGTCGGGTTTGCGAGTCAGCAACCTGAGTTGTAGAAACCGAGTCAACTCGGTTTCAAGGCTGAATGTGACTGAGCGGAGCGTGGCCTTCACGCGCAGAAAGGCCAGACGACGCGTGAAGGCGCGTCCGGCTATTCCGAGATATGTCCAACTAGAGTTTTGTAGTACTCTTTGATATAAATCTAGTGGTATAGGTTTTGAGGTATTTGGACGTCGTTTGACTACAATTTTGCTTATTTGAAGGTTTATGCTTATAGTTGAAGTTAAGGAATTATCACAAGATTTGGGATTTAAACCTAAGGTTAATGTTGATTCCCAAATAATGAAATCATGTTAATTTGAAAATATTCTAAAAATTTTACTTTTTTTAAATTGTGGTATTTGTTGGGAATATTGTTTATGTGATTAATTAATTTGGTGATAAGTATGATTTTTATGGAAATTGCTCGGAATTAAGCCAAGACTAACGATTGATATTAATAAACTATTATGATAGCCTATGAATTAATACATGACTGAATTGTATTGTTCCAATGTAAAAGTTATGATTTATATTTGGATTGGACTTATGTATACTTGAATTATTGTGTTGTTTACGATTAATGTTTTGCAATATAATTATTGAGAGTATAAGGAATTATGAAACAAGTGATGCATTATTTTGTTTAAATAGCTGGAAATGCAAATCATGATGACCTTAATAACGGGAATAAAATCCGAAAATGGTTGAATTAGTAGATTCTTTTACCCAAGTGGGGTAAACTGGTTGGATGTGGGTGATAACCCCTCGTGAACGAACTAAGTTTGGTTAATTGATTTAAATATGGACATGATTAAAGTTACTAATATCCCTTGCTTGACAAGAGCTATCAGATGGGAGTAATATCAGTCTAGTTTTCATAGAATTTAGGGATGGGTCTTGTCATGTCAGGCTTCTGTAACACTTAGCGGATGGGCATGTTGGTGATAGGCAAGATGGGATGAGCATGGAAGTAAGGTTGGAGCCTTCTTTCAGTAATGATGAGGGCAAGAACATGTTTTTCAACATCCACATATCTAGTCTCTGCATCTTGGAATGCCATATTAACATAGTAGGTCGGGTGTTCTGCTCCATTTGCCCTCTTGATTAGGACGGAGATGATCTCTGAATTGGAGATTGAAAGGTAGACAATATATTGCTCTCATGTGTCTGACCAAGCGAGCAAGAGAGCCTTGGACATATATTCCTTGAGATCAACAAAGGCTTTCTCGCATTTAGGAGTCCACTCGATTGTTATTCCCTTCATCTTGGGGGATTTGATGAAAGGTAAGCACTTGGTCGTGGTTTTGGAGATCAAGCGAGTGAGTACAGCTACTCTTTCCATAAAGCTTTGGCCTTGGTTCATGGAGACTGCATATCAAGGATGACATTGATCTTCTTTAGGTTTTCCTTTACGCTTCTTTTGCTCATCATGTAGCTAAGAAATTTTTGGAAGTTGACTTTGAAAATGCATTTGGCTGGATTGAGTTGTATTCATTTTTGCTTTAATACGTTGAACATTTTGGAAAGGTTATGCACTTGGTTGGCCTCATTTTCTCTCTTAAGGAATGTCGTCGACATACACCTTCATAGTCCTCCTAATTTGGTCAGAAAACATAAAGTTCACCAAGTGCTGGTAGATCGCCCATGTGTTCTTCAAGATGAATGGCATAACATCGTAGCAGTAGACGACAAGATTAGTGTGGAAGTTAGTGTGAATTTGATCATCAGATGCATGAGTATTTGTTTGGACCTAGATTAGGCATCCATGAATCTAAGTAACTCGTGGCCAGCTGCAGCATCAGCTAGAAGATTGATGTTGGGGAGGGGAAAACTGTCCTTGGGGCATGCTCAGTTAAGATTGGTGAAGTCAATGCACGTTCTCCATGTGCCTGAGAGCTTCTTGACCAAGACCATATTTTCTACCTAATAGGTGTAAGTAGTATTCCATAGGAAGTGGATCATACTGAGTTTGGCGATCTCTTCATGCATGGCCAGTTTCCGCTCAATATCATATGTTTTTTTCTTTTGTATCACTAGCATAAAGGAAGGCTTAATGGTTAGCCTGCGCAGGATGACGTCTGTTGATATGCCGGGTATCTCGGCGTAAGACCAAGCAAAGTCTTCTTTCTTTTCTCTAAGGAATTGAACAAAAGCATCTATGTTCTCCTGCTATGAGGATGTTCCAATTCTGACATATCAATTCGGATGATCGGAATGATGTGTGATTAACTCGGTCTCCTCATGGCAGATAGATCCCTCGGGTTAGTGGACTAGATTGGATTTCCTTCATAAGTTCCGGATCAATAGGGTCTGCTCATATTCCTTTTTAGTGACGACCATGGTCTCCTAGTTGGCGCTAGGGTTTACCTTGGTAAGAGCAGATGGAGCCATGTAGAGCACATTGCGTTGTTCTGATTTAGTAGGCCTTTGTTAGGGATCACATTATAAGCTATGGGTAGTCTCCAACTAAGAAAGTGACAATTGCAGTTGCAATGCGCAAGGTGGTGCCGATTGAGATTGGTAGGGAAACCGTATCGATAAGCATTACTGAGTCTCTTGAGAAACGTAGAAATAGAGTAACTGCTCTTTCATCTCCTTCTCATCGAGTCAGAATTGGTTGGAGGATTCCATGAAGATCACAATGCCTGAACTTTTCGTGTCGACAAGGATTCGTTTGACGACAAAGTTGGAGATTTTTTCCTAGATGATGAGAGGATCATCAGCGGGAAAGTCGATGCCTCGTTCTTCTTCCTCTGGAACGGTGATTGCCTCTCAACCTACCTTTCCTACCTTCTGTGTCCTTCCAAATTCAATGTTGAAGAGCTCGTGATTAAATTGGGTTTCCTGGATGAATTATTTCTTTGCCTGGTTAGAAGTGTATGCGAAGGAGATTGTTGCTCCACTACTGATGATGTTGATCTGCTGGGTGTTAGCGATTAATCGACCATTTTGTACAAATTGGTTGACCTCCCTATCTTAGTCTAGTACTTCCATAATGTTGCGGAAGACCACACCTTTATCAATGGTATAACAGTTGAAC
This sequence comes from Prinsepia uniflora, assembly GCA_032719365.1. Classification (NCBI taxonomy): domain Eukaryota; kingdom Viridiplantae; phylum Streptophyta; class Magnoliopsida; order Rosales; family Rosaceae; genus Prinsepia; species Prinsepia uniflora. The sequence goes on along the minus strand of CM064866.1, from coordinate 46,231,659 downwards.
TTACTGCTATGTGGTGTTTGCTACTTGGGCTTCTCGATCATGTTCTCTATATTCAATGAAAAGTTCTCCAAAAAAGTATTAAGGATGTTATAGGTTTCATACCTGGGTACTGGACCCTTTGGGTGGTCTCCCAAGGGAGTCAGGTTGGGAGTTTTGTGACCACATTTGTTGTTGTTGTTGTAGGGTTTGTCCTTCTCCACCTTATAGTTTTTGTCGTATGAACCCTTCCTCTTACCTAAGTAAGCGTTGTTCGCATAGGTTTGGTTCCGCTGTTCAGACTCATAATGGGGCATGCTAGGTTGAGATGGTTGAGAGGTGAGGTAGACTAGAATGATGCTCTACTTGGTTTCCACTGGTGAAGCATTGAAAAATTCAGCTTTTGTATTATTCCCAACTCATAATGAAGGCTTAGTACTTAAGTGTTGATTCCTTAAAGCCATTGTGGAATGAACGAAAGGCTACTTTGTCATCATCTCCTAACATTTAGCATACTCATGGATGAATTAGGTGACGTATTTATGAAGGGTTTCAATGTCCTTTTTCCATAGTGATCTGAGATTTTCCATGATTAGTAGCCAATCGGTCTGAATCATGAATTGGTTCAGGAAGATCGTATGCAACTCATCAAAGGAGTCAATTGTATATGACTAAAGTTGGTAGGAAAAATTGAGGGCAACCTATGAGAGAGCAACATTAAAGATTAAGCACTAAACCTCATAAAAAAGGTTCTTGAAGGTGGCAGACTGATAATCGTTTATATGTATGATTGGGTAGCCCTTCCTTGAGTAAGGAGTGATCTTGAGAGGTTGACCTTTAACTCATGGCGGCATTGAAGAATGCGAGAAGTGAAAGGTCCAATATTAATCTTGATCTTTGTAAGAGACTTAGGTTTGCTCTTCTCGCACTCCAATTCGCGGACATTTTGTAAAGGTTCTTGAACAAAATTGTCATTTTTGGGAAGGTAAGGCTGTAGCCCTAGTTGGTCGTTGATGGGGTGATGATCCCTGTTGCTGGAGTTTGTCTTTGGCCAGTTAGCTATGTTTGGTCTTCCTTCTAATTTAGTAGTAGTTTAGTCAGCACATCCTCCACATACCGAGTGTTGGCCCTAAGGACTTCCTCTTGGACCATGGGTCATTTTTTTTGGTCGCCTTCATCAGATCTGACGGTGATGGGGCACCTAATATGCCAACCAAATGGGCTTATTGGGGAATGGTCTTATGTTGAGATGTTCACAAGCATTCCTAAAGATTTGGGCTTTAGAAGGATCAACAACATTGGTTTGGCGAATGAGCATTCTTCAAGAAGGTTCTGGTCAACCAAGTTCACGTTTGGTACAACTAACGAGGGCCCGTTTGGCTACTACCTGCTGTGCTCTCAACTTCTCCTAGGTGGAGTGAAGTAAGGCAAATGTACTTTGGTATTGCTCTCTAAATACGTGGTTTCTACTCTTGATAGCAACAATTCTCTTTCGGAGCTCGGTGACCTCTTGTCAGAGTTTGTTCATCACCTTGAGTATGGCCTCCGGGGAGGGAGTAAGCTCGGTCGTGTTTATGTTCTTTATGACCCTGTTCGACCGACATTGTGCTTAGAAAGAAAGTGGTTGTGATATGTGAGCTAGTAGGAATACTTACTTTGAATTCCCACATAAGGTGCCAATTGTTTGATACGAAAAGTGGTCTTGATTGACGCTACAAGCCTTGTTTCGTTCATCGGGATGACCTATGTGAGCTAGTAGGAATACTTACTTTGAATTCCCACATACGGTGCCAATTGTTTGATATGGGGAAATGTGTCATGTATTTATTGTGGTAAAAAATGTGGTGGTTGAAACCCTAGCGAATTAAGGCCCAAGCCATCATTTTGATGCTTCCTTGTTTCCTAGAATACATGATGGATTGGGACTGGTGATCCGTTTAGAGAGTACTTATGCATTGTTACTACTAGGCAAGGTGCTAGGCTGGCTCACTGACCGAGTAATGCTACCCGCAACGATCGGTGGTGCAGATTAATGGCCCATGCAAGGAGGTCACATGGTCGGTAGTGATTTTCATCGGTCAGTGGTGACCTGTTTGGTGGTTCGTCAGTAGCAGGTGACTTTGGTTGATAGTGACATGTTGTGGTGGTTTTGGCCTTCCTCCTGATAGTCGGTCGGAATGGTGTAAACATGTTTGATAATTATTTGATTTTTGGTTTTCAATTTTCAATTTTCACTTCTTAGGTATGAGACATATATAAAATATAAGTTAGATAGAATGGATAAACATAAGGTGTGGTATGACGAGAAAGAAAAAAAAAGGAAGAAAGAAAAAAAAAGGAAGAAAGAAAAAAAAATCAAAAAGTTGAAACCCAAAAAAAAAAGTTTGGCTTTTATTTTTCACTATTTTTTCTACATTTTTCTCCGTCTCTTCTACTTTATCATTTCTTCATTTTTTTCATCCCTCATTTTCTCATATATCAAGCATAGAAAAAAAAGAGGCAAATTAGAAACTATAATCAGAATGGATGCAAACGACCCCTAAATTTATATGACTAGTTCAAAATAGCATGTTTTACATCCACTTTTGGCCACTTTTGGGTAGCTTAGAGTATGTCTAATGAGAGGTTTGTTGTAACGACCCGTCCCAAATTCCATGATTAGATTAGTGACTAATCACGATTAGTGAGGCTAATCCGTGATTAGTAGAGCGAAATCGGACGAACGATGCAAAATGACCGTTTTGCCCCTAGTCGTGGCAAAACGTTGACTTTTCATTCGGCCGGTCAAATGGACTTTGACCGATGACCGTGACGTAGTTCGTGACATCACGAGTTCATAGACAGGTGGCATGTTCAATTCCGACGTTCGGGGAGGAAGTTATGACGTGCGGAAGTTTAGGGGCATTTTGGTAATTTTGGATAAAAGGGGGTCAAATGTTGACTTTTTGACCGGGAGGTCCGATGGCCGAGGGCCGAAGACCGTTACGTAGATAAGGACGATACGAATCCATAGACAGGCGGCACGTCGAATTCGGACGTTCGGCGACGAAGTTATGGTTCACGGAAGTTCAAGTGCACTATTGCACGAATTACGGAACGAGTTAACTTTTGGACTTTTGTGGGGCCCAGATATTTAATGGAGGACCCAATGGATGAGTGACAAGTGTCACCCATCCAATGGACACCATTTTCCCTTCATGCACCGTGCATTCCATTTTCCTCATTTCAAACACACACCCAAACAACCCGATCTCATTTTCTCACCCAACCATTCACCCCAAACCAATCCAACCTTCACTCAAGGGACCAGGACTGAGACCAGGGATGGAAGAGAGGACAATAGGAGGTGGTTGCCAGCCAGAATTGCCGTCCACGGCGGCAAGAGGAGGAGAAACCCGCAAGGTACCCGGTTAGCCCATTTTGATCCATTTTTCCATTTTTGTTGTTATGGTTGGTTTTTAATGGTTTTAATGAGACCATTAGGTTGCTAGGGACATGTTAGGAAGGTTTTAGGAAGCTTGGGAGGGCTGTGAAGCCATGGGTGCTGTTTTGGAAGTTTGAACCGTTGGGTTCAAAAATCAAACCATGAGTTTTGTGTAGTTTTAGGTTGTTTTGATTAGTAAAAATGATAGGGAATGAAGAAATAGGAATTATAGGATTAATTAGGGTTGAAATCGGACCAAAATAGAGGGAGAAAACCTCTGAAAAATTCTCGCCGGTTCGGAACAGTACTGCTACAGTAACCGGTCCAAAACCAGAAAAAAAAAAAAACCGGTTTTCAGGGTTTAGGAGATTATAAACAGTATTTTCAACCTTCTAGGGGCTCGTGAGGACGCGTGGTCCATAATTTGGGAAAGTGTTCAACATGGGAAATCTTCTATTCGATGTAACGAAGATTTTGGGACTGGTCTCGTGTCAATCGGACATCGTTTCAATAGTTTTCGGGGTGTCGGAAGGTTTAGGGTCGGTTTAAAAATAGTTAAAAGTTCGGAAAAATGACGGGGCTTTAATGGGAGGTTAATTAAGTAGTTAGTAACCTTCTATTAAAATTTAGACAGGTTTGGGAGTCCCGGTGATAGCGATCGGCTCGGGAGAACCTATGGCACGCAAATCGAGGCGGCAGCTCGGACGGTCTGTGAGTGGACCTTGTTTTCTAAATTGGTGCATGCATAAATGTTTATTATATGTTTTAAATACTTGTTTGTGATTCCATGAGTGCATTTGGATGTGTGGTTACGTATAGGCACGTATTTCAAGGTTTCGGCCCTATACTGTGCATATACGGGGTTGTATGTCTTTATTGGTCTAAATGAAATGGTTTTGGATTTCTAAATGGATTATGAATATGATTTTATGATGTTGATTTGGATGCTTATGAATTATATGGTTTCACGTATTTCGAGGCGATTTATGTGCTTGCACGTAAATCGAGGTTTTTCGGTTTTCCTCTGATTTTCCATTCTTATGGTTTTGGAAATGGTTTAATGAAATGATTTTAGATTTGAAAAGGTAAACTCGGGTATGAGACCCATTTGAATTACGAACTCTCGGACTCGAGGTCCAGTTGATTTAACGAGGCATCGGGCCAGAGGCCCAGTTGGTTTACGATTCGGACTTGAGGTCCAGTTTCTATGTGGATTCGGGCCTAGCACCCAATTATGTGTTACCAATGGTTTTTATGGTTCATGACGGTTTATGGGAACCGGCATGAACCCTTGAAATGGATTTACGGGTCATGACGGTTTATGGGAACCGGCATGAACCCATGAAAGGATTTTATAGTTCATGACGGCTTATGGGGGCCGGGCATGAATCCTTGAAAGGTTTCAAGAATGATTTCAAAAGGTTTTTCATATTCCATCCTTTATATATGATTGTCTCCTCCGGGGAGGGTCGTTGGCCTGGGTGGACCCCGGAGTAGTCACGGAGCACTGACTGAGTGGAGTCGCCCCCCAGTTGGGTTCCTTACTCTCAGGATGGGCATGGTTCATTACCTCCAGGGAGGGTCATTGATCTACGGACTTTGACCTGGTGGACCCTGGAGAGACTTGGGTTTGAGACCCCAGTTAGCACACGTGTAGCTCTATTTTACCGTGACAGGTTCTGGATATGAATATAATGGATAATAAACATGATTTCAGTTGGTTTGGAAAATTGTGTTTATAATGATAAATGGATTTGGGCTGATATCCCTCGTATGTTTACTGTACTATGGTTTTCTGTAAATGGTTTTGGGCAGGAGCCCGGGTGATTTGTATTTACAGAATTTGGGGCCGAGACCCTAATTATGGATGTTTTAACATATATTATTGGATAAATGGTTTTACTATGCATGCATGCTTTTTAGTGGAGGGTATAAAGGTCTTTGATGAAATGTTTTTATAAATTCTTTATTTTTGTCCACTCACAGTCTTTCTGTTTTTAATACCCTTCAGGTTGACATCGGATGTGGACTGTAGCAGAGATCGAGATATCACATGCCTCCTCCGGATCCTTGCGTACTCTGATAGCCCGGGAGGGCAAAGGTCGGAAATATCCCTTGTCTAACACTTCGTGTCAGACGGGAGCAGGGTCATCCCGCGTTAATCCCGGGGGGATTGGGATGGGTCCTGTCATTTGTGGTCAGGGCTAGGCATGATATGGCATTTAGCCCTTGAATTTGTTGTTCTAACGGAAGCAAGACTGGGCAAGGCTTGTCCTGGGGCAAGAATAGCTTCCCTTCATGCCCAGGCTGGGCAGCTGACCCACCAAGTAAGGAGCAGCCCAACAACTACTTTGCTCTTGAAAACTGCACAACTACACCATAAACGCTAACAACCTGGTTTCAACGAATGAACAAATTTAACAAAACCCAAAATTGGACTCACGAATGAACATATTTAACAAAATTCAAGAAGATGCAGTCTCAATTCACCAAAAAATAATTCAATTTAGATGAAAAGACAAAAAATTCGATAGAAAAATTCACATTTCAGATTGATCAAGCCCTCCTTCTTCGATTCAAGCTTTCGTGGCGGCCATCTTCGAAGCACAACGAGTCGACGGTCTCAGGTTGACGACCTTAGTTCTCAGGAAGAAGTAGTAGCAGCTAGTCAGTCGATGGTTTCAGGTCGATGGCCTTACCGCCTCTGCAACCTCTGCAACCTCTCGACGGCCCTCGAGCGGTCGGACCTCTCAAAAATCTCAAACTAGTCGACAGCTTTGTAACCTCTCGATGGCTCTGCAACCTCTTGACGGCTCTGTTCTCTGCCCTCCTCACGGTCTCTGTTCTCTGCCCTCCTTGACCGCTCTTTCTCCAACTCAACAGATCAATCTTAGAAAAGAGAATGAGTTGAAAGAGCATTCTACAGAGTTCTTGTATTAATGTCTCTTTTTTTCCTCTTTTTTAATTATTATTATTATTATTGTGATTATTAGGAAAGTCTAATTTATTATTATTATTATCAACGTCTAACATGGATTATTATTATTACTAATACTTCTCTTAAAACATTTAGTCATGAAACATTTTTTGGAAAAAAAAATGAATCAAGATTGAGAGGTACTCGGGTTATTAACAATTACTATTATTATTATTATTATTATTATTATTATTATTATTATTAACACTTCGCACAAAGAGCCAGATCACGTTGAATCCATGACGCGTTTTTTGCCACTCAATTGAAGATCTTTACACCAACAGGACGATTTTGGTGATGAATCACTAATTGATTTTATTTATCAATTTAAATTGATAGTTCTATACATGCTCTTAATGGTTAGGAAGAATTTGTTTCTATATGTTGCCTATTGGTCGTGAGTCAATTTTATGAGAAATGACGAATATTTAAGTAATAGGCTGTAAGTCCTGTAAGAGTGAGTTGTTATTGCTCTACTTTCTTGGCATTTATCTCACATGGTGAGTTCAATATTGTAAATAATTCCCTTGTTAAAAGAATATTTAAAAAAGAAAAAGAAAAGGAAAGGTGGGGGTTATCAAACACGGGAATGGTTTCCACATGCACATGTACAATTTCAATGCGAATTAAGTTAGAATTAAGTACCACCATGTTACTTTAGTTTTCTCATGTTTTGAATATGAACAAAGATAGAAACAAAACTCTTCTGCAGAATTTCTATCCTCATAACTAAAGATCTAAATTTGGTTTGGTGATTTCAGAGTTCAGACCAGTGAAATTAACCATGATGATCATCACTCCAAGCTTTCCAAAAACATGTAAAAATTAAAAATAATATTTCTCAATGCTTTGTTTGTGTTTGATTTTGGGAAAATTTACATCCCAGGCCCCAGACGAGCCTTACGCTCTCCTGCCCCTGCATAAAACCCTACGGCTTGAAAAAGTCCAAAATAGGATGCAAGTTCAGAGGTTGCAAACAAACATGCAACATGCCAGTATATATTGTGTGTATCAGATGCAATCATGCACACTTGATCTCCTTCCGCGTGGAGGGCAGGCACTGGTGAGGGTGTGATGATGAATGTGGTCAGCAGTTTTGGTACATTAAGGTTGAAATTGGAGGGTATAATGTGTGTATTTTTGGGAAGGCAATGAGTAGAGGTCCATGTTTGGATATGGTGGTCTGCTCTGGGTGTGTGGGGCCAATTTGAGTTTTGTTCATGAAAATAAGCATAGCACGCGGCACTTATCCCTTGTTTGGTTTTGAGTTTATAAACTTTCTTGAGATGTATTCTGTGATGGGAAAGTATGGGTTCGAAGCGAAAGAGAAGCCACCAAATGGCAAAGAGCCAAACACCAAAAGCTTGGGTTTGGAATTTGTGAATGGAGAAAGCTCAATTATGAGTCTCTCTGTGTCTGTATATTTAGGTTGTTACATTTTCTCACATGGGTACGATATCGCATTATTGCATATCATATTTCTTGGCTTATTGCTTTGTGTATGACGTTGAGATTATAACCGCTGATGATGATGAATAATAATGAATTTTATTTTTCTAGGATGTTAAAAATCATAATCACACCGAATAAATTGGCCGATTCAAACTACAATAGCTGATTTATGATATGATTTTTTTTTAAAATAAAATAAAATTGAAACGTTCTCAAATTAAATTGTAATGATTTGATTTGATTTGAAATTTGAACTTTTGTAAACTAACTAATGCCCTATTGTGTATTGGACAATACTTACATCCCTATTGTGTAAACTAACTAATGCCCTACTGTCTGTACATATATCTTAACTGAAACCGTTCATTATCTAAATCATTATATTAAGATTGTCTCATAAAAAATTAATAAAATTGAAAGTCATTTAGTCATTTATGTGTACAAATAAATTAACGGGTTTGGGAAGAATTAAGATTCTAAAAACGAACTGTTTATTTAATTGATAAGTGACTAAATGAACTCTAATTTTGTTTACATTTTGCATAAATGATCTTGAAATGATAATTTTAGAGTTGAAAAGTTTCGATCATGATATATATATAAAGACAATTCAATTGATCGAGAATGTAGTATGAGAAAGTACCACAAATATAAGATGTAAATATTATCCTTGTGTAATTATCTTATTGGTTATTAGCTTGAAACGAATTTAAGTACACTATTTTTTGTCGGTGAGCTTTGAGATTTGATGTAATATTGAATTTTATGATTGTTTGATGGGTTGAAAATGAAAAATATGTAGAAAGTTACTGGAATTTTATTGTTGTAATATTGGAGTTAACATAATAAAAAAAATGAAAAAAAAAATGATTAACTTCATAAAACCTTCAAAATTTCGTTGGTGATTTCGAGTTGGTTCCATCCTTTTTAAACATTTGAATGTTTAAAAATTTGCATCCGTTTGATCCTAAGTAGAAATTACTCAAATACCCTCTTACATTTCAAAAACATTATATATAATAATAATATAGTAAGTCGTATGAGAGACTTAATATGATAATATAATACGAAATCAGTGTTTGATATCACTCGTATTAATTAGCCACCGTATAAGATTATACGGTCTAAACACGCTAAATTAATATCCTTGAAATTGCCGTATTAAATAGCTAGATGACCAGCAATATTGAAAAGTGTAATAATAATAATAATAATAATAATAATAATACTAATAATAATAATAATAATAATAATAATAATAATAATAATAGTAATAATAATAATAATAATAATAATAAATATAAAATAATAATTAATTATAATTTAATAAATAGTAATAATAATAATATATCAATAATTAAAATAAATAATAATAATATACATAATTAATATCTACGATATAAATGTTTCATATCACCTAGTATAATATAATCTGATCAGTATAATATAATCGGCATTTTAATTCGGTGTAGCACCAAACGCTCTACTAAATAATCAATCTATCTGGTTGATATATTAGTCTATCTGACTGAAATAGTTATTATAATATGATGCACCAAACGAGACCTTAAGGTTTTAGAAATTACAAAAACAACTTCTTTGGTTCTAAAAGCATCACACATAATATCATTTTCTAAAAAAATTCAACATGTATTAGTCACCTAATAAAATAGGATTATGATTGATACTTTTGGAACCTAATAAATCTTAATTTAAAGTATAATTATTTATTTATTTACCAAATGATGGTAATACTTTATATATTCTAGCCCCTATTTCAATGCAATGTTTATTTAATTGGGGGCCCAATATGCCATTATATAAAAGAAAACATATATTAGACGTACGTAATATTTTGATGCGACGATATTGGTGAGAGATTATACAAAATGAATATCGATTCCATCTATTAAGAAAGTCGAACTTAAAATTTTCCACAACACAATAGGTAATAATACCTCTAGATTGTAACATTAGTGGCACTAGGTAATAATATCATGAATATCTTAATGATTTGACACATTTTGAATTTTATAAAATTAGAAATGAAACCGTTTCAAACCAAATCATGAGTAATTGTTTGGTTTGAATTGATACAGACATTTTAATCATAATAAAAAATAAGTAATATATAAATAATATAAACTCAAATAATCACACTTCCAATTAAAACATCTTAAGATTTCTTTATATATACATTCACAATTAGTATTGGTAGGTATCATATTTTCAAACAAGTTTATTTTATTTATACATTCACAATCTTAAAGTTTCTTTATACATACATTCCAATCAAAATTTTAAAAAGTAAAGCATAAAAAAGTATATCACATTCAATATAAGGGTATATAATATATTTAAATTTTGATAAAAATTAATATATTCCTTAACAGATGGTTTGAATTTAACAGATTTTCAAATTAAAATTCAAAACCAAATCGTTAATAATGGAGTTGTTTGGATTCTTAAACAGTTTAACGTTTATTCCGTCAAAATCAAATAATTGGGTAAATTATATTTTGGAGCAAATCGATTAATGATTTTTATGAATTTATGCACACCCTTTATATATGACTAATTGTAGCATATCTTGTACCATATGATGATGTTGGTAAAGTCTTATGATTTAGAGGTGATCCTTGTTACTTGCAGTTGAAAGATCTTAGAGCAGATAGGAACGACAAATATATAGAATTCTCTAATTAATGTAAAAAAGGTGGTGGATACCAATATTTATTACGTACTCTTCTTAATGTTATTGTACGGGAAAATCCAAAAAAAAAAAAACAAAGAGCCCAATTTGGGTAGCAGGCTATTACTTTGGCCCAATCCATAATTGTCACACAGGCCCTGCACCTAACCGACTCGTGTAAATTCCAGGTTCCGTATTCCCGACTCTAAGAACACGTGTTAAAACTTAAAAGCCATTGCTGGTTGCCACTGCTCTCACTCTCTCCGACTCTCTCTCTCGCACTCACGGACATGGAGGAGTACTCGGTGGACGACCCAACGCAGCTCCTACAAGCCGCTTCAGATTTCGCAAATTACCCTGGTGAGTGCTTAACCGTTTATGCTCCCTTTTACTCAACTTTTATGGGCCATTTTGAACTAATTTCAATTTTTTTTTTTCAGGTCTTCAAAACGACGCTTCAGCTAAGGACTTTCTGGATCGCTTCCCTCTTCCGGTCATTCTCAAGTAATTCTTTTGGATTCTAAACTCATAACTTTTTCTCCAAGTTTTCAATTTTGTTTCATTTTCATTTCAATTTTTGTTTGTGGGTACATAAACAAGTGCTACTTTGCATTTTTTTTGTGTGCTTTTCACGGACATTTTTCTCTCTTTTAGTGTTTTACAAACCAAAGCAGATGTGCCTGGTCTAGAAATCACATTGGTTGCTGTTTTGGAAAGGATATTCACGACAAATTATGGTGCTTCTTTCATCCCACAGTTTATGGTATGCCTTCATTTTTGAGCTAACCGATTGCCCATCAATAACGATTTGCATCTATGTGAAAATGAAATAGGGGTCCTGAATTTCATTAGGATTCATTTACTCATTCTTTACCGAAAATTTAAAGCTGGCTGCTTTTTCATCAGTTCATTTTGATGTGTAAGATTGCCTGTAGGGGATGCTCTGTCGATGAACATGTTGTTCTGATTCAATCATATAAGAAAAATTAAACCATATTTGCTTCTCATTCAATTATCTTTACATTTTAAAGCCTATTAATCTTCACAGATATTGCCTAGCGCATGTATTAATTTCTTGGGATATAGATTGTTAAACATTTATCTTTGTTCTCTTTTCAGCCTTTCATACAAGTTGGCCTGACGGCAGAGTCTCAAGAAGTCAAATCTTTAGCATGCAAAACGGTATGCTTTTGAAATTTCTTATGCACTTTTGCTTTGATTTGAGATTGTTAAATGGTATTGTTCCTAATGATAGAAAATTGCTATTTTTTTGAACCTTATACTTGCTGTCCATTTGTTCTTTTCCCCGCTTTCTTGAGATTTTGTAGGAAGTTGAAGCTTATGTAAGTAGCAGACAATCTTTTTGGGTAGAGTTTAACTTGGCATTGAAACCATATACAGGTTACTTGCCTGCTGGAGAATTTGAATGAAGGTTCTGTTTCTTCCGTACGTCTTATAACTGACTACGATATATATCCTCTATTGCTTGATTGCCTCATTAATGGGTAAGGTTTCAATCCAAAAATTCATGTAAAGTACTTGATGTTTTTAATTTTTTGCTAATTATCTTTTTTAGAACAAACTGTTTCTACATTTTTTCTTTCTGCCTTTGTCGTTGAATAAATTCTTGATAATGTATTTCTTTCTGGTGTGTAGCAATGAAAATGTCTCGGCTCTATCAATGGACGCAATAGTGAAGATAGCTCGTTCTCCTGAAGGCATGGTATGACTATGGAATTTACTTGTCGACCTTAATTCTCCTTAAATTTTGTTTTGATAAATATCTGCACTGTGATAATGTATCAAAATTTCTTTCTGTTGTCATGTAGGGTGTTGTTTTCCCAGCTAGTACCTATGAAGTTACACACCTTGGTGGTCTAGCAGCTCAATGTTCATCGCTGGTATGATGGTTGACAGTTTTATGAATTATAGATATAGACCAATGGCTAATCTTGTATGAAAATGTAGCCCTTGAAAGAAAGTTTCCATAATCCATGTTGTCTCTTGATTTTCGGTTTCTTTGGTATTCTATTTACTGATTTTCTGTGCTTGCTTTACGTAAATCATACTAATTACTGCAGGGACGGGTCCGGGTTTTGTCTTTAATAGTGAAGCTATTCTCTATTTCCAGTTATGTGGCATCAATAATTCACAAGTCAAATCTACTTGGACTTTTTGAGACAGAAATCAACAACACGGATGATACCCTTGCAACCTTGAGCGTTTTGGAGCTTATGTATGAGGTCGGCTAAGCTACTCTCCATTATAGCTTCTGTGGTGCTCCATTTCATCCTATATAATGATTGTCGTTGTCTCTAAGCACTGTATGTCTCAGCAATCTGCCATACAGAATAACCATATACATAAAATATATTAAGGTGAAAAAGATCAGCTTCATAACCACACGTTTGTTCTAGGACTAATGTTTAGGACAAAATGTTGAAGGGAAAATTGGCCCTTGATTTGTTTTGTTATGTGGTTATATCTCATTCATTTATAGCCACCTGAAGTCCTCCCATCTTTTCTTTTAGAATTGTGAACTTTTCTGGAATTGTTTTCTTTTGTAATCTCTTCCTGGATCAATACCATATATTGATATGTTCTTATTATACCTGTTCAAATGATAAAGCTGTCAGAGGTCGAGCATGGCAGAGAGTTTTTGTCAACAAGCACTCTTCTGCAACTGCTTAGTTCTATAATCAGGTGCTAGTTAGTTGAGAAAATATTTTATCCTCAGTTTCGTGCTGTATCCTTTAACAGTTTAGATGCTCTTATAGACACACAACGTAATATTGTCTTATGAAATTTGTAGCAACAAATCATTGGAATCAATTTTAAGATCAAGGGCAATGATGATCAGTGGAAGACTACTGTCCAAGGAGAGTTATATGTTTGCTGATGAATTTAGTAAGGCTTCCATTCAACTTCTGCTATTCCAGATGCTTGGGAAACTTATAACATGAACACTTTCTACATGCACCATTCTAGAAAAGTGAATTTATCATCAAAATAGCATTGAATTTTTGGTATCCTTTCATCCTGATAGGGTTCTCTGCAGTCTAGTGCCTTTGTTAGTTGTGGCCCTTTGGTAGCTTGGATACCTGTTCTTCCAGGATGGACACTTGCCCGCTTTTACAGCTGCACTGTTAAGGTGCTGCGCCATTCCATTTTCTGACCCAGAGAGAGAAAAAAAGCATCATTAGTGGGCACCTTTAGACCTTAGTTTCTTTTTATCTTCTGGTCAGCTTGTTTTCTTCGCATTTATCCAAATAAATCAAAGCTGCCTCTAAATAGCTGGTTGCAATTGAACCCCCAATGTCCCTATTAGGTCAGAAAGAGAACATCATAATATTTGAACCACCATATGCCACTTGGATGACTAGATTTTCAGGGTATAGGATTCTGGATTGAACGTAATGCATCAAGTGGGGTGCCTATATATCTGTTCTGGTGCATGCCATTGGCTTTCTTGGAAAATAGTCAATAGTATTTCAAGGATGTATTTAGAGATTTGTTTCTTCTGAAAATATATATTTGCTTATTCTAAGTTCGTACATAGAGATCAATAATTGCTTTTGGTGTTAATTTTTATTTTGCAGCTGTAAGAACTGTAGTATCAGCCATAGATAGAATACTTGGTTCAGCTGAAACTCAAGATACAGACGAATGTGAATCTGCTCTCGAAGCACTGGGTCAAATAGGGTCATGTAAGTATGCCAATACCCTGATTTAGGATGGAGAAATATAAACATCAATAAGAAATCAATATTTATAACTATTTTTTTGTGATGATCTTAGCAATTCAAGGGGGCCAATTTCTACTGTTAGGCTCACCACCAGCTGCAAGACATGTTATCTATCATGCCTTTGATAGGCAAGGGCGTGGTAAACAGCAGGTGAGTGAATCTAGTACTTCCACTTGTTTTAAAGTTCTTTAAGCCCTTAAATGTTTCTTGTCATGTTTATGTTTGCCATTTGATTGAGTTGGGATAGGTTTTCTTTTTCATTGGTTTGGATGGCTATAGTAAGTAACTAAAATGCCCTCACAGTTATAATCAAGCTTATAGATAACAAATTAGGAGTATGCTATGCTACAATTTCCTGCTATTTTCAATGAATGGTATGATTATTTGTATGCTAAATCCTTTTAAATCCGCTATATCTTTTAGCCTACTAGATGTACCTTTGCATGCCAGATGCCCGTTAACATGGTTGGGGTTATGCAGTTAATTTGGTTTGACAAAAAAAACTTCCATGATGTTTAAATAAAAATTTGCAAAAGATCATGAACATGCTGTAATTTTCTTCTCACCATTGGTAGGGAGACAGTTGCCCATAATCAGAATGGGGCTGGGTGAACTGTATTGATGTCTTGGGAGTATTTTATAACAGCCTTCTTAGAATTTAATAATGGCATAGCAAAACGTTAAGAGAATTTATACCTTCAATCAGCTTTTGACGACTGAATGCCAGCCTCTGTTGGGTTTTGTATTTTGCTGACTGTCCAACACTTGTTTGGCTGTAGCTTCCAAATCAGTAACACAGAATCTGTGGGCGCACTTTGTGACATGGTATCCTCGTACTGGTCCTCTTTCATTGTCCATAAGTTTCCATGTTTTTTAACACCCTTATTTGAAAATTAATTTTGTGCTCCAGCTGTCTTGGTCGCCATTTCAATTAAGATAACAGGTTATTACGAGGGCCTCTATTTTTTAGAGAGATTAGGATGCCAGTTCCAATGTATTGTCATAAAAATAATTTGACCTTTATGTGTTAGCTGCAATCTTATAACTGTCTTAATCTCATGTATCCGACAGTAACTTCATTGCATATTGGTTTTTCCATTAAAAATGATGAATAGTTTGGGTTATAAACATAGTATATATATTTATAAGATGTTTCCTAGTAATTTTCTGAACTACTTTTGTAATATGTTAGTGATGATAAAATAGTGTGTTATACTCTACATTCTCTATTATAGTTTAATGGCAATACAGGCTGCCTTACATGCCCTCGGAAACATCTCTGGAGAGACTCGATCTGAAAACAGCATGGTACTGACCAGTGATGCGGAAGAAAGCCTCCGACGGTTGGTTTATGAAACGGGATCTAAGAGCTCAAAGTTGACACCATCTGTGAGCAGTTTTTCCCTTCCTACTCTTTACCCATAAGCATTCTTTCATAAATCTCCACATTTTTGCACTTGGGTAGAGGTTAGCTGCCGGGATTTTCATTCCTCTTGCATGAATCAAATATTCTTTTATCGAATCAATTGGAGTTTATAACTCATGTTTTTTTTTTCCAGTATTCTTGTCATTCTTCACTAAAGTCCTGAAAATGTGCAGAAGTTTTACTGACTTGTTGATCCAATTGGCAGGGTCTTTTCTTATCAGTACTTAAACAGGATTCAGAGATTCGCTTAGCGGTTATATTTCTAAACTCAGCGAGTTCCGTAATTTATTAGTGGTGTGACATTTGTATACTTTATGAACATCAAAGTAATTGGAGGTTTGGAGCATGCTTTAAAAAAAAATGATCACTGTTTTCCCCTGAGTATTGTTTTTATGTTGTGAGGTTTTTCCGTGTTTGGCCTTATGTTAACTTCTGATGTTTATATTTGAAATTAATTTATTTTAGTATTTATACGCCATTGCCCTGAAATTTGAGATTTTCAGGGTTATAGAATGCTGACTGGGTTGGTGGCTCGCCCGTGGTGCCTCATGGAGATTTGCTCACTGCAAGAGATAATAAATATAGTGACTGATGCAACTACTGAAACCACAAAACCAGGTCTCTTTGATTGATACATTCTGACTTTTTAGTGCTCAATCTAGGTGGTGGCACATTTTACAGACTCTTAATAGCTTTCCTTTGGTTTCTGATTTTCTCTGGTACTGGACTCCGGACAAATTAACTGCTTGTTGCCTGTATTAGGCTCTAATTTTCAACTGTTTTTAATTATTTGAATCTGATTTTTGTTGTGTAAATGAAAAATGTTGTTCAGGTATGGAAGCCAGATATAGCTGCTGCAAGGCAATCCACAAGGCTTTTCTCATGTCAAGTAAACTTCCCGGTGACCCAGCTCTTGCATGGATTGCTGAAAAGGTTGGTTCAATTTCAACGTGCAGAACACCAAAATTAGCAACCTATTGGTTTAAAAAGAAAATGAAGTGATTTCTCCTTATAATCAATAAAATAGTTCGGTCTTCTTCACTACTTTCGGTCTTGAAACAACTTTTCAATTGAAATGCTCATGTTAACTCGTCAATCTTGTCTGGTTTGTTTTTGTATGCAGTTGCATGAAGCAGTTAGAAAGGGTCCTTACCATGCTAGAAAGCACCTTGAATCTCAACCTGCGGTGGTGACAGAAGACAGATTTTAACAGGCGAAGGTCATAATTTGCAGGAACATTGTAAAAATTCAGCTACAATATGTGAAGCTGTGAATGTCCTCGTTTTTTTAAGCTGTGAATGTCTTCGTTTTTTTTAAGCTGTGGATTGTAACTTTATAAGAAGATTCGGTGGAGTTTAATTTCAATTCAATTAAGAGAACAACAGTAAAGCTAAGCTAGTGAGAAATGTGGAATTTCATATTGCATCGGAAAGTGTGTTTATGTTATATGGTTTGTTCATCTGCCCTTTTATGTTTTTGTGTAAGTTTTAGGGTTTTTTTTTTTTTTTTGATGATAATGTTGAGGAAGGAGATTATATATATATATATATTTATATGCATATATATTAGGTATTGGTTTTGTCGATAAAAATCAAATTCGAGATCTCCTCATGGAAGGGTAACATTCTATCCAGAAATATTAGAACAAAAGAAAAAGCCACTATCCACATCCAATAGAAATAGGGGGTAGAATAGGAATTTCAAGTTAAAGAGTCCATAAAATTGAGAGGCAGAAACTCTCTGCGGAGAGCTCTACAATTTTTCAGAGAAAGGGCGAGATGGCAGCTGCCCTATCCTCCTGCTTAGCCCTTTCTTCAAAACTTAGCAACCTTTCGCTCAATGGCAATTCAACTTCCGCTCATGCCACTTCAACCTACTTCACCTCTCTCAGTTTCTCCGCCAGTCTCTCTCCCAGTTTCTTCACCGGAGGTAATCAAAACTCTCTCTCTCTCTCTCTCTCTCTCTCTGCTTGAAATTTTGGCATTTCTTGAAATTTGATTTCGGAGAAAACTTTAGAAGGGAAATAGTAAGAGAATTTTAAAAAAAAAACTGTTATTTTTATATGTTGTGTTTTCGAGATTATAAAGCCCACCTGCTTTATTCCTCACTTTCGTTATTAAGAACATGTGGGTGGAAAATTTTGCCATTTCTGGCCTCGGATTATTGTTTTTATGTCAATTCTCCAATTTATCAGAACCCAGACTTTGCAGAATTTTGAATGAATAAGTAAATATCTACCTTTGTTTTGTTGTTCTTCTTTGCAGGGCATTTGTCACTGAGCCCAATTCAGAGGACAGGTCGTTACTCTGTAGTTTGCGAGGTTGCCACGACAAAGAAGCCGGATTCTGCTGAAAAGAGAGCTCGGCAAGCCGAGAAACGACGCATCTATAACAAATCCAGGAAATCCGAGATCAAAACCCGGATGAAGAAGGTATTTCTCTATTTGCAAGCTATTTGTATTGTAACTGATGGGTTTTACTGCTTTTGGCTTACATTTTATGTAAATTAAGTTCATTGTGATTTTTTCTGGAGGAATATTTCAAGAAATTATGACTGACTCATGTGTTATTATTGTTGTGTATCCATGTAGCTGATACCATTTTACTACTTAAGATAACTCATGTGTTATTATTGTTGTGTATCCATGTAGCTGATACCATTTTACTACTTAAGATAACTCATGTGTTATTATTGTTGTGTATCCATGTAGCTGATATCATTTTACTACTTAAGATAAAAGATTTTTATGACCATGTTGTTTAGCGGAGACGATACTCTCTAAATAATTTTCTATTGTGTATTTCGGGTCGTATTGATAGTAATTTATCAACTGCTTGATGGATACAAATAAATGGAATTAAAGAAAAAAGTTCATTGTTAGGCTGACTCGCTTTCTTTTGTATCTGTACTGGCATTTTTATATTTAGGTTTCACATTGAAACTGTGGATGCTCTAAGTATGCTTCGTAAAGTCACTTCGAGTTATACTTTTGCTATTACAATTAGCATACTCCATATTTCTGTTATTTTGTTTTTTAGGACTTCTAATGTTGCCCATGTCTATTGAGTATTATGAGCTTTTGCTGGGTTTCTGAGTATAATAAAGATGCAACTTTCTGTCAGTAATACAATTAATCTTTTATATTGGAAAAGAAGAGTTTGTATTCATTCAAAAGCTTAGCACACACTCTTTTCATCCTACAAATTTATATGGAAGTTATTAGCTGAAATTGAGAATCAGGCACAAGTTTGTACTTACGGATTTTTATCCTACATCAGTTATTAAGTGGGAGTAACATTGGATACTTCAATCATGATTTATACGTTACTTAGGCCAAACTTCCTTTATGTGTCAATGCGTGCATATGCTTTACCAATGTTTGTCTTGAGTATATCTTTGTATAGCAGTGCCCCCCATATGTCGCTCTTCAGTTGTCATCATGTTTGATGCCTTGGATATGCATCTATATGGAGCAATCATGTAAATGTCTAATCTCGTGCTCCATAAATGTTTGTCTTTATCATCTTTCTATAATTGGTTTGAAATACAATTGTGGAGATATATTGTTGCATTGGATTTGGTGTAATGGAAAGTCATACCTTGTTCTTTATCTATATCCTTAGGTGTAAGAGGATAATAGTGAAGTTTTGCTGCAGAGATCATTTTGCTTTTCTTTTTTTGGAGCATCATATATGAAAAAAAAAGGATTAATTTCACAGAAAATTGGATGTGAAGTAAGGAGAGGTTGGAATAGGGATTAAAAAAATTTAGCTGTCTCTTTATACGCTGCAATGATGCTGGAATTGAGTTTTTTTTTTGGTTTTTTTTGTTTTTTTGTTTTGGTGTCTTTTTTCGATATATTGTAATTGGTAAATCGTGAATGTTCATGTTTTATCCAGTGTTGTGGTGCCTATTTGATGTAAACAGCCCGCTATTATATGTCTGTCTTATTGTATGACCATTGGTTTCTGTTTTATTTTTGGCTCATTTGTTTTCATGGCCATCTGTACAAAATGTGTATTTTGTGAATGTTAGACATGATGTGTGTGCTATTTGAACACATGGTTAATTATTAGTAACTCGTCAAGGTTCCTTTGAAGAGGAACCTTTTTTGTAGTTACTTCAAAGGAACCTTTTTTGTAGTTACTTTTCCTCAATGTTATATTCTTACTTGCCAAGTAATGCATTGTATTTCCAGTTGGAAAGTCAATGGAGAGGAGAAAATTCGAAAGACCGTTTTACCTGCTGGGGAACGAATGCATTTATTATATTGCAGGGCCATTTATTATATTTTGGCCAACTTTTTTAGGTTTTGGAAGCTTTGGAGGTGCTGAGGAAGAAACCAGATGCTGAAGTGGAGGAGGTGCTGTCGATAGAGAAGCTTATTGGAGAGGCCTACTCAATAATTGACAAAGCAGTGAAGGTGGGAACCTTGCACCGGAACACTGGGGCACGGCGGAAGTCTCGGCTGGCCAGAAGAAAGAAAGCCGTGGAGATCCACCATGGCTGGTATACTCCAACTACTGAAGTTAGAGTCTGATGGTATACCCCTTTGTCTGGCCCTATTCTTCCTTTCCTATAACTGTATTCTTATGCTGTAATGTGTAGTATTATTCCCATTAATTTTTCTGTTGAAACGTGGATCGTGTGCCAACTTTGGTCCATTGACTCTGAGTGAACCACCAAACTCTTAGAAAAGAGTGGATCAGGTTTCAGTGCATACTTTTGGTTAACGTCATTTGGTGGTAAAGGGTAAGCCATGTTCAACTCTCTCTCTGGGTTTTAAGTGAGACGTTTGTTGATTTCGGGTTAGTGAATGATAGAAATGAGTAAATCGTATATTTGAAATCCCTGAAGCAGTTTTCTTTTTTTCTTGCTTTCAACAAGATTGGAACTGGGATAACGTTTGTGTATGTATGATATCTGTCAAGCAGAAGCTTTGGAAGCTTTGAAACGGCAGGTTTTGTGTTAGCATACTATCAGGTGGTAGTGGAAGGTGATGATTGATGAAAATTTTACATAAAGCATGTGATCGAAGCCCGTTTGCTCAAATTTAAGAAATGCATTAAATTTTCAGCCCAAACAAAATTAGATACACCTCATAGTAACTGATGCCATAATTTCGAACTGGAATCCACATAAAATGAAAGGTTCTTTCATAGCTTCTCAGCTTCTAGGTGGAGGTTGAACTTTGAAGTGAGAACTCGACGGATTTCCGATATTATTTGTAGGGCGTAAAAAATTTGGGACATATATGAAGTTAAAAAATGAGAAGAGATATGTATAGCTAGCTCAATTTGAGTTCATACTTGGATAGTAGTCGTTTCCTGCTTAATTGGAGTTCAGTTCTCACGGGGTTGGAGGGAGGTGCAGATGAAGATGATTCATCTGCGTTGTTATTAATCTTTAGTTTTGAAAGTATCTTTAAGCCACAATATCCGTATCTGCTTTGCACTGCACAGTCAACTCTCAAGCCTCAATAAGCCAGGTGGGTTCTTGTGTGGTACGTATCGAGTAGCAGATGATGATGATGAGTAATAGAGCATTAAGTTGGAAGTCTTTTTGAGTTCTTTTGATAGTGGAGTAGATTGTAGTTTTGCCGCCAGTAGCTATCATAGACCTTAAACTCCAGTAAATCCCAGCTTCGCTAAGGAATCAGGTTCAGAGGTGGTGGAGGGTGGGGGTGGAGCCGTGGCAGTAGAGGAGACCTGGAGGTTGGGTTTGGGGGTGCAGAAGAAGGGCCGCCTCTCGCAGCTCTTACATTCACCAATTCTCCAATTCACCATCTCCTTATTATTTGGCTGGGACTTCAGGTAACAGCCTAACAGATGATAAGATTTGATATTGGTTTATTTGTTGGAGGCTAAGTGAGGAGGGTCATGATGATCCGCCGATGGTGCAAATTGTTCTTCAGCTGCACAAGTTTTATGCAAGCTACTACTCCAGACTCCTACTCCTTCCTAGTCTTTCTACGCAATATGGCTTCCAATAGTGTTTATACCTGAAAAAAATCTCTTAGGTAAAAATTGATGGCTTAGAGAAAATAAAGGCCAAAATCATGAAGACCTAACCCAAGTGCCCACTTGAAATGTGCAGAAGAAGGCATAGGCGGTTCTAACGACGTGAGATGAATTAGAAGGCAAAGAGGAGGTTTCCAACAGAATAACCGGCAGGGTGGGATCCGCTGAAAGCTTTACTTGACATCTTGATCAACGTCTCAATCGCCTTTAAAAGGAGAAAAAACCATATTCTCAAAGGACAATCAATCAACAAATAAAAACCAGCAAATTAATCAACATCAATTTTAGAAAAAATGCAAATCCTCAAAAGTTTCATTGTTTAAAAGGCTCGCCTTATTAGGAAAACCTATTTCTTTCGATCAATGATCAAAATTCAGTTATCTTCTCATCTCCTCTCAAAACTATTGTGCAAACACCTGACCTTCTTTTTGAATAGCTCCCGCAACGCCATCATAAAGGTTAGCTTCATTTTCGACTTGCATCCTATGCGTGCAATGGAGACCTCCTATATTAACCTTCTTTCTGTTGAGCTCCGATAGCGCTGTCATAAGGGTTAATCTCATTCCGACTGCCAATATATGGATACTCATTGATGCCTGAAAATCTTAACCTTTTTTCTGACTAGCTCCAGCAACAATGTCATAAGGGTTAAATCTCATTCCGACCACCAATTTATAGATAGTCACTCTGACTGCCAATCTATGGATAATCAGTGAGGCATTCAAGCATCTCTTTCGACGTTGCCAACCTATGGCATTTTCGACTGATATTCATTTCAGTTGATGATTTCTGAAATTTCTTTCTGCTCAAGGCTCGAATGCAATAAGAATAGCTTACTTTTACGTACTTGTAATTTCAATTTTCGCACTTGAATTTTAGTACTTTTACTTTTCATTAATTGTACTTTCATTTCCATTTCAACACAAATCAGCTTTCTTTTAAGTAAATATTGGTACTTGGGACACACCATCCAAGCATGGCAGGGACTATATGAGTCGGGATATCATTTTTGTGCATTGGTCCGCTATTACGATCCCGACTTAAGGGAACTTGCGACTCCTTACTATCCTAACTATTGAAATAATAATACTGGCAACTTTAATATCATGGTGAACTTATAAATTTGGACTACACTGGAAAGACAATTATTAAATTTCTTGGATACATTAAGAATAAGGTACAAAAAAGAATAGTGCAAGCTATGTGTTTGCTTACCTCACAATCGTTTGATTAGAACAAAGATTCTTGGGCCGCGAATAGAACCCATTTATACTGTCTAATTATAATGACCCGAACATTGCTTTACTTGTAATTTCTGTTATCTAATGAAAAATGGCTATTTTGCCCTTGGTGGGGGAAAAGGTTGACTTTTGACTCGAGGTTCTTTTTGGACTTTGACCTATGACCGTGACGTAGATCGGAACGTCACGAGTACGTAGATAGGCGGCACGTCGAAATTGGACGTCATATGAGAAAGTTGTGGTCACGGGATTGAAATCGGTTATTTTTATGCCTCGGGATTCGAAATAATTAATCCTAAAATCTAAATGGTTGAAGATTTAATGTGGGCCCTTGTATGAGTGACAAGTGTCACTCATTCCATTGGTAGGGTTTCCCTAAATTGTGGATATGTGTCTGATTGGTTAGGTTTATTTAAATATTTTCCTCACATCTTTCTCCCTCTCATTATATCATCTTCATCATTTCATCATCTTCATGTTTCCCTAAACCTCTAAACCATGAGCAACCAAAACACAAACACCATATCATCCTACTCTATCATTTGTTCATTGTGAGACTGAGAGAGTGAAACCTAAGGGAGCAGACGAGAGCAACGGTGAGGTTGAGCACGGCGGACTACGGCAGAGAGGTGAGAAACTTGAAAACCCGAAACCGTACTTTTGGCCCAAAAATGGAAGTTGGGTTTTCGACGTTTGTTTACCGATTTGATGGACCCTAATGTGTTTTAGGGACTAAGGCAATCTCAGTGGGCTTGATTTCAAGGGAGGTGGTGGCTGGAGCTGGGAGAAAACGGAGAAGAAAACCAGCTGTCGCTGTTCATCCATAACCATGTGATTTTCAAATCTATTTTCTTGGTTTTAAGTAGCTAGATCTCTTGCTGGGATTAGGACGAACACTTAGGAAGAAACCAGACTTAAAATGGTTGAGAATTGGAGAAATGGTGGCCAGGTCAGGTCGCGAGTCTGCGAGACCAGGTTGCAGACGTTTGGGTTGACCCATTGTGAGGTAAGGGATGATGACGTCATCATGCTGACGTCATCATGTCAAACCTATCAGACAAGTGGCCAATCCTAGAGTGATACGTGTCACATGTCAGTGCCCAGTCAGCATTGACATGTTAGTGATGTGGACCAATCAGATGGTGTCACATGTCATTGACATGTTAGTGACATGGGACAACTAGTAGCTGATATGTGGCACTATCAGATCTTGACACGTGGCAATGACGTGGACTAACCAGCAGATGACATGTGGCACCTGTCAGAGTCTGACACGTGTCAAACCTTGATTTCTAGCATTAACTTTTCGTTGACCTGCGCGTGGGGGCGCGTGAGGGTGAGTTTGGAGGTGGGACAGGCACCATTTTCAAGGTTTCGACTATACAAATCTAATGGTGGTGGTTTCGTGTCAATCCAAGATCGTTTGACTGGTCAAAATTGGGTTTAATGCCTCAGGAAGCGTGTTCAGGCTGCTTTCCCAGGCCGATACTGTTCTGGGGTTTTATGTTTGAACTTGTAGAGCCCATTAGTTACCCTTGGTTGTGTTTAGATTGGTTTAGGCGGTTCGTTTGCGCAACGAGGACCGTGTGTGAGTGGGCTTTTGATTTCGAAATGATTGCATGCATAACTGTTTTTACTGTTTCACTTTATGATTGGGATTGGACTATTTTGGATATTAAATTATGGTGTTTTATATGTATTGCGATGTTTTAGGCATGAGACCCGTCTTGATTTTATATGGATTTGTTTTTGGAGTCAATTAGGGATTTCTGTGGATTTATATGTTATTGCACTGTACATACCT
Source organism: Prinsepia uniflora (assembly GCA_032719365.1). Taxonomy (NCBI): domain Eukaryota; kingdom Viridiplantae; phylum Streptophyta; class Magnoliopsida; order Rosales; family Rosaceae; genus Prinsepia; species Prinsepia uniflora. The sequence goes on along the minus strand of CM064866.1, from coordinate 46,206,901 downwards.
ACCTTATGATTACTGTCTCCTCCGGACGTCTCGTAGTATCCTAGAGTAGTCACGGCGTATTTCTTGTGAGCGGCTGCCTCGAGGGGTAGCTCAGGATCAGGAGTGCAATTATGGATAATACCCCGACTAGTGATCCGGGAATACCCGGACACTAGTGGACCCAAGGGAGTACTTGAGATTAAGACCCCAAGTGGCACGCATAACCTTAGGACCGTGACATTATTAGGCATCTAGGATGCCAGACATCTAGGATGTCGGGGTTGGATTTTACAGTGCACTATTATTATGATTTTTTCCCTATTCGGTTATATGTGATTATATGATTTTATGATTCGGTTATGATTACCTATGTTTTGACTCAATGCATGCAAGTTTGAAAACGAAGGGGTAAAACCTTATGATTATTATATTATCAAACTAGTTTTGGAAACATTATTTATTTTCGGCCCACTCACTCTTTATTGTTTTCTTGACTCCTCCAGACCGTGCTACTGAGGTAGAGGAGGATCCGAAGTCCGAGGCATAGATTTCGTCGTTGCGCACCTGTACGCTTGGTTGGGTAGGTTGAGCACCGTTTTGTAATCTGACATTTGTGCTCACATTTTGTATTTGTACTATCTCTGATTTGACAATGTAGAACTCTAAACTCGTATGTTTGACTTTTTATTTATGTCATTTGAAATTTTTTAAGCCCGTTAAGGGTATTTTCGGTAATTTAGGGTTATTGTCAGACGGGAGCAAAGCACATCCCCGAGTGGTCCTAGAGGGATTGGGATGGGTCCTGTCACTAATAGAAGCTTCTATTACTGGCACATGCATTAAGTTAAGGCTTATTTGCTTTATGGTTAGCCCATATAGAGATAGGACGTGGAAGGAAGGCCCATCACGCTTTTAACCCATCCAACATCACCTACATCAAACCAAACAAGCAAAGAGACCCACACGAGTCGGCTCCCTTGCTCCGCAGATCGAGTTTCGTGCAGAGATCCGACGAGGGTGGCCTCAGACCTACTTGCTCAAAGAAAACGATTTTATTGGGCAGGAACATAATCTGGAAGGCCCAGTGGGACCTTTTCTAGCGCACGTCCAAACTCAGATATACTTAGAGATGTCGAGAAGCTAAAGTGAGATTTCTAAAGAATATTTCCCAAAAAATGGTGCATGAATTGTCAATCCTGAAGGTTGACATAGAACCACTCCGTGACGAAGAGATAGAAGACACCACCAACCAAATTATGGATAAAGGAGAGTGCATGAAAGTCTTCAAGGATTTTTTGTCTCCTATCTGCCTGCTGATATAGGTCTTGAACCGTCACGAAAGTCTTCAAGGATTGTTTGGCTACCACTTATAATAAGGAGTGCAACCTACAAACGTAAAAACCAATAATACCCTACATTTGAATTGAAATTTCATTCAGACACTATAGTTACCAAATAAGAATATCCCACATTTGAATATATAATTAATACAAATGATAACAACTATTTGAGAGATATTAGACGTGATATGCATAGGCAAAAGTGTCTTTTGGACTCAACTTGCTCTAGTGGAAAATATATCAGGTGTAATCATTGATGAAAATATCGGTATTTATCGCAGAAATTTCACTGAAAGTTTGTTAATTTTGGCTGGTGGCACATAGCGGAGGGGGGGAGATATTGAGCGAAATTTTGACCTTTTATTTCTTCTTCTTGTTTTAATCCCATAAATCTCATTATTTACTTAAAACGATCGAGATAGGGCTAAATTTCGTGAAAATCGGACGTAAAATGACCGATTTCCAGTCGGGTCATGCCACGGGATCCGAAACTCGAATCGCTAACCCAGCTCAAGGTAGGGGACGACCACTCTGCAGGCGCATGGCCACCACGCGCAGAGGCCATCACTAGCGCGTGCAGCGTCCATTAGCCGTCCGTCCAACATGAAATATTTTTTATTTTTATTTTCAAGTTTAGTGGTACAACTTTGAAGTTAATTGAATACCATATGGGTACATTTTTGAATATCTAATATAATATGTTTTATATTTAAATTAGTATTTGATATAAAAAAAATTGGGAATATAAATATAAGGTTAATTTGAATATTAATGAATTTTTGAAGCAAATTATATTGAATGGAAGGATTCGTAGAGTAGAGATGGTTAATTTGAAGCAAATTATGTTGAATTGAAACAAATTATGTTATGTTGAATTGAAGAAACTTATTTGAATGGTTAATTTGAATATTAATGGATTTTAGAAAAAATATGAGATGTGCGTACGATTAATAAGAATTCGTTTTACGTCTATTTTTCACTAATTAATGTCTAATGTTCTAAATTATTATATAAATAAAAATTCTCTGATTTTCTAAATTATTATGTAAATGAAAACTCCATTATTATACTTATTTTTATGTTTTAACTATATTAACATTCAATTACAGTAATTCACTTTAATTTATATTTATGTTTAAAATTTTATATTATTAGTAATCGGCAGAACCCTACTGTATCGTATTATTCATCATATATTTATTATATCAAAGTTATTTTATCATTTTTATTAGTCATATATAACCATTATTAGGTACTTAAGTTTTTCCCAAAGTTTCATTCCAAATTTCCAATTTTTATACCGAATTTCCATTATTTGGGACGAAATATCCGTAAATTTGACTAGTGATATATCCGTCGATATCGATATTTAAATGTGTAATTGGTTCCACAATGCATATAATAAACTTCAACTGTTCTCCTTTGGAGTAGACCGAGATAATATAATTCACATATAGACATATGATCATACACATCGTTCTTGCAATTTTTGTTCACAATGATCTTGAACCAAATCCAGGATTCATAGAAGCTTTAGAGAATGTGGCCAACTCCATTCTTATAAATTAGATCCAGGATTCATAGAAGCTTTGTAGAATGTGGCCAACTCCATTCTCATAAATTAGACCCTAGATTTTCTTATGTATATGCAGTGTTAAAAATATCGCTACTATCAGTGATATATCGGAAAATGGAGGGTTCAACATCTAAATTGGGGGTGAAGAAAAATTGCCCACCCCAAAATTGAAGATTTCGTCCAATTTCAGAGAATATCGGTGAAATTGTCCGATATTACCGACCAATATCCACTAAAATTGACTCGGCGTTTTGGTTAGGCAGGAGACATGAGAGGCTCAGATAGAAGAGTGGAGTGACTTGGGCGCGAATCGTGGAAGCTGGTTTTAGTCACGGTTGTCATGGTGAAGCTTCTGTTTGCGTGCGTGCTTGTTGCGAAGAAGACGAAGAAAAGAAAGTGGAGTGGCTTGGGCGAATCGATGAGGTTGGTTTCAATCACGGTTGACATGGTGGAGCTTGGATCTGCTTGGGTCCTTGCTGCGAAGAAGGAGGAGAACAAAAGAGAGTAATGAAAAGGAGAAGAAAAGAGAGTGACGAGGAGAACGAGAAGAACGAGAAGAAAAAAAGAGCGTGATGACTGATGATAGAGGGTCAGTGAGAGAGTCGATAAGGTGAATAAGTGGGGTGAGAGATTTAGAGAGATTGGGTGAATGAATAGATCTAATAAAAAAAATGAATGTGTGGATATAAAATAATGCAATATAATACTTTTAGAAGTTAGTAGGTGATTGAATATTTTTATTTTCAACGTGACTCATTTTACTTTGTTATTTACAAAAGTATATCAACTATTAAATTTAAATGGTTAGTGGATAAGTAGTTATAATATATTATTTTTGATTTATGTACAATATTTTATTATCACTTTAATGTAAAAATGTATAATTACTATCGTTACATTATATTATTTTTATTATTAATTAATTTACAAATATATTTTTATTGTCAATCTTAAATATATTATTAATTAATATGTACTCTATTAATTTGATTAAGAAAGAATACGTGATCTTAAATATTGTACACATTTATTTTTAACAAGTAAAGTATCTTTAGTGTAAAATTGTCAATAAAATTATGTTTTAATCTATGTTTATTATATCAAAATATTTTTATAATTTTATTAGTTTTATATAACCATTATTGGGTTTTAAAGTTTTTCTAAAGTTTTATTAAAAATTTCCAACTTTTGGACTAAATTTCCACTGTTTTTGTTAAGCGTAAATGATATCGATATTGATATATCCGTAAATTTGATTGTCGATATTTTCGTCGATATCGGTATTTTCATCCTTGTGTAGATGTGACAAACAATTAAGATATTCTGACATATTCTCCTTAAAAACAAAGTATTATTGCCAATAAATACACTAACATAAAGCATTATTGTCATTAAATGCACTAGCATACCCTCAATAATACTTTAGACAACATACATGTTAGATAAATGGAATAATTGTGTTCAACTTTGAACTAAACCCAATTTGTTTGCCTATTGAACTAAACCCAACTAGTTTGTGTATTGAACTAAACCCAACTACTTTTTGCCTATTAAACCTAGACCATGGATCTCCAATCAACTAGATTAGGTTTCCCCAGTTCTATTCATTGTAGTGGCATAAGGCTCATTCCTCTTGACGTAAGTATCATTTGCTTTCTTGTTAGGCCTTTCTTAAAAGGATTTGTTATTTTATCTTTTGACTTTACATAATCAATGGATATAGCTCCACCAGAGCAACTGGTTAATTGAACGATGTCTTCACTTGATATTCCATTGTATTTGCTTGCACACTATTTTTGGATCTTTCTTTTGCAACCATATTGTCACAATGTATGCAAATTACTGTTACAGGTTTAGGCCACAAGCCACAAGGAGATATCCTCCAAAAAATTTCTCAACTATTATGCTTCTTCATCAGCTTTATTTAAGGCTTTAAATTCAGACTATTGTTGAACGCACTAATGCACTATACATGTCTACTTTTGACGATTTCCATGATATTGTAGCACCTCCCAAGGTTTTACATATCCACTAGTTGATTTGGTTTCTGTGTTACCAGAAATCCAATTTGTATCCCTATAACCTTCGAATACAGGTGGATATTTTGTATATTGCAAGCCGTAGTCCCTGGTGTAGTTTAAATAACGAAATGTTCTGAGAAAGGTTTCCAATGTTCTCGCCTAGGATTGCTTGTACATCTACTTAACCTACTAACTGAATGAGCTAAGTCTGGTTTAGCAGAATTCATCATAGACATTAAACTTCCAATGATTTCAAGAGTACTCCCATTACTATTTGTCAACTTGCAACTAGCATCAAAGGGAGTAACGGCCAGAGTACAGTCAAATTGATGTTCAAACTTCCTTGATAATTTTTCTACATAATGGGTATGAGTAAGACTCCAAGAATCTATTCATCAGACTGTAAGAATGTATTCATCATTTCCCATAACTGAAGATTAAATGTCAAAATAATCCAACCCTTCTTTTTGGCGGTATCTTTTAGCAACTACCCGTCCGCCTTTAGTTTTTTTCTTGAAAATCCATCTATATCCCACTTGGTTTATTACCATGCATGAAGTAAATCGACCAACTCCCAAGTGTTATTTTGTGAAATGCATTCAACTACACTTTGTATTACTTCCTTTCATGAAAAAACCTAAGAAGTTGTGTATTTGTGGTTCATTTCCAAACAGAAATGTAAATAAGTCTGGTCCAAAAGTTTTACGATTTTTTCTTCATTTTTCCTCTTCTAGTTTTGCATCATTTCTTGAACCTCAAGTGAAGAAGCTTGATAGTGACTTTGATCAAGTGTTCTCTTACTGTTGGAGCTGGACCTATTTTCCTTGTAAGGAAAAATATCCTCTATAGTGTTCACATGTATGTAGGAATCTGTGGTTTCATCCGCTAGAAATCTATATGCAGCAATATTGTTTGCAAAATCAAGGAATGCAGAGTCAATAGTTTTTGGTCCAAGCTTAGTTCTTTTTGGTAAAAGAACTTGAACCTTCGCTAGGCAACCCCACTCTTTCTTGGTCTTATATATATATGTTAGAAACTTAGAACTCGTCCTTTCCGCAATTCATAAGGAGAATTATTGTGGAAGCCCTGTGCTATTTAACATTAAGTGGTACTGAGTTTGAATTGTTGAACAACGAAATGGATATCTACCCAAGTTTCACAGACATTGCTACAAAGACGAACGCAATTTACAATCCCATTAGGATCCTGAGAGCGTAAGAAGGTATGAAACTCTCAACCTAAACCCTAGACTGATATGATGAATCAAGACAAGCTCGAATTGGTTTTTCTTCTTTTACTTCCTAATAGAGGATAAATTACTAGAATGAATTTGGATGAAGATTACTTTGATAATCTATGATGACATGACCCGTCCCAAAATGATATTAATAACCGTGTCCGATCCTACTCCCATATAACAAGTCAACTGAAGTTCCAAAAACACGCTCAGCACTTGCCAGACAAGGGATAGTCGCACTGATTCCCACTCATGCCTCCGCCTCTCGATCAACCCCGAATTTCGTGCCACGACCTAGAGGGTCATAAAAAACATAAAAGGTGTGAGTGGACAAAAATAACATCGTATGAAAATATATTTCAAAACGAACTCTTTTACCCTCCAGTTATAAAAACATGCATGCATAGAGTAAAACATATGAACAACCGGCTCTCAAGCCAAATCACATAGAAAACCATGGGACCCACAATTCATCAAAAGCCCGTGGCCCACATTTCCCGAAATCTATTTCTAAGAATCATCATAAACATCTGAATACAAAATCAATATCAAACACAATCCAACACTTTAAAGTTCAGGAATTACACATCTTAGGGAAATTCGGGAATTACACATCTGCAGTCTTTCTGGGGATTACACATCCGAACTTACCGGGCATGACACATCCGGTTTCTCCAGGAATTACACATCTAGTGCATTCCATAACGTATCGGGAATTACACATCCGAGTTAACCCGAGAATTACACATTCGAATTTTTCCAAGGCATTACACATCCGAAGCACTGAACATAAATTTAAAACATTAGTTTCAAAACCATCTTTGAATTAAAACCAAGTTAAAACCATTTTTAACGGGGTCTCTAGCTCGAACTATCATTTTCACTGGGTCTCAAGCCCAAAACATCATTTCACACAAATCCGTAAAATCACATCCGAAAATCATTAAGTAATCCATTAAATCATTCTTGACTAATAATCCAAGTCAAAACACCATTTTCAAACCTGGGCCTAGCCCAAAACATCGTTTTCATAATTCTCGTAAATCGTGTCCACAAAACGATAATTAAATCCCTAAAATCACCAAGTAATCATATCAAATTATCATCCAAATTATTGCAACTCAAATCATGCAATAAATCATGGAAGACATTTACTATGCATGCATAACAGTTTATATAACAAACGTCCACTCAAATACCGCCCACGCAGTTCGTTTCCGAGTCGTACGCTTTTCCATAATTCCAGGAATCACCAATCCTATCAAAAAAATCACTACTAAGGGTCACTATCATCCCCAACTAACCTCACAATACACAAAACTATATCGAAACGGTATCCGATCAATTCGAAATATGTGCCAAAATGTTCGTTACATCGAAAGCATCAAATTATATGTTGATTGTACTTCGAAAAGCGTGCTCACATGCCCTCATGGGCTGCCGCAAGCGGCTGCGCATGAAGCCCACTCGTCTGGCACTATTCATCATCCCTTCCGCCCGTTTCCTGTAAAACGGGTCCTTTGACCCGCGACTAAACTCGGTCCAATTTCAATCAATTATGCACCAATTTGTACGTTTAAAGTATCCATTATCATCTAATCAATGCCAATTGAAGATCCACAACCTTAATTACACGAAATCTTACCTCAAACCATTCAATTCGAATCCAACCTTCGAAAGGGTCGCGAGTTCAATTCTGTTCAAATTCCACCATTTTCTCCATTCTAATAAATATGAATTAAAAATAAATTTCATGATTTCTCACCTTTAATTATTCGAATTATAATTCGAAATTCCAAGGAAGTCGCGATCTCTGTTATAGGGACAAACCTCATCAATTCCCTTCAATTCTTGAACAATTCGACTCGTTGGGATCTCAGGAAGCCTAATCTAAGATTTGTTTTAACAATCAAGGTCTAAAACTCGATTTTGAAATTTCAATTTTCTAAATTATGGTTTTGGGTTTTCGGGGGGTTTTTTTTTTGTTCTGGGTTTTCTCATAGCCAAGCTCCTGGTTTTCTTCCCTTTGTCTTTCTCTCTTAAATTCGCTATAACGAGTGTCTCTCTGGTTTCTCTCTAATGACTGGGTGAGATCGAATTCGACTTGTTTTCCTGTCTTTGGTTCTAAGTCGTACAAACATGACTTCATTACAACTCAACACCTTATATGCCACTAATCCCAGCCAAAACGTGACAGATGCCACAAACATAACCAGCTGGGTCAACCTTTAATGTCTCAGTACATCAATAAAAAGACCAAAATACCCCTTCGTCTAAAATTACAAAAATTCCCTTGGGCGTTTTAGAGCCGTAACTAACTCGTCCAAACTTCGATTTTTGACATGCTGCCTGCCTATGGACTCAGGACTCCTAGACCTACACAATGGTCCTTACAGATAGTCCAAAAAATACCCCAAATAAAAATTCAACATTTGACCACTTAAACCAAGGGTAAAATCATCATTTCCCCATCAAATTCTCGAATTTACCTTTTCCGAATTTCCGGGTCGTCACATATGAGCCTCAACTGTTGGATGTTTTGGTTAAATGAGACTTGTGTATTTTCTGGATTTCAACCACAAAGTAGCAATGACTACCTCTATCACGTGTGCATAAATTCTCATTAGATATTGTGTAGGTCATTACCAGCATATAGACTCACACACTTATCTCATGGGAAAAGTTACGAGTGATGACATTATGATGTCATCACACACACACACACACACACACACACACACACACACACACACACACACACACACTCACACACTCACACACACACACACACTCACACACACTCACACACACACACTCACACACACACACACACACACACACACACACACACACACACACACACACACACACACACACACACACACACACACACACTTTTTCTTGCTGCTCACTAAAACTGCTCACACACACTCACATTTCCCTTAACTGTTTCACACGTTTACAACACACACTATCACTCAATTGAATCAACTTGTCCTTCTTACTCAAGAGCAGGCAGAATTCCAATTCTACTACCAACTCTACTTCGAATGAAGCAGTTTAATCACCAGCAACCCCTCCTAATTTATTCACTAGAGTCCTAGTAGACATCTTAGGTAGCAGAGCCTTGGTTTAGGTAGAGCCTTAGTAAAGATGTCTGCCATTACTCCTCAGAATTATAGTAATGAATGGAAATCTCTCCATTCTATAGAGCATCTTTCATAAAATGAAACTTCCAGTTAATAGTTTCGTCCTCTGATGAAAAATAGGGCTCCTTGCCATGGCTATGGCAAACATACTATCACATATTAGGGTAAAACTATTTTCAACAAACAACATTTAACCTCTCATTATAGTATAAAACCCAAAACAGTTATAACATACTTGCACGTAATACGAGAAATATAATATCAATCATAAAATAATAATTTAAACAATATAGAGAAATGAGCCATGCAGAAACCATAAGTATGCCACAATATCAACCCACATCAAATTGCTCTTGAGTCGCATTGAGTCTCATACTCGTAACACAACTAGGTATCTTGCTCATGTACCTCGACCACATGAAGGATTGGGTGCTAAGCACCGTCACCTCGAGTCCTCTAGAGCTCGGGGACAGGATTGTCTCTTTTTAACAAGTATAGTGAGCATCGTAGGTGAAAGATTACGTGGAAGACTTGTAATGACCCATCCCGAGTTTCAGGATTAGCATGAATAATCGGGGATTAGTCGAGAGATTTCGGACGGACGGCGTAAAATGACCATTTTCCCCCTAAGAATGGGCGAAAAGTTGACTTTAGATCCGGACGGTCAAATGGACTTTGACCGAGGATCGTTACATAGATCAAGTCGATACGAGTCTGTAGACAAGCGGCACGTCGAATTCGGACGTTCGACAAGGAAGTTACGGGTCACGAACGATTTTGGACACTATTTACAATAACACATTTTACGAGGCAAGTGGTCATTTGTCCCTTAGTGTGGGTCCAAATATTTCTATCAAGCCTAACGGATGAGTGACAAGTGTCACTCATCCATTGCTTCCTAAACATACATACATGCATATTATTCCCTTTCATTCTCACCTTCTCCATTCTTCCTAAACCCTGAAATGCACAAACCCACAACCCCAATCCTTCCCCCTTACCTATGCTAGACTAAGAGAGAGTGACAAAGGATCGCTGAGTGATCGGGAGACGGCAAGGAGGTAGCGGGACTGCCGTAGACGGCGGATGAAAGGTAACCTGAAACTATTTTTGAAGTTTTAAAATTGGGTTTCTAGTTTTGGACGTTTGGGGGTGGCTTTCGTTGATTGAGTTGTGTTGTTGGTGGTTGTACGAATTGGTGGGGATCAAAATCCAGGGCTGTGGATGGCGGAGCAACTCAGGCAGGGAGCTGGAGATTAGGCCGTCATTGTTCATACATAAACAGGTGAGTTTTCGATTGATTTTCTTAGTTTTAATTAGGGGGATCTGTTCTCGGGGATTAGATGATCGTATAGGAATCAACGGGATCAATTTTGGTCAAGGAATGGGGATTTGGGAGCCGGGTCAGGTTGCGGGTCTGCGCGACCCGATTCCATCTACTCTGGTCTAACCCGTCGCGAGGAGGAAGACGATGACATCATCAATGACGTCATCATATGTCAACTGTCAAGTGACGTGGCCCAATCCTAAGTCGACAGGTGTCGTGATGTTAAAGCCTAGTTAGCATGACATGTCAGTGACGTAGACCAATCAGATGGTGCCACATCTCACTGACATGTCAGACACGTGGACCACCCGATGACTGACACGTGGCACCCTGTCAGGTCTGAGACGTGTCAGACTGACAGGTGTCAAGGATGACGTCAGCGGTGGGACCAGGGTCATTTTAAAGGTTTCAATGATTCGAATCTAATAGTGGTGGTTTCGGGTCGATTGGAGATAGTTAGATTAGTCAAATTGAGGTTTTTAGCCTCAGGAAGTGTGTTCGGGATGCGTTCCTGAGCTGGTACTGTTCATGGATTTTAGGTATAACCTTATAGAGTCAATTAGTAACCTTCATGTGTGATTTGGACAGGTCCGGAGGTTCCGGAGATGGTGGACTAGCCTCGGGGAAGCTTATGGCACATGTATCGAGTCGACAGCTAAGACGGTCTGTGAGTGGACTTTTGTTTTCAAAATATGATGCATGCATAATTGTTTTATATGTTTTCTACATGTGATTTATGATGATCATGATTATTGTATTTATGATTTACGTATTTGCACGTATTTCGAGGTTTATGATTTTATACTATATTTATACGTGCTAGTATTTCCAAGATGGTTTGATAGAATGGTTTTAGATTTGAAAATATGAAATCGGGCATGAGACCCATTTGATTTGGAAACTATCGGGCTTGGAGTCCATTTGATTTAATGAGATATCGAGTTGGAGGCCTATTTGGTTTACATGATTGGGCTAGAGGCCCAGTTGATTATGATATCGAGCATGAGTCCCATTGTGGTTTATAAATGTGATTTTGGGTTCGGAGACCCTAAAATGGATATGGATTTGAGAAATTGGATTTATGGATTTATGATGGTTTTTACGGAAATTTCGGGCATGTCCCCTTTGAAGGATTTTGAAAGGTTTTGAAAGATGTTTCCCATATACCATCCTTATATAAGGATATGTGGATGGTCTCCTCTAGATGTCTGGAGGAAGTCAAGCCGCATTGCCTGCGAAGGGTCATTACACGGAGCGACCGGACCGTATAGTGACTCAAGAGTAGAATTGCTATTATTAGATGTCTGAGACGTCAGACATCTGGGATGTCAGAGATTGACCCGGAAAGACCCCAGGCAGCACGCATTGCTTGGACTGTGAGATATGACGTCTGGGACATCAAACTTCTGGGACGCTAGGCATCTGGGATGCCAAGGATTGGTATTTGGTTAACATGAATTATTGGTTTTATGAAATGGCATCTTTGTGTTTATGGATTTGGGCAGTGGCCCATATGACTTTGGGTTTACAGTTTTGGGTTGAGTTCCTATACTTAGTGATTTTATGGTTTTGGGCTAAGGCCCTAATGATTTGAGGAAGGAAATGGATTTGGTTTTATAAACGGTTTTAATTATATTCGAATTAACTGGTTTTTGTATGCATGCATAGTTTTTAAGTGGAGGGCATAAATGTCTTCTTTTGTTAAATGAGTTATATTTAATTATTTATTTTCGTCCACTCACAGCTTTTATGGTTTTTAATACCCTTCAGGTTGATCGCGGATACGGGCCGTAGCAGAGACTGAGACATCACACTCCGCCACTGATTCTGTCGCACTTTGGAAGCCCCATTTGCGCTATTGGCCTGGGTATCCCTTGTTTGGCCTTCGTGTTACTCGGTGGTTAGACGGGTGTCTGGCATTCGTGTCGCGCGTGGGGTTAGACAAGAGCATGGCACATCCCACGTAATCCCGGGGGATTGGGATGGGTTGTGTCAGGACTGATATATGACCTACAAATGGATACTAGATACCAACGACTCTTAAGTGGGTTATAACACTAGCTCAATCTCATCAAATGTCCTGGGGACTCATATGGAATGCAATGTGTGACTCAAGACATAAAACTATGCATACTCACCATATCATATTACCATATAGCAACATCACCAGATAAGTATAGTAAACCATTTTTCATAATCATATATCATAACTATCACATAGTAAATCATGCATGCTCAACAATGATCAAATGTGCAAACATCATAAAATGTGCGAGTAATAGATAATATAAAACTAGTTTTAGGAAAAGGGGTCCACTCACTCTAGTTGGGGAGTCGGATCACCTTACAAGTTAAGCTAACTGCGTGTTCCTAACCGGTCCAGCCCTATAAGACCATTTACCAAGGTCAAAGTCAACTTATTGTTCAGTTTATACATCTAAACCTCTTAAGGGTGGACAAACATGGCTTAAAATCAGTAACTAGGATCGTTGTATGTTTAGGGATGTCCTAAGCCCCTTAAGACAGTACCTAAGCGCTTCGAGAACAGAAAAATAGTGCTTATACACTGCCGAGAGTCAAAACATTGCTCTACCGGTCAATTTGGGACTGGAAAAGCACCTAAGGTTGTTCAAAAGGTCCTAACAACATGCTCACGCGCTGTCGTGGGCCAAGAAAGTGCGCCACACCTGGCGGAGGGTCGAGAAAGCGGTTCACACGCCCTTTGTGTAAGATCCGTGCTCTGGAGGGAACGGTGAATGATCCCACATTCCTGCGAGGGGAAATGGTCTGGGAGGGGAATGGTGGTGTGCCTTAAAGGTGCAAGCATACACCTATCTAGCACGATGCCTCTTGGGAGCTCACTAGCTTTGGATTCGGAGGGAACTCCAAATTTAAGCGAATGGAGGCTGGTGCAATCCCATGATGGGTGACCCACTGAGAAGTTGCACCATGAGCTCCCAGGAACAAAACCCTATAGGGCTGAGCTGGTGTGTCATGCGGCCCCTGGGCTGAACTAGTGTGTTATGCGGCCCAGAAGGGATAATATCGTGTTAGATAGAGTGGGCCGCTGCGTAATTCTGATCTATACGAGGCCTTTTGGGAGCTCAATGGCTTTGGGTTCAGTTGGAACTCCAAAGTTAAGCGAGTTAAGGCTGGTGCAATTCTATGATGGGTGACCCCCATGGTAGTTGCACCGTGAGCTTCCGAAAATAAAACTGTGAGGACGAGGAAGCCTGAAGCGGACAATATCGTGCTAGAGTCAGGTCATGACCGAGGAGGGTCGGGTCCTAATAGAATGGTATCAGAGTCAGACCCCGATCGGGAAGTGTGCCAGCTAGGATGCTGGGCCCTAAGGGGGGTGGATTGTTAAATCCGTGTTCTGTAAGGAAGGGTGAACGATCCAACATTCCTGCAAGGGGGGAATGGTCTGGAAGGGAAATGGTAGTGTGCCTTAAAGGTGTAGGCACATACCTTTCTAGCACGAGGCCTCTTGGGAGCTCACTGGCTTTGGATTTCGAGGGAACTCCAACGTTAAGCAAATGGAAGCTGGTGCAATCCCATGATGGGTGACCCACTAGGAAGTTGCACCGTGAGCTCCCGGGAGTAGGGCTGAGCTGGTGCAATCCCATGTAGGGCTGAGCTGGTGTGTCCTGCGGCCCCTAGGCTGAACTGGTGTGTCTTGCGGCCCAGAAGTGACAATATCATGTTAGATAGAGTGGCCCGATACGCAACTCTAATCTATACGAGGCCTTTTGGTAGCTCAGTGGCTTTGGGTTCAGTTGGAACTCCAAAATTAAGCGAGTTGAGGCTGGTGCAATTCCATGATAGGTGACCTCCTGGGTAGTTGCACCGTGAGCTCCCAAAAATAAAACTATGAGGACGAGGAGGCCTGAAGCGGACAATATCGTGCTAGAGTCGGGTCCTGACCGAGGAGGATCGGGTCCTGATAGAATGGTATCAAAGTCAGACCCTGACCAGGAAGTGTGCTAGCAAGGACACTGGGCCCTAAGGGGGGTGGATTGTAAAACTCGTGTCTTGGAGGGAACGTTGAACGATCCCACATTCCTGCGAGGGGGGGAATGGTCTGGGAGGGGAATGGTAGTGTGCCTTAAAGGTGTAGGCACACACCTAACTAGCACGAGGCCTCTTGGGAGCTCACTCGCTTTGAATTTCGAGGGAACTCTAAAGTTAAGCGAGTGGAGGCTGGTGCAATCCCATGATGGGTGACCTACTGGGAAGTTGAACTGTGAGCTCCCGTGAACAAAACCTTGTAGGGCTGATCTAGTGTGTCATACCGCTTTTGGGTTGAGCTGATGCGTCCTGCGGCCCAGAAGGGACAATATCGTGTTAGATAGAGTGGCCGTTGCGCAACTCTGATCTATACGAGGCCTTTTGGGAGCTCAGTGGCTTTGGGTTTGGTTGGAACTCCAAAGTTAAGCGAGTTGAGGCTGGTCCAATTCCATGATGGGTGACCCCCTAGGAAGTTGCACCGTGAGTTCCCGAAAACAAAACCGTGAGGGCGAGGAGGCCCGAAACGGACAATATCGTGCTAGAGTCAGGTCTTAACCGAGGAGGGCCGGGTCCTGACACCATGGGCTGGCTAGGGTTCTCATACGCCAATCACACGCGTCCACGCGTGGCCACGCATCTCCACGTGCGTTTCTCTAGTAACTACGCATGTGCTACAGTGCCCACACATGTCGCACACACAACATAGTGCACACGTGTGGAATACTCCTAGGGAATATTCCCTTCCAACTATCGTCGTAACTCCGTTATAAACTAACAGCGGCCGTCAAACTTAACAACCAGTTCAGTCGTAAGAAACTCGCTGGAGATGACGACCAGACCGCCGTCACCGCAGCCGTTCACAACGGCCTGAAACTGGAAAATACACCATTTTCAATAAGAATTTCGTCTAAAGATTCGAAATGAGCTCTAGGGTTCAATTTTGTACCTGCGAAAGCTCATAGTGAGCTCGAAGTCCTCGACAAGCCGAAGACCCGTGAAGTGTACACCATCTCCAATTAGGGCCCAAACCTCAAAAGAACGTGCAATTAGCCTAGGGTGTTTCTCAGATCCTCACAAATCAATTGGGTGCAAAAGTAATCAAAATTACCTTCAAATTGAGCCTAAAATCCCCGAGTCGGGTCTTGTGGGTTTGAAACGGGTCAAGGCCCAAACTGGGTTGGGGGTGTCCTTGTCGAGCCAAGGGTTTAGATGTTCATCTTTTTCAATTTTCAAGGCCTATAAATAGGGTGATGACCGCGAGATAAACAACTCCGGTGACCCTCTGTCGTCGCCTCTGCCTCGCTGTCGATCGAAAAACCACCTGCAGTTCGCTCATTAGCATCAAAATGTAGAGATAATGATGAATATGGAATTAGTTCTGCGAAACTCTACCTCATTTGACTTAAGAGATTCGGGTCACCATTGGGTCCAAAACTGGGTCGAGCTCGCCATCTCGGGCCAAGGTGATTTTTGGATTTTTTTTTTATGAGATAGATGGGTGATCGAAGGGCATCGAGACAAATGTAGGGTGTCATCTAAGTTAGGATTCGAGCTACCAGTAAGTGGATGTTGCCAACGATCACGGGTCGACAACGTAGGTCGCGATTCCTCCTTGTAAGTGATGGTTAAACTAGGGATAAGTGAGGAGGAAGGCAACTATGGGTCGCTTGAGCTCTAGCTGGAATTACTTGAAGTTTTGGTGTGGATGGGTTCTCTGGTTCAGGGTCGTATATGGTTTTATGCAGGGATGAGTGTGCGAGTGATTTCCAAATGATTCCAGGGCTATTGACGTGTGAGTAGCATTAGTAGAGAGAGATATTGAGCCTCCTTGCTGGGCTAGAGTCCAGGCTTAATTCCTATGAGACCGTAAGGAATTTGGGTATGCTTGTGCTTCCAAATGGGTTTAACTACCCAAACCTAGTCTTCTTTTAGGGCTTCAAAGAGTCAAGGAGTTATGGGCTTGGGACTTTTCTCTAACGTTTGGGACCTTAACTCTCGACCCCAAGCTTAAGCATGAACAAAATATCCATCTCGCTAGGCCCAATTCAAAATATATAGCCCGACACCGTTTCGTTTAGAGCTTTGAGTCGAGCTAAAAGGGTGAAATGGTAAATTACCTCCAAAATAGTCCAACCCAACTAACATTTTAAATGCACAAGTAGGGCTACAAATTGTAAATTCCATGAATCAGATTTTTGGATACGGGATGTATCAAAAATCCATGCCTCGATCATCATCTTTTGGCTAATAAAACCAAAGAAAGCATTTTTATGCTTTTTATCAAAAAGCTTATATGCACTGATAATCATATGGCTTATCATCAATACAAGCTATCAATCATAATCCAAAATACATAAGTAAGTAAAATCTGAATCCTAGGCTTGTCTTAACCCAGTCATTTCAACTACAAGGCCCGGATTACAGAGAAACCTGAGCTGCCATTGTTATCCAGCTCTGTGACTTGAAGTTTCTGAACACCGATGCCAATGATTCTTAAGCAGTTTCGAAAGATAAAATTGAAAACAACAAAGGATTCACAAAAGTATGTTCACATATACTCTATTGACATGTGGAACAAGTCAATAAGCACCTAGCTAGATCCAAGTAGAGCATTCAAAGAAATTCCTAATCTTTTTTTTATATGCAGTTTCTCCTAATCATTCCAAAACAATATGAATCTCCTTTAACTCACGAAACTCATTATGCTTACCTTCCCTATTTTCCGAATACGTCTTCAATTCCACACAATCTTTTCTGGATACTCCTTTATCCTCACCACTTGGTTGGTTTTGGATTCAAACGAGCATAGCATCTAACAAAACAAATTTAAGAAATTAGATTAATTTACGGATAAATAAAATATATAAATTATAAACAAAAGGAAAAGGAAAAAATGATTACACTTGGAAAATATGTTTATCCTGGTAGAATTTACGAGTCAACATAATCAAATTCGGGATAATATTAGGCGTAGTACCACCTTTGCGCCCGCCGCCCCCTCGCCCCCCCCCCCCCCCCCCCCCCCCCACACACACACACACACACAGCCCCAGTACAAGATGAAGAGTCAATTCTGAAGCACCAATAGAATTGATTATTATTTAAAATTCAAATTCGAATTCCAAAATGCACAAATGTGAAATGAAATTGGGAATTGATTGTATTTAATCATTGACCCTTCTAGATTTTATAGTCAACCAAGGTCCAGCCGACTTCAAGCTGCTTTCCGGCGAAGATCAGGCATTGTTGGTCTAGGGGAATGCCCACCTTGTCTTGGCTCTTTCCCTTGACATTGTTGATGGTGTCACTGCTCTCGACCTCGAGAGTGATGGTCTTCTTGGGGTCGAGTGAGTTTACAGATGAATAGGAGATAGGACGATGACGCACATGGAAAGAAGAAGAAGAGTCAAATTTGGGTTTCTCTTTGGGTGGGAGAATTTCGATATTGAAAGCTTGGGTTGAGAAGTTGAGATGGAGATTAAGAGAGACAATTGTGTCTGCGAGAAATATGGAGATAGCAGATAGGCAAAGAGATGAAAATAAAAGAGTACAAAATTTGATCGTCGGATCGAACTCAGAAATTTAGGGAGCATTCTTTTTCTTTGGATAGTAGCTCGCGTGTTTTGAGTTTGCCTTTGCTTCTTTGAACAATTCGTAAAAACCTCAAAATTTTAGGCAACTTTAGACAACAGTTGGCTTGTTTTACTGATGCTAAATCCTATTTATCCATAATATTAAACCCTATTTATCTAAGTAATGTTGTCTAATTATTAGTCCTATATAATCATTACTGAGTTCTTAAGTTTTTCCCAAAGTTTCATTAAAAATTTCCAACTTTTGAACTAAATTTTCACTGTTTTTGTTAAGCGTAAGTGATATCGATATCGATATATCTGTAAATGTAACAACCCGGAACATTACAAAAAGTAAAATGATGATTTTGCCCCGAGTGATCCAAGTTTGACTTTTAACCGGGACACTTTTTGGACGTTCTTCAAGGACCGTTAGGTAGTGACAGGACCCACCCCCAATCTCCCGGGATTAAGGGTTAAGCCCTGTTCCCGTTTAACTTACACCTGACACGAAGGCTAAACCGTCGTCCAATCTCCATGTGACACGTAAGTCGGATAAGGGATTCTCGAGCCGACCGTCCAAAACTTACGGACTTCCCAGAGTGTGCAGAGTCTACTGTGGATCGCGTGTGTGATGTCTATGTCTCTCTCAATCAACAGCCCGCACCACGACTGACAGGACCCATCCCAATCCCCCCGGGATTACCATGGAATGTGCCCTGCTCCCGTCCAACAAGGGGTGTCAGACAAAGGATGACCAAGAGCCTCTGCCCAAACAGGGCATCCAGAGTGCGCAAGGATCGATGGAGGAGATGTGCAATGTCCCAGTCTCTGCTGCAATCGCATCCGTGATCAACCTGAAGGGCATTAAAACCAAAAGCTGTGAGTGGACAAAAACCAGTAAGTTCATCAAATACATTTATAAGACATTTATGCCCTCCAATAAAAACGTATGCATGCCACCAAAAACCAGTAACCAAAACGTTTGCTCAACCGAGCCATTAGGGCCTTAGCCCAAAAACCGTTAATCAAAAACCAAGTGTGGGAACTCAGCCCAAAACCATGGAATACCACCACCATACATATACGACCATGTGGGTCACCACCCACTACCATAAATGAACATTAATTCATTAAAATCACACAATCATAAATCCACCCGGAAAGCCATTTCATTAAATCGTATTTTACCATTACCATCACCAGCATCCCTGATGCTAGACGTCCCTGACGTCATGTCTCACGGTTTCATAAGCTACGCGTGCTGCCCGGGGTCTCTCCGGGTCCATATATCTGACATCCCTGATGTCTGACGTCCCTGACGTCAATCATAGCAATCCTGCTCCTGAGTCATCATACGGTCCGGCTGCTCCGTATAATGACCCCTCGCAGGCAATGCACCGTGACTTCCCCAGTGTCCCAGACATCTGGAGGAGACCATCATATATCCTTGTATCCAGATGGTATATGGAAAACAGTTTTATTAAATCCTTTTATCACATCATTACAATGGGCCCTGCCCGAAATTTCCATAAAACCACGTAATCCTCTTTAGGGTCCCTGACCCAAAATCACAATTATTAAATATAGGGTCCCTGACCCAAAATCACATTTATAATCCAACTGAGCCTCATGCCCGATTTTATGAACCACTGGGCCCACGACCCGAATTCGTAAATCAACTGGGCCCCTGGCCCGATAATATAACTCAAATGGGTCTCAGCCCGATTTCATACCAACTGGGCCCCTGGCCCGATTTCATTAACCAACTGGGCCCCTGGCCCGATTTCATTAACCGATTGGGCCCCCGGCCCGATTCTCAAATGGACTCCAAGTCCGAAATTTCCAAAACAAGTGGGCCTCAAGCCCGAGTTCATATTTCCAATTTCAAAACCATTTCATCATATTATTTATTTAACCACAAGCACACAAAACCGCAAATAAACCGTTAATCCCGATATACGTGAAATACGGAAAACACCTCGAAATACGTGCAACATATCCAAAATCAATGCTCACAAATACCATCATAGAAATCATGTATATAAACCATATAACACATTTAAGCATGCATAGGATTTATAAAACCAAAGTCCACTCACAGACCGTTTTAACCGTGTGCCTCGATACGCGTGCCACCGGCCCTCCCGGGCCACACCACTATCACCGGGACTCCCAATCCTGTCCAAATCACATTAGAGGGTCACTAACCTCATCATTAACATCCTATCAAAGTCCCGTAATTTTCCCGAATTTTTACTTATTTTTAAACTTAATTTAAAACCTTCGGATATCCCGAACAATATCGAGACGGTGTCCGATCGACACGAAACCAATTCCAAAATGTCCGTTACATTAAATAGGACAGAAGTCATGTTGACCTCACCTCGAGATTCGTGCCCACGCGCCGCCACGCGCCGCCGTGAGTGGCTGCGCGTGAAACTCACGCGCCTGCTACAGTGTCACCATCTAACCCGTATGTCTGGTAAACGGGTCCAGTTTGCCCGCGATACGACCCGGTTCCAATCCTATCAATTCAGCCTTAATTACAACAATTGATCATTCCATTAGCTTCGTTTTAAGTTTAATTTAAGTTCTGTAATATTGATTACACAATTCATTACCTACAATTCCACGATTCGATGATGAACACCAAGAACACCCGTCCATTGTTCATCCTTCGAACCCCATCCATTTCGATCGATATCCTGAAATTGATTCAACCAGAAGCTTCCATGGACTCTGTAGATCATTTCCCCCAACACAATTGCTTCAATCCAGTGTTCAATCGTCACGACACAAACTCGAGCACCGTCACTGTTCATCAATGGAGGTCCATCGATCTCGATCGGTTTCCTTCAATTGATGAACCCAGAAGCATCGTGGGATCATGAGGAGTCATTTCCCCACAACAATTGAGTCAATCACAGCCCCAAACTCCACGACTCAGCCTCGATTTCTTCCTCTGTCACCAAGCTCGATCAGAGCCAAAACGGCACCATTCCTTCTCGTTTTTGATGTGGATCGACTCGTCACAACCTCAGGAAGATGTTTGTAACCTCCAATTCGATCATCACATCCCAATTCCTTCAATTTGATTTTCCCTCCCAAAACTCAATCTTTCGAATTCTCAGTTCCTCCTCATTGTCACTCTCTCGTGTTTACCCAGTTGAAATCACACTCAAATTGCTCACAAATTCACACTCTCAGGTTCAGCAATGGGAGAGGAATTGGTTGGGAGAGTGTTGGATTTGGTTGTACACGGTTAAGGAAAATATGGAGATTAAAGGAAATAAAAGATTAATTAATTAATTAAAAATTAATTAAACATCATGATGAGGTCTCCCCCAAAAACATGGATTCTGATTTCAAGGGATGAGTGACACTTGTCACTCATCCAGGTGTGTAGGGTCAATGGTCACTATTCATTATTATATTATTATTTTAATCCCGGCCTCGGTTCGTTAGTTCGTTTCCTTGACCATAACGTCGTCGTCGGATCTCCGATTTCGGCATGCCGCCTATCGTTGGATTCGTATCGACGATACCTACGTAACGGTCCTTGGCCCTCGCCCATCGGACCTCCCGGTCAGAAAGTCAACATTTGGCCCCTAATATGCCAAATTACCAAAATGCCCCTCAACTTCTGAACACCATAACTTTCTCTACGAATGTCGGAATCGAACGTGCCACCTGTCTATGAACTCGTGACGTCCCGAACTATGTCACGGTCATCGGTCAAAGTCCGTTTGACCGCTCCGATCAAAAAGTCAACATTTTGCCCACGACCAGGGGCAAAATGGTCATTTTGCACAATTTTTCCGATTCCGCCCTACTAACCACCGTTCAACCTCACTAATCAAGATTAATCACTAAACTAATCCCGGAATTCGGGACGGGTCGTTACAACCTTCCCTCCTTAATAAATTTCGTCCTCGAAATTCCAACCGATCTAAACTCAACTTACTTCCCTCCTTAATAAGTTTCGCTCTCGAAACTCGATTACCCTGATTCCACAAACACCCCGTGGAAAGTGGAATCGACCACGCAACACGTGTACACCCGCACACCAACTACTTAGACAAAACTTGTCTACACCCAAACGTACCACTAGTACTCAAAACGCAACGATTACATTCGACCCCGTCGAATGACTGAAACTACTTGTTTCGAATTTGACACCACTTGTCAAATCAACCCTCTCGTTAACGCAACAACTCGACGGTTCCTTTCCCACTCCCACTAGGAGTCAGCTGACCCCACTCAACAATCTATGTTGACACATCCTGACAAACTGTCACCACACAGTTGTTGTCAGTCGAAAACTGACACTAGACTCACTCGTGGCTACACATGCCACCAACGTACTCGACTCACCAATACCCTTACCGATATTTCACACGACCTGTGTGTAATTAAACACATCGGAATTACCATGACCCATTGCATAATAATGTCCGGTCCACAACCAATCCCATGGTATCGGAACCAATCCGACTACCAACACGCTCACCAACACACCTCGGGTATATCCCGTATACCGTAACTAGACATCACAAGTCTACAAGTATTGTACCTCGAACCATGTACGAAGTACACACATCTATCTAATGACCAGACTACAACCACCTAGGTCATAGCCGAACGCGTTCCAATAATGGAGTACGTTTGCCCAATCCAGCATGAGACAAAACGAAACTCCACCCAACATCTAGTTCCAATTCCGAATCCAAATCCGCAATTTCGTAAGAAATCCCGGAGCCAAACCCAGACATCACAGTTTAACTCATTTCCAAATCTGAATCCGAAATCATTATTCCGTAGCTAGCATTTGGAATAACCATTCCGTACCCAAATCCGGAAATATACTTTCAAGTTCCAAAATCGATTCCTGAATCGTCACCCAGAAATTCGATTCCAAATCCCGAAATCTCGTTCACAAATACCAAGACACACCAAAACCGAACCTATCGGTTACCCGCTCAATACACTTGATTGACTTCATAGGGAAGCCAATCCAACCTCCCCACGTCTAAGGTTGACAAAATTCAACTACCTTGAAAACCTACTCACCCGAGTAGAATACCATACGGGCCCCTACTTCGAAAAGAAGTTCAACCTCGTCATTTACGACTCACACACCCAAGTTCGTATCGATCCTTGTCATTCCACCTAGGAAAACCAAGGATGATCCAAAATGATGACGTCAAAACTCATCCTACGTGGATGCAACCAAAACTCGATGCACTCACCACGCCATGTACCCCAACATCGTCTGCCACCAAGCAGAAAATGAGAAATCTCGTTTACCTAATTTCGAATACGTAGCTCCTCCTAATGACCCGCAATTACACCTGGGCCCACCAACCAATACACGCTCAACGTACTGGTAACTACACTCAACGTCTGCCAGGGCAGAAAGCAAGAAGTCAACCCCAATGACTTCGGAATACCAATCACCAAGAACGAACACCACTCTCGTTCCCCAATCACAACGCTTCTCGAATTTAAGGTTCCAACCACGTTGGAAACAGACATGCTCCCAACAAGACGTCAAGTCCAACCACTAGACTTCCTACCTCCTCAACTCACTTGGACAACGACGTGTCCACAATCGATCCGTTATTGTCCCGTTCGCACATCCCGACCTTTACAGGTTCAACACTCGGTTTCCCAAGTTCTCAATTACAAATTCCTACCTTTACACCACTAATGGTTTTCCTCGTCTTTTCCAGTTTTAATTATTTCCACGTCCATTTTAGGGATATTTAAAAACATAGAATCGCACAAAGTTTGGAGTTGCCAACAACTCCCCCAAATCCACCAATTAACATGACATAGGGGACGTCATCCCAAGATTACTCAAGTCTCAATTACACCCTTTTTAATCCACTCCTTACTGGTTATCTTACCACTATTGGAACTTATCCCAACACAGCACAATCTTAACTGGATCCCATCCAGTCCATCCCTCAACCACTACCGAATCTCAAAGACCGAACATATGTTCATTATGACGGAGTCACACCCCAACTTGTGGCTCATCGTCAACACCATTACCGACACTAGCACCTGCGCTAGTACCAGCACCAACACACTATCAACAACACTAGTATCAGCACACATGCATCCATACTAGCATCAGCACAAAAGTACTAACCCACAAACATTCATACTTGCACACCGTGTGCAAATACGACAACCCTGGATCTCCGTTCATACCGAACGACGATCCCGTACCTCACGACTATGGGTACCACTATTCTGACAATCCTTATCAGGAAAATGAACGTTCCCCGAACGTCCCCTGATCCCCAAGTATCAGAACCACACTAATTACCCTCGATAGCCAGTCATCTCCATATGACTTCCGACTAACCGTCATTGCTATCGAGATCCGCATCCATACCTCACACTAATACCCGATCCAACACGGGATTCCATAATTTATCTCAGAACCGTATCCGTAGATCGGATCTCATAATTCTGACAAGACTCACTAGAGTTATCCACATGGTCATTCATGACCTCAGCCACTCGTCGCAGCACAAGTTCTCATCCACTAACCACAATTAAGGTTTACCTTTTTAATACTAGGGTTCCACAATCACACCCTATGGTTCCCCCGAAGCCAACCACTTCCGTAATATAAAATTCACAACCTGACCGACCCCGCGGTCTAGACATCGAATAGACGTCAAATCCAATCCTACCATCCCATCAACGTGGGTTCCACCACTAGGTCATCGGCCAACTCCGATGAACCAACATCCCTCACACTAGAAACCACCACAAGGGTTCACATTTTAGACCATTACTCACATGAGGTTCCCCGAACCTGGCTGCACCTAGCAGCACAACAATCCAATATCACATGACCGAACCGACGGTCCCACTATACCAGTTCACCACAATCAACCCCACTTGGGTCGAATCACATTTACGCACGGCGTATCGGGCCAATCACACTCCATCCCCTATCCAAACCCAAAAACTATCTATCAGGTTGATAACGAATTGCAGCCCAATGAGACATCACACCCTCGACCTGCGCGCACAAATAGAGCAACCGTGCTCTGATACCAAGTTGACAGGACCCATCCCAATCCCCCCGGGATTACCATGGAATGTGCCCTGCTCCCGTCCAACAAGGGGTGTCAGACAAAGGATGACCAAGAGCCTCTGCCCAAACAGGGCATCCAGAGTGCGCAAGGATCGATGGAGGAGATGTGCAATGTCCCAGTCTCTGCTGCAATCGCATCCGTGATCAACCTGAAGGGCATTAAAACCAAAAGCTGTGAGTGGACAAAAACCAGTATAAGACATTTATGCCCTCCAATAAAAACGTATGCATGCCACCAAAAACCAGTAACCAAAACGTTTGCTCAACCGAGCCATTAGGGCCTTAGCCCAAAAACCGTTAATCAAAAACCAAGTGTGGGAACTCAGCCCAAAACCATGGAATACCACCACCATACATATACGACCATGTGGGTCACCACCCACTACCATAAATGAACATTAATTCATTAAAATCACACAATCATAAATCCACCCGGAAAGCCATTTCATTAAATCGTATTTTACCATTACCATCACCAGCATCCCTGATGCTAGACGTCCCTGACGTCATGTCTCACGGTTTCATAAGCTACGCGTGCTGCCCGGGGTCTCTCCGGGTCCATATATCTGACATCCCTGATGTCTGACGTCCCTGACGTCAATCATAGCAATCCTGCTCCTGAGTCATCATACGGTCCGGCTGCTCCGTATAATGACCCCTCGCAGGCAATGCACCGTGACTTCCCCAGTGTCCCAGACATCTGGAGGAGACCATCATATATCCTTGTATCCAGATGGTATATGGAAAATAGTTTTATTAAATCCTTTTATCACATCATTACAATGGGCCCTGCCCGAAATTTCCATAAAACCACGTAATCCTCTTTAGGGTCCCTGACCCAAAATCACAATTATTAAATATAGGGTCCCTGACCCAAAATCACATTTATAATCCAACTGGGCCTCATGCCCGATTTTATGAACCACTGGGCCCACGGCCCGAATTCGTAAATCAACTGGGCCCCTGGCCCGATAATATAACTCAAATGGGTCTCAGCCCGATTTCATACCAACTGGGCCCCTGGCCCGATTTCATTAACCAACTGGGCCCCTGGCCCGATTTCATTAACCGATTGGGCCCCCGGCCCGATTCTCAAATGGACTCCAAGTCCGAAATTTCCAAAACAAGTGGGCCTCAAGCCCGAGTTCATATTTCCAATTTCAAAACCATTTCATCATATTATTTATTTAACCACAAGCACACAAAACCGCAAATAAAACGTTAATCCCGATATACGTGAAATACGGAAAACACCTCGAAATACGAGCAACATATCCAAAATCAATGCTCACAAATACCATCATAGAAATCATGTATATAAACCATATAACACATTTAAGCATGCATAGGATTTATAAAACCAAAGTCCACTCACATACCGTTTTAACCGTGTGCCTCGATACGCGTGCCACCGGCCCTCCCGGGCCACACCACTATCACCGGGACTCCCAATCCTGTCCAAATCACATTAGAGGGTCACTAACCTCATCATTAACATCCTATCAAAGTCCCGTAATTTTCCCGAATTTTTACTTATTTTTAAACTTAATTTAAAACCTTCGGATATCCCGAACAATATCGAGACGGTGTCCGATCGACACGAAACCAATTCCAAAATGTCCGTTACATTAAATAGGACAGAAGTCATGTTGACCTCACCTCGAGATTCGTGCCCACGCGCCGCCACGCGCCGCTGTGAGTGGCTGCGCGTGAAACTCACGCGCCTGCTACAGTGTCACCATCTAACCCGTATGTCTGGTAAACGGGTCCAGTTTGCCCGCGATACGACCCGGTTCCAATCCTATCAATTCAGCCTTAATTACAACAATTGATCATTCCATTAGCTTCGTTTTAAGTTTAATTTAAGTTCTGTAATATTGATTACACAATTCATTACCTACAATTCCACGATTCGATGATGAACACCAAGAACACCCGTCCATTGTTCATCCTTCGAACCCCATCCATTTCGATCGACATCCTGAAATTGATTCAACCAGAAGCTTCCATGGACTCTGTAGATCATTTCCCCCAACACAATTGCTTCAATCCAGTGTTCAATCGTCACGACACAAACTCGAGCACCGTCACTGTTCATCAATGGAGGTCCATCGATCTCGATCGGTTTCCTTCAATTGATGAACCCAGAAGCATCGTGGGATCATGAGGAGTCATTTCCCCACAACAATTGAGTCAATCACAGCCCCAAACTCCACGACTCAGCCTCGATTTCTTCCTCTGTCACCAAGCTCGATCAGAGCCAAAACGGCACCATTCCTTCTCGTTTTTGATGTGGATCGACTCGTCACAACCTCAGGAAGATGTTTGTAACCTCCAATTCGATCATCACAGCCCAATTCCTTCAATTTGATTTTCCCTCCCAAAACTCAATCTTTCGAATTCTCAGTTCCTCCTCACTGTCACTCTCTCGTGTTTACCCAGTTGAAATCACACTCAAATTGCTCACAAATTCACACTCTCAGGTTCAGCAATGGGAGAGGAATTGGTTGGGAGAGTGTTGGATTTGGTTGTACACGGTTAAGGAAAATATGGAGATTAAAGGAAATAAAAGATTAATTAATTAATTAAAAATTAATTAAACATCATGATGAGGTCTCCCCCAAAAACATGGATTCTGATTTCAAGGGATGAGTGACACTTGTCACTCATCCAGGTGTGTAGGGTCAACAGTCACTATTCATTATTATATTATTATTTTAATCCCGGCCTCGGTTCGTTAGTTCGTTTCCTTGACCATAACGTCGTCGTCGGATCTCCGATTTCGGCATGCCGCCTGTCGTTGGATTCGTATCGACGATACCTACGTAACGGTCCTTGGCCCTCGCCCATCGGACCTCCCGGTCAGAAAGTCAACATTTGGCCCCTAATATGCCAAATTACCAAAATGCCCCTCAACTTCTGAACACCATAACTTTCTCTACGAATGTCGGAATCGAACGTGCCACCTGTCTATGAACTCGTGACGTCCCGAACTACGTCACGGTCATCGGTCAAAGTCCGTTTGACCGCCCGATCAAAAAGTCAACATTTTGCCCACGACCAGGGGCAAAATGGTCATTTTGCACAATTTTTCCGATTCCGCCCTACTAACCACCGTTCAACCTCACTAATCAAGATTAATCACTAAACTAATCCCGGAATTCGGGACGGGTCGTTACAACCTTCCCTCCTTAATAAATTTCGTCCTCGAAATTCCAACCGATCTAAACTCAACTTACTTCCCTCCTTAATAAGTTTCGCTCTCGAAACTCGATTACCCTGATTCCACAAACACCCCGTGGAAAGTGGAATCGACCACGCAACACGTGTACACCCGCACACCAACTACTTAGACAAAACTTGTCTACACCCAAACGTACCACTAGTACTCAAAACGCAACGATTACATTCGACCCCGTCGAATGACTGAAACTACTTGTTTCGAATTTGACAGAATTTGACACCACTTGTCAAATCAACCCTCTCGTTAACGCAACAACTCGACGGTTCCTTTCCCACTCCCACTAGGAGTCAGCTGACCCCACTCAACAATCTATGTTGACACATCCTGACAAACTGTCACCACACAGTTGTTGTCAGTCGAAAACTGACACTAGACTCACTCGTGGCTACACATGCCACCAACGTACTCGACTCACCAATACCCTTACCGACATTTCACACGACCTGTGTGTAATTAAACACATCGGAATTACCATGACCCATTGCATAATAATGTCCGGTCCACAACCAATCCCATGGTATCGGAACCAATCCGACTACCAACACGCTCACCAACACACCTCGGGTATATCCCGTATACCGTAACTAGACATCACAAGTCTACAAGTATTGTACCTCGAACCATGTACGAAGTACACACATCTATCTAATGACCAGACTACAACCACCTAGGTTATAGCCGAACGCGTTCCAATAATGGAGTACGTTTGCCCAATCCAGCATGAGACAAAACGAAACTCCACCCAACATCTAGTTCCAATTCCGAATCCAAATCCGCAATTTCGTAAGAAATCCCGGAGCCAAACCCAGACATCACAGTTTAACTCATTTCCAAATCTGAATCCGAAATCATTATTCCGTAGCTATCAATGAAAACCATTTGGAAACCCGAATCAAATCCGTTAGTCAAATCCAGGCCTCAGCCACAAATCACAATTCAATCTCAAATTACGAGAACTCAGTCCCAAAACTCATCAAATCTAATTCATCTGGGCCACTTCCCAAAACATCTGAATAACCAGTGAAAAACATCAATCATGCGAGTTTGCTGGATCTCAAGTGCGCCCGAGTCTTTAAACTCAAAACCATGCGCATAATCAGGCCTTCCCGGGATATCAACGAGTCTTTAAACTCAAAACACAATCAACAGGCCTCGGGGGGGGGGGGGGGGGGGGGGGTATCATAACCGAGTCTTTAAACTCAGAACATATACCGAGTCTTTAAACTCAAAACATATCAATTCAGGGCCCTCCCCCCCCCCCCCCCCCCCCCCCGGTCAATCAACCGAGTCTTTAAACTCAAAACCAGATCCAACGATTTTTTTTTTCTTTTTTTTTTCCTGGTCTTTAAACCCAAAACCATTTTTCAATCAACAGTGAACACCACAGATCCTTATCCTAATTCGCAACAATGATTCCGTAAGCTAGCATCCGGAACCATCATCCCGAACTCAAATCCAAATTTCCTTTCAAAGTCTCAAAATCAAATCCGAAATCTCATTTCCGAAATCCAGTTTCACAACCGAAAACTCGTTTCCGAAATCACATGAACATGGCTCCAAGCTCGAAATCACTTTTCCGAAATCCATTTCAAATCCTTGAAATCAAATCATATTTCAAATCGCGAAGTCAACTTATCAAAATCAAGCTCAAATCACAATAGAAATCGAAACCTCGTAAAACGTGCAAATACATAATAATCTCGAAATATGTGCAAAACCATAAATCATCAAGATCATAATCAAAATCATAGAATCACGTATGAAAACATATAAAAACATATATGCATGCATCATAAGTTCGAAAGAAAAGTCCACTCACAGACCATTACGATGTCGCCTCGATAAGCGCAATTACGCTTCTTGGGCTAATCCACTATCACCGGCTTTCCCGAACCTGTCCAAATCCCATAATAAGGTCACTAACTAGTTCACAATGATCATACGAAAGTCCCATAATTTTTTCAAATTTTTAACTATTTTTAACCGAGGACTAAAACCTTCGGACATCCCGAAACTTATCGAGACGATATCCGATCGACTCGAAACCAGTCCCAAAATGTTCGTTACATTGAATACTTTAAGAGTCATATTGAAAACATCCCCAAAAGGGGCCCCACGCACCCTCATGCTCCGCCCAAAGGGGCTGCACGTGGGCTTCACGCGCCTGCTACAGTATCACCTTCAACCTCCCGTCAGCCCGGTTCAGACCGATTCGAACCGGCGCAGGCGGTTTTCAGCCATTCCCAACACGATTTCAATCTGTGTTTCACCCATAGTTTCGTCCCATCCTATAGGTTCTATCTATAATCTTAAAATAGAAAAACTAGGTCCAGAGCTTTACCTCCCCGATCAAGAACATACCAGCCATCTTCTAGCTTCAATTCCGGCCGCCCTAGACCACCTCAGGTCTCAGTTTCACGTCCAAACGTCTCACCTGATCCTCCAGAACAGCAACCCCTCATCAAGATCAAGCTACAATCGCTACAACATAAGTTACCATTTTTGAATCACACGGCCTTACCTCTCGGTTTCACGGTTACCGTCCACGGCGAACCATCATTCCAAGTTCCTCTGACACGTCTCACCCTCCTAATCACCATCTAATCGATTAGAACCATTCTCAGTGGCCTGAACTAGAAGTCCAACTTCAAATTTTAAGAACAGAGATCACGGTTCTTCTCTATTTTTCCCTAGTCCTCAACCACCGTCCCACGACGGCTTGCCGTGACAGCACCATCACAATCCCCACCTTCTAGCCTTTCTTTTTCATTCAGTGAAGAAGTAGAAACAACGAAGATTGAAGGAGATAGGGTGGGTTGATCTAGCGGGTTTCTCTGTTTTTCCTCACGGGTCCCAAGCCTCTGTCTACAGCTGCTTATCACGGTGGCACCACCCTCACCGTCTAGTCCTTCACACTGCTGCCACACAACTGAGAAAGATGGGAGAGGTTCTCACGATTTAATCACACACACACATCCACTCTCTGTTTTTCATTCCCTTGTTCGTGCACCCCTGTTTTGAAAAAAATAAAAACGATAATGAGGAGGCTTCTATAGCCATCCAGTCCCATCCACGCGTCAACATCTCTGTGGCACTAATTCCAATAACAGCCACGGGTCCACTTCTCAGTGGGCACATATCCCAACGCAGGAAATGTCCAGAATACCCCTCAAGGATAAATTACCATTTTGCCCTTCGTAATTCCTGACCCGTAACTCTATTTCCCGAACTCCAAATGACCCATGCCGCCTGTCGTTAGAATCAGGATTTGAGACCTATCTAACGGTCCTCGAATTACGTGAAAAGTCAACATCATTTGAAAAGTCAACAAAATGCCCCTATTCAACAAAATTACCAAAGTACCCTCAACATTCCGAACATTAGAACTTTCTCCTTGGATGTCGGAATCAGTCGTGCCACCTGTCTATGAACTCGTGACGTCCCGAACTACGTCACGGTCATCGGTCAAAGACCTTTTGACCATCCGATTGAAAAGTCAATATTTTGCCCAATTCTAGGGGCAAAATCGTCTTTTTGCACCGTCCGACCGTAATTACCCAACTAATCACTGATTAACTTCACTAATTCGTCATTAACCACTAATTAAATCCCGATTTCCGGGACGAGCTGTTATTGGTAGGCCTTGAAATTCTGAATCCGTAGATAGGTGGTATGATGAAATTAAAGATTGCATAAGTTTCGTTATGGGGCAAGCTTGTCTATGGTCATTTTGGTAATTATGTCATGAAGGGTATTTTGGTAAATTCACATAGGATATATTTTTAAAAATTGACAAGTCTCTAGAGAATTTTTGGATTTTCCCTTCCAAATTCCCACTGACTTACCATATTATATATGTGTGATGTGTGTGCATGTATGGGTGTTCGCTGGAGAGGAATCAAAAAGAGAGAAAAATAAAGATAGTGATGGAATGGGAGAGAAGTGAGCCACAGATAAGGAGAAGGAAGAAAATGAGGGAGGAAAAGAGAGAGGATAGGAAGAAGAGAGACTGAGGCTGAGTTCAGTCACCTCGAACCTTAACCATGATCAAACCTGTAAGGGTTCAAAAATGGCCATGGGTTGCCAAAGTTGGTTTTGAGGTTGTCCTACTCGAAGTGTAGGTTCTTAACATGCTAGGTGGGTTGTTATGATTGATTTGGGAGAGAAAGATATGATATGGGACGTAGGAAGGCCTGTGCAAAAGAGTTGGAAGGTGGCTATGTAAGAATCGAACAATGTTATTTGAGGTAAGTTTTCTCGATTTTGAAGCTTCATATCTCTTACTAGGATCTACTAGATGAAGATGGACGGTTGAAACGTGGAAAATGATCGAGAAATGGTTGTTTTCCATTAAGTCAGGTTGCGAGGTCGAACAACCTGATTTACAGACTCGCGAGAGGCTGAAGGCAAGTAGCCTAGCGACTGCTAGAGGTTGAAAGCGAGTAGTCGCGTAGGGAGGCCACTAAAAGAGGAGCACGACTGCACGTAAGGGCACGTCTAGTGTCTCCTGGTGTTTCGGTCAACGTGAAAGTATGAGCTCTTAATTTTGTGAGTTCAATGGTACAAATTTCAAGTTAATTGGACATCTATAGAGTACAGATTCAAAGTGCAACATATATTGTTTTTTCTTAAATTCACAATTAAATTCGGAAACTTAAAAGGTTTGATGATGATTGTGTTAATGATGATGTGGTGATGATGTTTATGTTGAGGATGATATGTGATGAATACTATGGAAATTGAAATGGTTAAAGGCTTGATATAAGTGGTTATATTTGAGCTTTAGTAAATTTATATTGATTAGTGTAATTAATGATAAATTTTATAAAAGTAAATTGATAGGTTGATTATTGAGCATCATTTTTATGAAGTTTCCATATCCCTTTACTTGTCTTTTGTTATCAATCATGTAATAAAATAAGAGAAAATGACCTATCATGTGAGCCTTGTGCAGATTGTTAATCAAAAGGTAAACTCAAGCTTATGTAAGTGGAATAGACCCAGTTCGAGCTAAAGATGAAGGAAATCCCTAACCAAGGTCCTTGTGCCAGCCGTTGTGCCTTAGCCATGTTCTTGGGTCTATCCCAGTATTGAGCCGCTTTAGAGATGTCCTAGTCCCCACCGAGAGGCAATTCGTGGGCATGCCCGTGGGCTTGTTCAAGAGTCTTCCAAGAAGGCCATGCGCCTCTGTGTGTGCTCCAGTGTATGCGCGCCCATGTACCAGCTTGTGTACCATGTCACCAGCTCTTGGGGGCGGGTCCAGTGTGCCCAAATCCTTTAGTGGTAAGGAGTCCCCATTGAATCCTTTCGAGAGAAGGACTGCTTGACACGGTTTCAACATTTTAGTGGTAAGGAAGGTTCCAAGCACATGTTGTCGTGATGACCAAGAAAGATCTCTATCTTTTTTCCACTAGGATCTGAGCTAGAGTTTGTCCTACGCCTATTTAAACCTAGGTTTTAACAATAAGGGGGTTGGCATTTTTTACCTCCTGATGTTACAAAGTTCTGCCAATTTTTATACTTAGTTTTACTTTGATTTTTTGTATAGGGAGCTTTAAGAGGTGGATTGTTCGTGCTTTGGAATTCATCTTTCTCCCTCTTTGTAATTTGTATCATCGATTTATGCCTTTTTTAATTCAATGCATTCTTTCATTATGTTGTTGTTTAATTCAATAATGAGTGAGTAGTTTCTTTAAGGATTTGGGCTACTTGAAGCCCTAGCGATGCATTGTTTTACTTAGACTTTGAACTTGACTACTTTTACTTTGTGAATTGAATAAGTTTGACTACCGTGCTTAATGAACTCAAATGATGTTTGTAAGAGTAGCTACCTTATGTGCATTTAAATTGTAGATTACATGTGCTAGGTGTGACCGTCATATCAACCTAGTAAATGTAAGCATAGCCAGGTTTTTAGTAGTTCAGGGTTGAGGAGAGCTCTGCGGAAGAATGAAAGTAAAACGTTGTTTCGCCGATCAACAAAAAAGCAAATGTCGGTGAATTAGTTTTGTTTGCAAAGGAGATATGGTTTCTTTTCAAGTTAGGAGGCGGACTTCTAATTGTAGGTTGAACTCATGAAGCCTAGGACTGTTGTTACACCCTAGGTTAGTGTGGTGTCATCAAATCCCCTTCGTGTGCAAAGCATCACCAAAACGTTGTCGCGGATGCTTTTAGAGCATACGCTCTGCCTTGAGCATACAAAGTATGAGGTGATGATGTGTGTCTATTGAGCATATGCCCTGCCTTAAGCCCATGCACCTGATTCATGATACTAATTGGTAATAGTCAAGGAATTCTAAAGAAAATAACAAATGGTTAGGGTAGTTGGTAAGCCTTAGTTCTACCTTTAAAAGAAAAAAAAAGCAATCTAGTAATCCTAGTTTACTTGTGACTCAAGCAATCAAGAATGAACACCCACCCCCACCCTCACCCCCCTACTTTTCACCTAAGTCAATTTGATCTAACTTGTTAGACACTACTTGAACAAGTCTCTGTGAGATCGACCTTTGTTGTGCCACTATACTCATTCACACGACTTGTGCACTTGCAAACTATTACACTTAGAGATTTTGTCTTACATACCCATTGTGTGGATAAAACATCTATCAATAATGAGTCAAAGTATTTGGTTAGTATTGTTTAAAGTTGTATCTTAAATCGCTATGGTCATAACTTATATTATGTAATGTACAAATTGGATAATAAAACGGAATATGTAAAATTGTAAGGATTTTTTATGGGAAAGATGAGAGAACTATTAATATGAAGAATGAAAGTAAGACCCCGAGTATGGTCGAATTCATAATTGCTACTACTTGTCAGAATTAGTGGGCCAAACGTGGACGGTAACCCCGCATGAGTAGACTTAATTTGGATAATTTAATTAGATACGAATATGACTAAAGTTGGTACTATCCCTTGTCTGACAAGAGTTGTCAGACGGGGGCAGGTCTAGCCTAGTTTTCATGGAATTTAGGGACGAGTCATGTTAGTAAATTTGGCTGTCGATATTTTTGTCGATATCGATATTTTCATCCTTCTGTATTTGTAAAAAACCAATTAAGATATTTTGCTATACTCCCCTTGTAAACAAAGTATTATTGTCATTAAATGCACTAACATAAAGCATTATTGTCATTAAATGGACTAGCATTCCCTTAATAATACTTCAGACAATATACATGGCTAGATAAATGGAATAATATAATGTGTTCAACTTTGAACTAAACCCAACTTGTTTTCCTATTGAACTAAACCCAACTAGTTTGTCTATTGAACTAAACCCAGCTAGTTTGCCTGTTGAACCTAGACCATGGATCTCCAATCAACTAGATTAGGTTCCCCCGGTTTACATAATCAATGGATATAGCTCCACCATAGCAACTCGCTAATTGTACTATGTCTTCACTTGATTTGTCTTGATTTTCCGTTGTATTTGTGTACACACTATTTTTGGGTCTTTCTTTGGCAACCATATTGTCACAATGTATGCAAATTGCTGTTACAGGTTTAGGCCACAAGGAAATACCCTCCAAAAAATTTCTCAGCTATTATGCTTCTTCATCAGCTATAAATTCATATTATTGTTAAACGCGCTATACATGTCTACTTTCGACGATTTCCAAGATTTCTCAGCTAGTTGATTTAATTTCTGTATTACCAGAAATCCAATTTGTATATCTGTAACCTTCGAATACAGGTGGAAATTTTGTATACTGCAAGCCGCAGTCCCTGGTGTAGTTCAAATAACGAAACGCTCTGAGTAAGGTTTCCAATGTTCTCTCCTAGGATTGCTTGTACATCTACTTAGACTACTAACTGAACAAGCTAAGTCTGGTTTAGCAGAATTCATCACAGACATTAAACTTGCAATGACTTCAAGAGTACTCCCATTATTATTTGTCAACTTGCAACTAGCATCAAAGGGAGTAACAGCTAGAGTACAGTCAAATTGATGATCAAACTTCCTTGATAATTTTTCTACATAATGGGTATGAGTAGGACTCTAAGAATCTATTCATCAGACTGTAAGAATGCATTCATCATTTCTCATAACTGGAGATTAAATGTCAAAACAATTCCAACCCTTCTTTTTGGCTGTATGTTTTAGCAACTAACTGCCCACCTTTAGCTTTTTCTAGAAAATCCATCTGTATCCCACTTGTTTTATTACCATGAGGTAAATCGACCAACTCCCAAGTGTTATTTTGTGAAATGGATTCAATTACACTTGATATTACTTCCTTCCATGAAGAAGCCTCCTCGTAAGTTGTGTATTTGTGGTTCATTTTATGAGAGAAATGTAAATAAGTTTGGTCCAAATGTTTTAGGATTTTTTCGTCATTTTCCCTCTTCTAGTTTCGCATTATTTCTTGAACGTCAGGAGAAGAAGCCTGACGGTGACTTTGATCAAGTGTTCTCTTATTTTTTGAGCCGGACCAATGTTCCTTGTTAAGGAAAAATATCCTCGATAGTGTTCACATGTATGTCGGAATTTGTGATTTCACCGAATATGATCCGTTTCTAAATTTACATTGAAAGTAGTGTAGTTTCTGCTTCTGTTTGACAACTCTTATATGACACAAAATTTTTTATTTTTATTTGTAAGGATGTGGTTTTATTTGATTAATTCAACACGATAAACACGAATACAAATAGAAAATTTCTTATCTGATAAGAATGGTTAGCCAAAAAAAGAACGGTCACTAATAGAAAATTTCAAAACGGATCCTGTCATCGACAGCTAGAAATCTATATGCATCATTATTGTTAGCAAAACCAATGAATACAGAGTCAATATTTTTTGGTCCAAGCTTAGTTCTTTTTGGTAAAGGAACTTGAACCTTCGCTAGCCCCACACTTTCTTGGTCTTATATATATATAATATATATATATATATATATATATTGGAACTCGTCCTTTCCATAATTCGTAAGGAGACTTATTGTGGAAGCCCTGTGCTATTTAACATCAAGTGGCACTGAGTTTGAATTGTTGAAGAACAGAGTGGCTATCGACCCAAGTTTCACAGACATTGCTGCAAAGATGATTGCGATTTACAATCGCATGAAGATCCTGAAGCACAAGAAGTTGTGAAACTCTCAACCTAAACCCTAGACTGATCTGATGAACCGAGACTAGCTCAAATTGGTTCCTCTTTACTTCCTAATAGAAAACTAGGATAGATTACTAGAATGAATTTGGATGAAGACTACTTTGATAATCTATGCGCCCCAACTGTTTGACATTTTGCTTCAATGAGACTTATGTATTTTCTGGATTTCAACCACAGAGTTGCAGTGACTACTTCTACCACGTGTGCATAAAATTCTCATTAGGTATTGTGTAGGTCATTACAAGCATATAGACTCACACACTCATCTCATGGGAACTGTCAAGGTTGTTGAAATTATGATGTCATCACACACACGTTCTTCTTGCTGCCCACTCAAACAGCTCACATTTCCCTTGACCGTTTCACACGCTTACAACACACACTAACACTCAATTCAATCCACCTGTCCTTCTTACTTAGGAGCTGGAAGAATTCCAAGTCTACTTCGAGTGAAGCAGTTTAGTCACCAACAACCCCTTCTAAGTTATTCACTAGAACCACTCCTAGTAGACCTCTTAGGTAACTGAACCGTGGTTTAGGTAGCGCCTTAATAAAGATGTCTGCAATTTGCTCCTCAAACTTGCAATAATGAATGGAAATCTCTCCATTATGTAGAGCATCTCAGAGAAAATGAAACTTCTTGTTAACAGTTTTGTCCTCCGATGAAAAACAGGGTTCCTTGCCATGGGTATGGTAGGCATACTATCACACATTAGACTAGTAGGCTCCAATTTCTATTCTCTATAATCCTGTAACAAAAACCTGAGCCAAATAGCTTGTGTGGTTTCCTCATAGGTACTCACATACTCTGCCTCTACAGTGGAGAGGGCCACACTAGTTTGTTTAACAGATGTCCATGAAAAGATTCCATTCCCAAAGGTAAAGGCATACCCTGTTGTGCTTTTGCTATCATTCTTTGAACCTCACTACAACAAATTTCCCTTTAGAGAATGGGAAAAGCCGTTGCCTATTCCCACTTTGTACCGTGATATTGCTCCTTGTTGTCTGAAGGGGGGTCTTTAGACAACGAATAAAATCTATTATCTAAAGTCCCTTTTACAATGGGTTTTCATTTATACCATTATCTATTCCCCCCTTTTTAACAAATTATAGTACATAGCGTTGTCTAATGTCGTTTTTTTTACAACGGTTTTTGAATATATACCGTTGTTAAAGTACATTTACACAATGGTTTATAATTAAATATCGTTGTCTAAAGTACTTTTACACAACATTTTATAGGATTTTCCATTGTCTAAAGTACTCATGCACAACGATTTATACTAAGATGTCGTTTTCTAAATGGGATTAAACAACGGTCTTATATTATGTTGTTGTCTAAAGTATTATTACGCAACGATTTTACTTAAATACCATTGTCTAAAGTATTATTATGCAACAATTTTGAGAAATACCGTTGTCTAAAGTATAATTATACAACGATATTTAATACGTGATCATGGTTTAAAAAATGTTATAGACATCGGTATTTTGTATGAAATAATCGTTGTCTGAAGTGATAAATAGTAACGTTGTCTAAAGGGATGCTAAATCATAACAATTCATTCATAACAAAAATCATATTAAAGTAGTTCATCAACTGCCTCACTACCATAAACTCTTTGTAACCTGTCATTTGTAGCTAGGGGAATACTCACTGGTTTGCAACCTTTTAGTCCAAACTCCTCTAGAAGAGTAGCAGCATATTTCCTTTGATGTATAGAGATACCACTGCCAAAATGTAGTACTCTCATCTCTAGTAAATAATGAAACAAACCCAGATCTGTCATCTCATATCTTCTCATCATTTCATGCTTGAATTTAGAAATCAAAGTAGCATTGTCCCCTATGTAAATAATGTCATCTACATCGATGGACACTATGGGAGTTCCTTCATCTTTCTTGACCTTCAAGTAGAAGGTGGCCTCACTGGAACTTCTCTCAAATCCACAACTTAGAAGGTAGGAATTGATTTCCCCATACTAGGCCCATGGTGCCTGCTTAAGGCCATAGAGAGCCTTGTTCAACTTACGGACCTTATCTCCCCTTCCATGAACCTCAAAGCATTTTGGCTGGTCCGCATTTACTTCCTCTTCCAGGATACCCTTAATAAAAGTTGACTTCATATCTAATTGAAACAGCTTCTATTCTTTCTGTTCTACTAGGGCTACGAGGGCCGTGATAGTATCAAGCTTTGCTACTAGAGCAAATGTCTCATTGAAATCAATCCCTAGTTTCTGAGCAAAAACTTTATCTACTAATCAAGCCTTAAGTTTCTAAACTGATCCATCCAAATTTAGCTTAGCTTTGTACACCCATTTGACATCAATTACTGGTTTGTCAAAAGGTCTTTCAGTTAACTCCTGTGTATCATTCTTCTCAATCATCTGTATCTTGCCTCCATGGCTTCTTCTATGCAGTATCCTTGGCAGCTTCATTTAAACTTCTGGTTCAAACATGCAAACATGACATCTAGCATAAACCCCACTGAGGCTCATTAGCCTTACAGGAGTATTACTTGAACTTGTACTAGACTCATCACCAGAACTTGAGCTTGAAGTTGTACTTGAGCTTGAGTTAGGACTAGGACCAATACTATAACTATAACTAGTGCTTGAAATAGGTGTTTGAGGAGCATGAGCAGGAACTCCTGTTTCAGCTTGTGTATTCTCAGAGTCAACACGTACATGAACATAGGTCTGAGTGTATGTACCCTCTTTCCAATTCCAGCAACCTTCTTCATTGAAGAAAACACTCATGGATACAACCACATTATTAGTTTCGATGTTATAAATCCTATATGCTTTCTCACAATTTACATACCCAATAAATATCCCTTTAACACTAGAATCATCTAGTTTCTGCCTTTTCTGAGTTGGAACATGCAAATAACAGATTGAGCCAAAAGTTTTGAGATGTGATACACAAGGTCTCGTCTCCTTCCTGAGAACTTCTCAAAAGGAGTCTTACCTTGCACTTCCTTGGTAGGTAGGACTTCTATTGAGAATCTGCCTTACCCCAAAACCTATAAGGTAACTTCTTACTATGTAGCATTGACTTGGCCATCTCCATAATTGTCATGTTCTTCCTCTCAGCAACCCCATTATGTCAAGGAGAGTAAACAACATTTAATTGCCTCCATATTTCAGCTTCAACACAAAACTCCTGGAATACATTTGAAGTGTATTCTCCACCTTTGCCACTTCTCAACCTTTTTATCTTAAAACCACTTTGTAACTCAATCATAGACTTGAATTTCTGAAACACGTTTAACGCTCCTGATTTTTGTCTAAGAAAAAACAACCTGCACATCCTTGTATGATCATCAATGAAGGTAAGAAAGTAAAGATTACCTCCAAAATTTTATGTTTTCATAGGATCACATACATAAGAATGCATGAGCTCTAGAGGTGAGGTGGCACTATAGGCTTCTTCAGTGTCGAATGGAGTCACATGATGCTTCCCTGAGATGCATCTTTCACAAAACTTCTTGTCTTCCACTAGATTAGGTAGTCCAATCACCATATCTTTCTGTCTCAGCATCTTGAGGCTAGTGTAGTTCAGATGCCCAAATCTCTTGTGCCACAATTTAGTGCTCTCCTTGGCTTCTGCCTTTTTGGCTACTGGAACAATATAGTCCAAAGATAGCTTGAAACATCTACTGCTAGTCATAGGAAGCTTTGCAACTCTGTGCTTAATGTCCTTATCCTCATATAAATCCACTGACTGGTCTCCAAACACTAGGAGTACCCATGCTCCACCATTTTTCCTACACTCAGTAATCTCTAATCCAATCCAGGTACAAGCACTACGTCTTTGATATACTTGTCACCTTGAGTAGTATGAACAAGTAGAGAACCCTTTCAAGCAGCTTGAATGAGAACACCTGTACCCATCTTCACTTTCACATTCAAGATCATGCCTATGTTTTTCAGCAAGGACTCACATCCTGGTTATTGTAACCACTATCCAGATACCATACCTCCACAGTCTTCTCAACCGAGGTAGAGTAACAAGCATAAAACATATTACCCTCTAGTTTCCTTTTTGGTTCCTCCACTTGCTGTGCAACATTTGCATTTTTCTTGACATGACAATCCTTGGAAATATGTCCAGGCTTTCCACACTTGAAACATTTCATTTTGCTCTTGTACCAGCACATCCCATAGTGATTCCTATCACGGGTCTTGCGAGCAGGTTTAGAGTTATTGCTATCACTTTTCTAGTTTTCTGTGTGCTTATTATCTGATTTAGGACTGTACTTGTACTTGATGTTGTTCCAATTTTTACCATTTCCTTTATATTAGTTCTTAAACTTGCCCTGATTAGAGCTGGACTGACGATGTGATTGTTCTTGTATATTCATACTTGAAAATGCTTTCTCTACTTCACCATCACCATGCATTTCCAAACATTGATCAAATGCCCTGATTGATGTAGTAATACTTTCAACACTGGTATTTTCTAAATCCCTAGTTTCTTCCAAAATGGATACAATAGAATCATAGGACTTAGTTAGACTTACAAAGATTTTCAGTGCTAGTCTTCATTCTATTATATCCTCTTTGTTATATCCTCACTGTAAGTCTTCATTAGATTAACGACACCAAGTAGTCTAGACATATAAGTAGAGAAGGATGCGTGTATATTCAAAATCTCTCCTTGGAGATTGACACTTAACAACTCTCTCTTTAGGATCACCTTTTAATTTTTGTTTCAGGACATCCCAGACCTTCTTTGCACTTTCCTCATTCGAGATTCATGGGAAAATCTCCTTAGACACAGCGTTCTGGATCAGCTTCAGGGCCTTGGCGTTTTTTATCCGATCTACAATTCTCCATAGATCTGTAGCCTTTAGTGCTATTTTCATTTTAATGTTCTAGAAATCATAATTCACTCTTGTGAATACAAGAAGTTTTGGATCTCCACCGGCTCCAGCCATATGAGATGTAGACCGCAAGCTAACTCAGCTTCTTCTCCTTACCAAAAACAGACGCCTAGAAAGTATGATCTCATCGAAGCTCCGATACCATGTTGAAGAACGGAGTGGATATCGACCCAAGTTTCAGAGACATTGGTGCAAAGATGATTGCGATTTACAATCGCATGAAGATCCTGAGAGCTCAAGAAGGTATGAAACTCTCAATCTAAACCCTAGATTGATCTGATGAATCAAGACTAGCTCGAATTGGTTTAGATTTCTGATTTTACTTCCTAATAAAAAATTGGGATAGATTATTGGAATGAATTTGGATGAAGATTACTTTGATAATCTGAGCATCCCAACTGTTGATATTTTGCTTGAATGAGACTTGTGTATTTTCTGGATTTCAACCATAGAGTTGCAATGACTACCTCTGCCATATGTGCGCATAAAATCTCATTAGATCTGGTGTAAGTCATTACAAGCATATATACTCACACACTCATCTCATGGAAACGATTACGAGTGATGACACACACTTTTCTTGCTGCCCACTCAAATAGCTCACACACAGTCACATTTCCCTTCACTGTTTCACACGCTTACAACACACACTATCACTGCAATTTAATCGACCAGTCCTTCCTCAGCAGCTGGCAGAATGCCAAGTCTGCTTTAAGTGAAGCAGCTTACTCACCAACATGAACAACCTATAAGTCAAATACCCTTTCCTTACAAAAATGTCTCCTCTTAGTTAAGACGTATAGTCTGATTCAAATACATGTTCAAATACTTAGAATAGGACCAGACACTAAATTCTTCCTAACTTGAGGAACATGCATGCAGCAAATCCAGAAAAGTCAGGATTCTTCCAGAAGTGAATTTCATCAAGATTTTTCCTTTTTCCAGTACACCAGAAGCATTGCCCATATACAACTTTTCTCCACTAGAAAGCTCTTCGTAATTAAAAAAAAATGCATCTCTATCACCACAGATGTGCTTGGTTTCGTCGGTATCAATCCACCAATCATTCCATATTGTGATCATGTTGATCTCGGATACAGCTGCATCAACATTTCCGTCAGCAATGTTTGCTTGATTATTGGCAGAGTTATTGTCTTTCCGGTGATTGCAGTCTTGTGCCTTATGCCTAGGTTTTCCAGAGACCGAATAAGCGCCTTTGATATTTTTGACAAGTATGGCCTTTAGGACGGACATAAACTGCAGTCTGTTTCTTGTCCATATCTTACTCTTGAACTTTGGCTTATTTTTCGTTCCGTCAGTGACGTTGGCATTGGCTTCCATGGCACAGTGGCAAACACATCATTGTTATCACCCCTTCCTATTATCCTCTTCCACTGATAGCCCTAATTCAGATCCTCCACAGACAGAACGCTTATGCTTGAGGGATATCTCTAAAATTTTGCAAGTTGGTAATTTTTCAATATTGCACCAACTTGGAAATGTTCATTCATCTCACGCATCCCTCATAAAGTTGAAGAAATATCTTCTGTTTTTCATCACGTTGGTCAACAACAGATTGGGATTCCACCATATTATATTTCGATAACTTGACGATCACAAATTTGTTTTAACCAACATTTTCTATTTTCTATTTTGTTTTATCTAGACACTCCCATAGTTCCTTGGCAGTCTTACATGTTCAGTAAAGATTATAAAGATTATTATCCGGGCATGTAGGTATGTAGTTCTTACAAAAGAATTCTGCATGTTTCCAGGCCTCAATAGCGCCCATGGTTTCCTTTGAAACTGGATACACATCTGATTGTGGATCATCTTTGCCAAGAAAAAATACATTTGTTGTTGCCATCTTTTAAAATCCGTTCCTTTGAACTTCTCAAGCATAATTGAGTAGGTGGCCTTTGTGCCGTTAACTCCATCACAGTCCCTGATTGTTCATCCATAGTCATTCTATTTCAAGGTTGTACTGTATGGATAACAATGAGTACTATTCTTATTGTGATAGTAATAATTTTATAATTCTTATTATAAAGTCAAACATTAGAGGCTTGCATATTGCAATGCCCCTAAAACAGAATTTCGCCTCTATCGAATGTTCGTAGTTCTTTAGGTGTCTGCCTCATCGCAATTCAACTATTTAAATCCAAGTCCCATCATTGAGACTTTGGTTTTTAGTGAACTGTGTTTATTCTCTCTTTCAGAAGCATGAATGAATTGGAATGAAAATTTGTCAAAAACTATTTATGATTGAAATTTGAAAGCAAAAAGTCCGTGTAAATAAGCCTCTTCATGCATGTTCCAATAGTTGCAACATTTAAAAAAAAAAAAAAAAAAGCAGCTACACAGTTGCAACGTTTAAGATAT
The DNA here is from genome assembly GCA_032719365.1 of Prinsepia uniflora. Classification (NCBI taxonomy): domain Eukaryota; kingdom Viridiplantae; phylum Streptophyta; class Magnoliopsida; order Rosales; family Rosaceae; genus Prinsepia; species Prinsepia uniflora. The sequence continues at coordinate 46,161,937 of CM064866.1, read as the reverse complement.
TTTCGAAGTCAAGTTAATAAAAACATCACAAACTAATTTAGGCTTAAAAGGAGCTGCTTTGTTTTACGGCCTTCAGGCCGGAGGTCTAGTCTTGAACCAATAAGGCCCAAGCTGAACCAAAAACTCAACGGGATGAGGCACTGACCACCACAAATATAAAGAGTGCAAACCGAGTCCTTTTTGTCAATGCGGGACATTTGCTCAATACAAATTTCAACTCAAACTACACATAAAAACCAACAAAATCATGATTTTGAAAAATATTGTACTTAAACCAATTCTAATTGTTAAAACTTCTATTTATCATCTGATGGAAGTTGATGCTCCATACTATCACCCCAAAATAAATTGGCAATGAAGAAGAGGTCTGACTCCTTATAAATCCTTACACGATTGTGCAAATTTTTATTGTGAGAATATTTTCTCATATTTTTACACCACCTTCAATAAGAAAACCGGTGAGGCATGAAGAGGTTTTGTATACTAAAAATTAATTTATTTCACGGCCTCAAAGGCCCAAGGTCAAGTCTTGATTATAATTAAGGTATAATCATATACACACATATGAATAAATCATTCCACACTTACGAACCAACAATGCGCAAATTGAGCCCAAGTCTCACTTTGCAGAGTGAGTGACTAGCATACTTGAAAAGCGCGCAAACCAACTCTTTTTGGTCAATGAGGGATTACGTACCCACATAAGAATCAACAAAATGTTGTGAAATACGTTCATAATTATCACATTAATCAGTTTAACTAATCCCTATATAAAAATATAATTAGCGTTTAGTACAATAAATAAGTGTCTATCTACCCTTTTACTAATGACTAACTATCCTATACTATTTACAACTCCCCATTGAGTATTCCATGTAATCAGTGCTGCTTAGTTACGTGCTTCTATGTTGACTTGTTAAAATCTTGCTAGTTAACAAAAACCATGTAGGACAAAAATAATCTTGGTTGAAGGAAAGAGTGCAACACACGTGGATCGTGATTGCATTGGTATCTCTGGTGGTAGTTGAAATAGTCTCTTTTAGAACATTGGTAAATAGTACGTTTTTGAGATAGTATGCATTAGAGTTGCTACACCAAAACCTTACCTAGTAAACCCAGTGGGAAAAAACCCTTGGTTAAAGGGAAAAGATGAGCAAATGCATATGAGTTGAATCATGACATCTTCATGATCCATTATTAATGGGATGACCATACAAAATTTGTGCCTCGTTAAAACCTAGCCAAGTAACAAAACCTAATGAGACAAAATAACCTTGGTCGTAGGACAAAAGAGTACACGATGGTCCAGTGAGTATATTTCGGGATACTCAGTATACTTCAGGATACTCAGTATGCTTCGGGATACTCCTCTTGATATCGACTCCCCTTCAAAATTAAGAACTTGATAGATCAGTCGGTCTACACAAGCCAATACCATGAAAATGCTTCTGGAATGTTGCATTGGGTGATGACTTGTTGTCTTATATAATGAAACTGATTCTCATCTGCTAGATGCAGACAATATTATTTAGGTAGATAATCTTCGGTTTATTATTGGTGGAATGTAGTCCACAAATACTTCGAATATACCCCGTAATGACTCTTGACCATATACATTCACGAGTTGTTTCGTGAATAACTAGAACCTTTGTATGATTCGAAGACATAGAAGCAAGGGTCTGTTTCATAGACCTCCAAGATATTTATATGCTCATAATGGCAAAGATATAACCAGTTTAGAAACATACCTTATATGGATCTGATAGTTAACCGACATCAGTATACCCAATAAGGTAATGCATCATTCTGAGGACCAAGTCAGTTTGATTCATTCTGTCAGGACCCGCCCCCAATCCCCCTGGATTAAGGGCTAAATCCTGCTCTCGTCTATCTAACTTATGCATAACACGAAGGCTAAACTGACGTCCAACCTCCATGTGACACGTAAGTGGGACGAGGGATTTTCGATCCAACCATCCTAAAAGTATCCGGACTTCCCAGAGTGCGCCGAAACTACTGTGGATCACGGGTGTGATGTCTCCGTCACTCTCGACCAACAGCCCGCATCGCAACAACCTGGAGGATATCGAAAACATGAAAAGACTGTGAGTGGACGAAAATAAGGATACGTTTATAAAACAGTTTATCAGAAAAGTACATTTTTACCCTCCACGCAAAAATCAATGCATGCATATCAATTCATGTTATGAAACCATTCATATCAAAAACCATCATTGAAAACCGTTATTGAAAAATTCGAATCAAATTCCCCATTCAAATCCAGGGCCTCAGCCCAAAAAACGACAAATCAATCTCAAAGTACGGGAACTCGGTCCCAAAACTCATCAAATCCAAGTCATCCGGGCCACTGCCCAAAACATCTGAAAACCAGTGAAAAACCAGTGAAGTCAATCATGCGAGTTTGCTGGATCTCAAGTGCGCCCGAGTCTTTAAACTCAAAACCATGCGCAATAATCAGGCCTTCCCGGGATGGGATATCAACGAGTCTTTAAACTCAAAACACAATCACAGGCCTCGGGGGGTATCATATCCGAGTCTTTAAACTCAAAACATATACCGAGTCTTTAAACTCAAAACATATCAATCCAGGGCCCTCTCCCCGTCAATCAACCGAGTCTTTAAACTCAAAACCAGATCCAGCGGTTTTTCTTTTCTTTCCGGGTCTTTAAACCCAAAACCATTTTTTAATCAACAGTGAAAACCACAAAAAATCCTTATCTGAATTCGCAAGCTATCATCCGAAACCATCATCCTGAACCCAAATCCAAATTTCCTTTCCAAGTCTCCAAACCAAATCCGAAATCTCATTTTCGAAATCCAATTTCAAAACCGAAATCTCATATATCGAAATCTCATGAACAGGGCTCCAAGCCCGAAATTACTTTTCTGAAATCCATTTCAAATCCTTGAAATCAAATCATATTTCAAATCTCGAAATCAAATCATTAAAACCATGATCAAATCACAATATCATTTGAAATCTCGTCAAATGTGTAAATACGTCAATTTCTCGAAATACGTGCAAAATCGTAAAACTTCAAGATCATAATCAAATCATGGAAATCACGTATAGAAAACATATAAAAACATATATGCATGCTTCATAAGTTAGAAAGCAAATTCCACTCACAGAACGTTTCGCCGCTGTCTCGATACGAGTGCACTTACGCCGTTCTCGGCTAGTCTACTATCTTCTGCTTTCCCGAACCTGTTCAAAACCCATAATAAGGTCACTAGCTACCTCATAATACTCATACTAAAGCTCCGTAATTTTCCTGAATTTTTAACTATTTTTAACCGAGCCCTAAAACCTTCGGACATCCCGAACCATATCGAGACGATATCCGATCGACTCGAAACCAATCCTAAAATGTTCGTTACATCGAATAATTTAAAAGTCATGTTGGAAGATTCCCTAAAAATTACAATAAAAATAATTAAAAGTGAAATGATGAATAATGATGAAATTAGGGATGGGTTAGGGCTGAAAAATCTGATTTTCTGATGTAAAATAAGGTAGGTTGGAGTGGGTTGGTGCTGCTGTAGGTGGTTGGGCTTCAGATTGATGCAGGCCAAGCAGGTGGTAGGTGGGCTGGCGCATCAGGGTTGGGAACGGGCCAGGCGTGCAGTGCAGTTGGTGGCAGCAGGCTTGCATGATGGGATGGCGCAGGCGTACGGGCTGGAGCACCAGGTGGGCTGCGCGTCGCGCGGGCCTGGCGTGATGGAGCGGGCTGAAGGATTTGGCGCGGTGCAAGCGGGTTGGATCAATGCACATGGGCTGGTGCGCGCTAGGCCTGGGTCGGAAAATAAATGGGCTGCAACAATTATTTGGGCGGACGCTTTTGTAATTAATTAAATTGGGCAGGCATTGAATTTGGGCTGCAAAATAACAGAAATAGGGCTCAAATTAAAAATTGAATTTGGGGTTAATAATAATAGATAATTTAATCGAATTTTGTCCATAATTTCTTCGTTATAAATCCGATCGAGACGATTCTTTCGCCAAAACGCTCCAAATTACAAATTTTATTTAATTAAACAAAAAAATCCCAAAATAAATTATTTTCTTTAATTATTTATTATTTTAATATTAAAAGCTAAGTATAAAGGGTATAAAATAATATAAAATAATACTTATTTGAGGACCTATCAGTTCATATCAAAAACCATCATTGAAAACTATTATTGGAAAACCCGAATCAAATTCCTCATTCAAATCCAGGGCCTCAGCCCAAAAAACCACAAATCAATCTCAAAGTACGGGAACTCGGTCCCAAAACTCATCAAATCCAAGTCATCCGGGCCACTGCCTAAAACATCTGAAAACGAGTGAAAAACATCAATCATGCGAGTTTGCTGGATCTCAAGTGTGTCCGAGTCTTTAAACTTAAAACCATGCACAATAATCAGGCCTTCCCGGGATATCAACGAGTCTTTAAACTCAAAACACAATCACAGGCCTCGGGGGGTATCATATCCGAGTCTTTAAACTCAAAACATATACCTAGTCTTTAAACTCAGAACATATCAATCTAGGGCCCTCCCCCCATCAATCCACCGAGTCTTTAAACTCAAAACCAGATCCAGCGGTTTTTCTTTACTTTTCGAGTCTTTAAACCCAAAACTATTTTTCAATCAACAGTGAAAACCATAGAAAATCCTTATCCGAATTTGCGACAATGATTCCGTAAGCTAGCATCCAAAACCATCATCCCGAACCCAAATCCAGATTTCCTTTCCAAGTCTCAAAACCAAATTCGAAATCTCATTTCCGAAATCCAGTTTCAAAACCGAAATCTCGTATATCAAAATCTCATGAACAGGGCTCCAAGCCCGAAATTACTTTTCCGAAATCCAGTTCAAATCCTTGAAATTAAATCATATTTCAAATCCCAAAATCAAATCATTAAAATCATGATCAAATCACAAGATCATTCGAAATCTCGTAAAACGTGCAAATACGTCAATTTCTAGAAATACGTGCAAAACTGTAAATCTTTAAGATCATAATCAAATCATGGAAATCACGTATAGAAAACATATAAAAACATATATGCATGCTTCATAAGTTAGAAAGCAAAGTCCACTCACAGACCGTTTCGCCGCTGCCTCGATAAGCGTGCACTTACGCCGTTCTCGGCTAGTCTACTATCCTCGGCTTTCCCGAACTTGTTCAAAACCCATAATAAGGTCACTAACTACGTCATAATACTCATACTAAAGCCCCGTAATTTTTCCGAATTTTTAACTATTTTTAACCCAGCCCTAAAACCTTCGGACATCCTGAAACATATCGAGACGATGTCCGATCGACTCGAAACCAATCCTAAAATGTTCGTTACATCAAATAATTTAAAAGTCATGTTGGAAGTTTCCCAAAATTACCCTTCACGAGCACCCACGAGCGTCTGAAACTTCCTGCGCGTGAAACCCACGCGCGTGAACAGTGTCACCATCATCCTCTGGTCGACCCGGTTCAGACCGGGTTAGACCGGTCTTTGCAACTCGAACTAGCGTGGTCGGTTTTTGTCCAATTCTCACCCATTTTTTGTCCCGATTAATCCATTAGGTTCGTCCATCCCTTTCCTATACATTTACCCAATCAAAACAAGGACTTGGGGTCTGTTTGTTATCTTCCAAATCGAGAAACACAAACTAACTTCTCCCTTCTCTGTTCTTGCTTCTCCGGCCACCATTGGCTATGGTTTCACATCCTAGGAACTCATCTGAACTTCCAAATCATCACTCAATTAATCAAATTGATCGACAACCATTATGTAAAGAATTGCCATGTTCGAATTGAAAGTTACCTCTCACGGTTTTCACGTTCACCGACCACGGCAGGTCTCAATTTCCAGCTCCCTAGCTTCCTAGCCACCTCAGAAACACGCCCTAATTAATCAATTCGATCCTTAGGCCTTGAATCCAATATTCAAGTTCAACCATAAAACAGAGGACTTCCTCGGGCTTTCTCTATTTCCACCGCCGTCCTCCGCCGTCGTGCCTCGTTGTGGTCACCAGGCGTCTCAGCAAAGTTTCCATTCCAGTTTTCCTTTACACCCTATGTAACGACCCGTCCCGAATTCCTAGATTAGATTAGTGACTAATCACGATTAGCGAGGTTAATCCATGATTAGTAGGGCGAAATCGGACGAACGATGCAAAATGACCGTTTTGCCCCTAATCGTGGCAAAACGTTGACTTTTCATTCTGGCGATCAAACAGACTTTGACTGATGACCGTGACGTAGTTCGTGACGTCACGAGTTCATAGACAGGTGGCACGTTCAATTCCGACGTTCGTAGAAGAAGTTATGACGTTGGGAAGTTTAGGGCCATTTTGGTAATTTTAGTTAAAAGGAGCGAAATGTTGACTTTTTGACTGGGATGTCCGATGGCCGAGGGCCAAGGACTATTACGTAGATAAGGACGATACGAAATCCATAGACAGGCGGCACGTCGAATTCGGACGTTCGACGGCGAAGTTACGGTTCACGGAAGTTCAAGTGCACTATTGCACGAATTATGAAACGAGTTAACTTTTGGACTTAGTGGGGGCCCAGATATTTAATGGAGGCCCAATGGATGAGTGACAAGTGTCACCCATCCACTGGACATTCCTTCACATACATGCATCGATCATTCTTTCTTCCAAACACAAAACACTTACCCTATCTCATTTCCTCTCCTTTGTGCAACCCAAAACCAATCCAACCCAACCCCATATGATCACCTATGAGGCCTAGAGAGTGAGTGAGAGACTGAGGAGGTTGCTGGGCGGCCAGAACCGCCGTGGACGGCGGCAAGAAGGAGAAACCCGAGAGGATTTCACGGTTAGCCCATTTTCTCCCTTTAATTCGGTTTTGGCGTTTTGGTTAGTTTTTAATGGTTTTAATGAGTCCATTAGGTTGCTAGGGACATGTTAGGAAGGTTTAAGGAAGCTTGGGATGGCTGGGCAGCCATGGGAGAGTTTTGAAAAACTTGAACCGTTTGGTTCAAAATCGAACCATAGGATTTAGACGTTTTCGGTTGCGTTTAAGGATTGGAATGGATAGAAAACATCAAAATAGGATGAAAAGAACCAAAAAGGAAGAACTAGGATGAAAAATGGGGTGTCTAGGGCTGTGAACCGGTCACGCCGGTTCAGTTGGACTGGCCAAACCAAGTGAACCGGCCATGAACAGTAAAACCGGTCTGCTGGAGGTTAGTGCCGATGAACAGTGTTTTCGACCTTCTAGGGGCTCGTGAGGACGCGTAGTCCATAATTTGGGAAAGTGTTCAACACGGGAAATCTTCTATTCGATGTAGTGAAGATTTTGGGACTGGTCTCGCGTCAATCGGACATCATTTCGATAGTTTTTGGGGTGTCGGAAGTTTTAGGGTCGGTTTAAAAATAGTTAAAAGTTCGGGAAAATTACGGGGCTTCGATGGGAGGTTAATTAAGTAGTTATAAACCTTATATTAAAATTTGAACAGGTTTGGGAGTCCCGGTAATGGTGATTAGCTCAGGGAGCTGTATAGCACGCAAATCGAGGCGGCAGCTCGGACGGTCTGTGAGTGGACCTTGTTTTCTAAATTGGTTCATGCATAAATGTTTATTATATGTTTTAAATACTTGTTTGTGATGCCATGAGTGCATTTGGATGCTTGTGATTTATATGGTTTCACGTATTTCGAGGCGATTTACGTGCTTCCACGTAAATCGAGATTTTCTGGTTTTACTCTGATTTTCCATTCTTATGGTTTTTGAAATAGTTTAATGAAATGGTTTTGGATTTGAAAAGGTAAACTCGGGTTCGAGACCCATTTGCTTTACGGAATCAGGCCGGAGGCCCAGTTGGTTTACAATTCGGACCGGAGGTCCAGTTTCTATGTGGATTCGGGCCTAGCGCCCAATTATGTGTTACAAATGGTTTTTATGGGTCATGACGGTTTATGGCAACCGGCATGAACCCTTGAAATGGATTTACGGGTCATGACGGTTTATGGGAACCGGCATGAACCCATGAAAGGATTTTATGGTTCATGACGGCTTATGGGGGCCGGGCATGAATCCTTGAAAGGTTTCAAGAATGATTTCAAAAGGTTTTTCATATTCCATCCTTTATATATGATTGTCTCCTCCGGGGAGGGTCGTTGGCCTGGGTGGACCCCGGAGTAGTCACGGAGCACTGACTGAGTGGAGTCGCCCCCCGGTTGGGTTCCTTACTCTTAGGATGGACATGGTTCGTTACCTCCAGGGAGGGTCATAGATCTACGGACTTTGACCTGGGTGGACCCTGGAGAGACTTGGGTTTGAGACCCCGGTTAGCACACGTGTAGCTCTATTTTACCGTGACAGGTTCTGGATATGAATATAAGGGATAAACATGATTTAAATTGGTTTGGGAAATTATGTTTTATGATGATAAATGGTTTTGGGCTGAGATCCCACATATGTTTGCTATGTTATGGTTTTCTGTAAATGGTTTTGGGTAGGAGCCTGTAGAACTTGTATTTATAGAATTTGGGGCTGAGACCCTAATGATGGTTGTTTAAACATACGTGTTTGAGTAAATGGTTTTACTATGCATGCATGCTTTTTAGTGGAGGGTATAAAGGTCTTTTATGAAATATGTTTTTATAAATTCTTTATTTTTGTCCACTCACAGTGTTTCTGTTTTTAATACCCTTCAGGTTAGATACGGTGTGAACTGTAGCAGAGATCGAGATATCACATACCTCCTCCGGATCCTGGCGTACTCCGATAGCCCGGGAGGGCAAAGGTCGGAAGTATCCCTTATCTGACACTCCGTGTCAGACGGGAGTAGGGTCATCCCGCGTTAATCCCGGGGGGATTGGGATGAGTCCTGTCAATGTGGTATCAGAGCATAGGATTGCTTATCAGAGCAGGGTTGCTCATGTTACTCTGACTTCCGGAGCGCATTTTGCACGATACTCCGTACGCAGGTCAAGGATGTGATATCTCAAGTGACTACAGTTCGTGGTCAACCTGATTATTGGGATGCCGATACGATAGTTAGTAGGATTGAATCGTGGATTGTTTTGGTTCGGCATTTGATGCCGGGGTTGCCATAGTTCTGTCGGGGTTGACAGTGTGGAGCCCTGCGAATGGTGAACATAGTATTACATTAGAGTTTTGGATCGTGAGACGGTTAGTTGGGATCGTCTTTCATGATGTCATAGGGTCGGTTCCGATGACTGGTTGGGAATTATGACCATCGATGTTCGGATATTGTTGAGTTAAATGGATTTACTGCTCCTGGCAGTTGGCAGTTGGATTCGTGGAATCCTAGTTGGATTGACGATATGATTGGGTTGACATCTTTTTGATGTCAAGACCGCGGGGTCGGTCAGATTATGGATTATACTGCCTTATGCAGTTGGGTTCAGAGTGACCCTGGGTGTGATTGTGGAACCCTACCTTGGGTGTATGGTTCAGAAATGTGAGTTGACGAGTGATTTGACTTGGACGACTATTCGGATTTGGATTCGTTAGTCGGTCTAGTCATGTCAGCTTGTGTTGGGACTGCACTTCGCAGTCGGGGCTGTACTTACCGGTTAAACCTAGTTGGTTATCGTGCTACTCAGTTGTGGTTTGGCGCAACTAAGGTCATGAGCGACCTGGTAGACGACATTGGTTTAGTTGAGTTACGACTGGTTAGTGTTTGGTTGGGCAAGTTATCAGGGTTGGTACTTGTCGATGGAATCCCGGAGTGGGGATACGGAGTAGTTGGTACGAGCGGTTGATTCCGTTGGATGCGGAGTCTGGATATCGAGGTGTTTGGTAGTTAGGTCTGCACGAGTCTGTGGCAGGCGCTACTACTGATAATGGTCGTAGTTACGATTGTTGGGAATCGGTGACGTTCAGGTGACGTTTCCTTTTCTCGTATGCGTTATCAGGGTGACTGTACCCAGAGTTGTTGGGTACGAAGGAGGCAGAGTTTCTCCTATTCGAGCAAAGGTACGGGATCGTCGTTCGGTATGAGCGGAGATCTAGGGTTTTCAGTTTGCACACGGGGTGCTGATACTGATACTGATGTCTGTGTGCCGATGCTGATACTGATACTGGTGTTAGTTGCTGCTACTAGTGTGGATGCCTGTGTGCTGATACTAGTGCAGGTGATAATGCGTTGGTGCTGGTACTGGCGTTGGTGCTAGTGCTGGTGATTGTGATGACGCCGAGTCACATCCGTCGTGATGTGCATATGTTCGGTGTCTGGGGTCCTAGGGTGGATCTCAGATAGAGTTAAATTGGTTAGGAGACACGTGGTTGATGTTCGGGTATGTTGTTTCCAATCTTGTTGGAACTTCGGAATCGCGAGAGGTTGTGATTGAGGTGACGAGTGGAATGCGGGCTTTCCGCATTAGTAATAGGTATTTCGAAGTCGTTTGGGTGACTTCTCAGGTTCTGCCATGGCAGGTTATGCATGTGTGACAGATGATGGTAGACGTTGTTGGTTGCCACTAGTACACTGATCGTGTATTGGTTGATGGAATTGTGATTTGTCTTGGGTCATCAGGTGGAGAGTTTATCACTCCTACTTGAGTGTTTGAGTTGAGGATGATGGGACTGAACTTCTTTTCGAGGTGAATCCCATATGGCTTGTTACTCGAGCGAGTAGGTGTCTGACGAGGTCGGATTTTGTCAGACTTAGTGTTGTGTTGATGCTGGGATTGGCTTCCCTATGAAGTCAACCGAATGTATTGAGCAGGTAACCGATATGTTCGGTTTTGGTACGTCTCGGTAGACGAGAACAATATTTCGAGTTTTGGAATTAGATTGCTGGATGACGATTCATGATTTGATTTTGGAACTTGAAAAAGGATTTCTGGATTTGGGTTTTGGAATCGGATTCTGGGTGACGATTCAGGATTTGATTCTAGAGCTCGACTGTGGATTTTCTTTTATGGATTTGGGTTTGGAATGGTTATTCCAAATGCTAGCTTACGGAATAATGATTTCAGATTCGAATTTGGACATGATTATGGATATGATTTCTGGGTTTGGATTCGGGATTTCTTACGAAATTGCGGATTCGAATTCAGATTTGGAAACGGATGATGGGTTGGAGTTTCGATTTGTCTAATGCTGGATTGGACAAGTGAACTCCATAATTGAAACGTGATTGGCTATGACATAAGTGGTTATAGACTGATTGATGGGTAGGTGTACGTACCTGGTACATAATTCGAGGTACAATACTGGGCATGCTTGTGGTGCCTAGTGACGGTATATAGGTTATACCGGTAGTACATTGGTGAATGTGTTGGTAGTCGGCTTAGTTCCGATACCATCGGATTAGTCGAGGTGGAGGACTGGACATTGGATACTGTGTGTTGGGTCACGGTATTTCTGATGGGTCTAGTTACACACAGGTTGAGTGAGTTGGCGGTTAGTATAACCACAAGTGGGTATAGTGTCAGTTGTCGACTGACGGTTGTCAAGTGGTGACAGTTTGTCGGAGGTGTCAACGTAGATCGTTGAGTTCGGTTTGGTGACTCCCAGTGGGAGCAGACGTCAGGATAGGTTAGAGATTGAGGAAGGAACCGTAGAGTTGTTTATGTCAGCGAAAGGGTAGATCTGACAAGTGGTGTCAGTTCGGAGCGTACGACTTCTGTCATTCGACGTGATCGAATGTAGTCGATACGACGTTAGTGTTAATGGTACGTCTGGTTACAGACGAGTATCGTTCTGGTTAGTGGGTGTACGAGTGTACACGAGTTTCGAGGTCGATTCTACTTTCCACGGGGTGGATGTGGAATCAAGATAATTGGAGTTTCGAGAACGAAACTAATTAAGGAGGGAAGAACGACTAGAATTAGGTCGGTTGGAATTTCGAGGGCGAAATTAATTAAGGAGGGAAGGTTGTAACGACCCGTCCCGAATTCCTAGATTAGATTAGTGACTAATCACGATTAGGGAGGTTAATCCGTGATTAGTAGGGCGAAATCGAACGAACGATGCAAAATGACCGTTTTGCCCCTAATCGTGGCAAAATGTTGACTTTTCATTATGCGGTCAAACAGACTTTGACCAATGACCGTGACATAGTTCGTGACGTCACGAGTTCATAGACAGGTGGCACGTTCAATTCCGACGTTCGTAGAAGAAGTTATGACGTTGGGAAGTTTAGGGGCATTTTGGTAATTTTAGTTAAAAGGAGCGAAATGTTGACTTTTTGACTGGGATGTCCGATGGCCGAGGGCAAAGGACTATTACGTAGATAAGGACGATACGAATCGATAGACAGGCGGCACGTCGAATTCGGACGTTCGACGACGAAGTTACGGTTCACGGAAGTTCAAGTGCACTATTGCACGAATTACGAAACGAGTTAACTTTTGGACTTAGTGGGGTCCCAGATATTTAATGGAGGCCCAATGGATGAGTGACAAGTGTCACCCATCCACTGGACATTCCTTCACATACATGCATCGATCATTCTTTCTTCCAAACACAAAACACTTACCCGATCTCATTTCCTCTCCTTTGTGCAACCCAAAACCAATCCAACCCAACACCATATGATCACCCATGAAGCCTAGAGAGTGAGTGAGAGACTGAGGAGGTTGCTGGGCGGCCAGAACCGCCGTGGACGGTGGCAAGAAGGAGAAACCCGAGAGGATTCCACGGTTAGCCCATTTTCTCCCTTTAATTCGGTTTTGGCGTTTTGGTTAGTTTTTAATGGTTTTAATGAGTCCATTAGGTTGCTAGGGACATGTTAGGAAGGTTTAAGGAAGCTTGGGATGGCTGGGCAGCCATGGGAGAGTTTTGAAAAACTTGAACCGTTTGGTTCAAAATCGAACCATAGGATTTAGACGTTTTCGGTTGCGTTTAAGGATTGGAATGGATAGAAAACATCAAAATAGGATGAAAGGAACCAAAAAGGAAGAACTAGGATGAAAAATGGGGTGTCTAGGGCTGTGAACCGGTCACGTCGGTTCAGTTGGACCGGCCAAACCAGGTGAACCGGCCATGAACAGTAAAACCGGTCTGCTGGAGGTTAGTGCCGATGAACAGTGTTTTCAACCTTCTAGGGGCTCGTGAGGACGTGTAGTCTATAATTTGGGAAAGTGTTCAACATGGAAAATCTTCTATTCGATGTAAGGAAGATTTTGGGACAGGTCTCGCGTCAATCGGACATCGTTTCGATAGTTTTGGGGTGTCGGAAGTTTTAGGGTCGGTTTAAAAATAGTTAAAAGTTCGGGAAAATTACGGGGCTTTGATGGGAGGTTAATTAAGTAGTTATAAACCTTCTATTAAAATTTGAATAGGTTTGGGAGTCCCGGTAATGGTGATCGGCTCAGGGAGCCGTATAGCACGCAAATCGAGGCGGCAGCTCGAACGGTCTGTGAGTGGACCTTGTTTTCTAAATTGGTGCATGCATAAATGTTTATTATATTTTTAAATACTTGTTTGTGATGCCATGAGTGCATTTGGATGCTTATGATTTATATGGTTTCACGTATTTCGAGGCGATTTACGTGCTTCCACGTAAATCGAGATTTTCTGGTTTTACTCTGATTTTCCATTCTTATGGTTTTTGAAATAGTTTAATGAAATGGTTTTGGATTTGAAAAGGTAAACTCGGGTTCGAGACCCATTTGCTTTACGGAATCAGGCCGGAGGCCTAGTTGGTTTACAATTCGGACCGGAGGTCCAGTTTCTGTGTGGATTCGGGCCTAGCGCCCAATTATGTGTTACAAATGGTTTTTATGGGTCATGACGGTTTATGGGAACCATCATGAACCCTTGAAATGGATTTACGGGTCATGAAGGTGTATGGGAACCGGCATGAACCCATGAAAGGATTTTATGGTTCATGACGGCTTATGGGGGCCGGGCATGAATCCTTGAAAGGTTTCAAGAATGATTTCAAAAGGTTTTTCATATTCCATCCTTTATATATGATTGTCTCCTCCGGGGAGGGTCGTTGGCCTGGGTGGACCCCGGAGTAGTCACGGAGCACTGACTGAGTGGAGTCGCCCCCCAGTTGGGTTCCTTACTCTTAGGATGGGCATGGTTCGTTACCTCCAGGGAGGGTCATAGATCTACGGACTTTGACCTGGGTGGACCCTAGAGAGACTTGGGTTTGAGACCCCAGTTAGCACACGTGTAGCTCTATTTTACCTTGACAGGTTCTGGATATGAATATAAGGGATAAACATGATTTAAATTGGTTTGGGAAATTATGTTTTATGATGATAAATGGTTTTGGGCTGAGATCCCACATATGTTTACTATGTTATGGTTTTCTGTAAATGGTTTTGGGTAGGAGCCCGTAGAACTTGTATTTATAGAATTTGGGGCTGAGACCCTAATGATGGTTGTTTAAACATACGTGTTTGAGTAAATGGTTTTACTATGCATGCATGCTTTTTAGTGGAGGGTATAAAGGTCTTTTATGAAATATGTTTTTATAAATTCTTTATTTTTGTCCACTCACAGTGTTTCTGTTTTTAGTACCCTTCAGGTTGGATACGGTGTGAACTGTAGCAGAGATCGAGATATCACATACTTCCTCCGGATCCTGGCGTACTCTGATAGCCCGGGAGGGCAAAGGTCGGAAGTATCCCTTGTCTGACACTCTGTGTCAGACGGGAGCAGGGTCATCCCGCGTTAATCCCGGGGAAATTGGGATGGGTCCTGTCACCCTAACACCATCTGATCAGGTTTGGGAGGTTTGGGATTCCATGATCAACTTTGTCCCTGTTTTTCTACGGTTTTCATTCTAATATCGTGCATAAAATCAATTCTGTTTTTAAAACGTGTGTGAGAAATGGTGAGGGCTTCTACCACCATCCAGAAGAGGCCAGGTGTCCTAAATCCTGTGGCCATATACCCTGATGCAGCCAAGTGTCCTCTGATCACTGGGCACAAATCCCCATATAAGTCAAATGACCATTTTACTTTTATTCCACAAATTACCATTTTGCCCTTCATTTATCTAGACCCGTAACTAAACCGTCCGACGTCCGATGATGGCGTGCCGCCTGTCATTGTACTCAGGACATCGAGACCTTCCTAACGGTCCTCGAATTGCGTGCAAAGTTTTTGTCTTGTAAAAAGTCAAAAAATTCCCTCTTTTTATCTTAATTACGAAAATGCCCTCGAACTTCTGAACGTCATAACTTTTTCTTCGGATGTCGGAATCGGACATGCCACCTGTCTTTGAACTCGTGACGTCCCGAACTACGTAACGGTCATCGGTCAAAGTCCATTTGACCTCCCAAACGAAAAGTCAACATTTCTTTCCCATTCTAGGGGCAAAATCGTCATTTCGCACCGTCTGTTCAAAATCACTCAACTAATCACCGATTAACTTTACTAATCCGTCATTAACCACTAATCTATTCCCGGTTTCCGGGACGGGTCGTTACAATCTACCCCGCTTAAAGAATTTCATCCCCAAAATTTCGAATCTCGTACTTCCGTAAGTAACTAGGGGAATCCAACTGATCTCACACCTGGGTCTCCTACCCTTGTGTCTAGCACCTGCCAAATCAACTTATCCTTACAGTTCCCAACTGTCACTACTTCTTTGTCAAAGAAATCAACTCAACCAACTTCCAATCCATCTCGTAATCCATTGATTTTTCTCTGAGGTCAACACTGTTCAACTCGTAACTGCGGTACCTCGAACAATGCACCAGCGGACACTCACGCCTCAACTAACACTCGTTCGTGTCGCACGACTACTAGTCATATCAACCCATGATCACACATCTCAATATCAGGGTCCTACCAGCCACTTATGGCTCTGAGCATCCAGCTAATGTCAGAATTGACTCCTGCCATGACCAATCAAACACTTAGGATCACCCTGATCCAGTCCACATCTCAATCATTTAATCACATCAAAACGGTACGAATTCACCAAGACAACTAACAACATCATAGTGTACCCGTCACCCTCTCAGTGTTTCTCCAGGGCACACAAACATCCTCGTAACCATACGGATTACCACCTGACCACGGGTCAAACACGCTTCACCTTTAAAGCCCATCAGTCGATCCTACCTCTAGATTGAACTACACGTCTTCCGGGAAAGTTCAACTCAAATCCCTTCCAAATCTCCTGGTCTCCTTGGTCTCCCGACCAATATGAGCTCCAAGTACATCTCAACTACGTACACAGGGCAGACCCAGCACTAACTCCAAAACCAAAACCCAAACGTAGGCAAGACGGACCACACACGTCCTGCACAACTCCAAGACGGTCAAGATATCCAACCTATGTCTCACATACGATCCTCGTGATCCACAAAAACTCGAACCTGAGCTAGAAACGATCTAATACTGATCCACTCACTCCTAAGTGGATCCTACCTCCTGGCTCACTACTTTGCCTCTTCACTTCCCACAAATGATCAGACCACCACGTCAGATCAAATCGATAAAGTACTCAACACATCTGAAGGCACGTCTAGATTGTGGGTTCTCTTCAATAACCTCATATCGATAAGTTATAGTCACTCCTTCTCCGCTTCCTTCGGTCATCCTTCGACGGAACACAAAATGGTCCTCGACCATGTCATCACAAGTCCTTCTACCTTAACCTGTCTTAACACCATCCCCCGACACTCGCCACACTGGCCACTCCCGGCGTCACCTCATATTCTCTTCCTCCTGAACACATCCACACGTGTCCACGATCAAGGGGGGTCATAACTCCGGAAGTTCCTTTAATAAGTCATCCGAATCGACTCCAGAGTATACTTCACTCATCATATAACATCAACTCGGAATCAACATAACACCTCGGCCTCCTGAGTCCTGATCCTCAAGTTCATCAATCACCAATCTCAAGATGTCACCAAGCACGGGCCTCGGTAACACCCAAATGCCAACCTCAGCGTCTCTAACACCGCCGGATGAGTCCATGAGATCAAACTCACGGATGGTCAAACCTGACCACACCAACCGAGCCCGATCCAACACGAAGCATAGGTCCACTGCGCTCCCGCTGCGCTACTCTGATCAAATCAACGGCATACTGACCGTTTGTACCGAACAAGACCTGCCTATGTTCGTCACGTCTTCCAGCCACCAGCATCTCACCTCTGGTCACAACCTCAACTCACGAGGTTCCTATCGTACCATTACACGCCTCCCGGCTCATGGCACATCATCCTCAATCTCATGCTCATAGCACACCAGTGCCGAATTTCAACTCGCACCGAGCCAAAACCCTCACTCTATGCCCGGGTCGGGGAACCTGACATCCTTCGTCAGCCACAACTCTGAGAAGCTCACAGCCAACCAAAAGCCGCAATCACACTGGGGTCATCCAGAGTCATCCACCAACCACCCGCTACCTCGGCTGCACCTAGCAGCGCTGTCTCTAATCCGGCTGTAAATCGGCCTAGGCCACAACGACTATTTTACCACAACCCCAACTCACAGTTTCCAAACTAAACACTTACTCTGGGGTTTCTTACTCAGGTACTCACAATCCAAACCAGTCATCCCACGGGGTTCCTCAAATCATCCTCTGCATACAGGTTATCCTAAACCCGCGACAACCACTAGTTCACTACAACCTTACCACTCGGGTCGTCACACCCGACTAAGACCATCCCTTATCGTAAATCCACACACCAACATCAACCAGTATCCAATACTAGGGGAATTCTCTCAAATCCATAAAGTAGTTATTTGTACCCCGCCACTCAAGGCATAAGGCTACCCGTAGCTGCACAAATCCAAGCTCAACCCAACTAACCAAAAGTCACCAATCCATACTATCGACATCTAATCGCCATTCGGCCCAACAGGCCACCGTCAACTGGCCTCCTCGGCCCACGTATACCACTAGTTCAATAGGCTACTATCGGACCAACAGACCGACCAGCCTACTCAATCGTAGCTCACCGGCTACCATCCAGGTTAATGTCGCTGACATAACTCCAACCCTAAGGGCCGACCATCGGGCAAATCCAGTGCCAAACACGCTAACTGTTCCGGCCCTAAGCCTACATATATCTCACCACACTCCGCGTATTGGGAAACAAATCACCCAGTTGCTTATACCTACCACCGCGTATCGAGCGACTATCACCCAAGCACTAACAATCACCGCTAACTAACCACTAACAAACGTACTGTCACTATCACATCCAGGTTGATGGCGGGATGTTCTTCATCGAAACATCAGATCCACAGTAGTATCACACCACCCAAGTCGACGAACCAACGACTCTAGGAACTAAACCTCGCACAGAACACACGAAACCTGCTCTGATACCAAATTGTTAGAACCCGCCCCCAATCCCCCTGGATTAAGGGCTAAATCTGTAACTACCCGTCCCAAATTCCTAGATTAGATTAGTGACTAATCACGATTAGTGAGGTTAATCGGTGATTAGTTAGGCGAAATCGGACGAACAATGCGAAATGACCGTTTTGCTCCTAGTCGTGGCAAAATGTTGACTTTTCATTCGGGCGGTCAAATGAACTTTGACCGATGACCGTGACGTAGTTCGTGACGTCACGAGTTCATAGACAGGTGGCATGTTCAATTCCGACGTTCGAGGAGGAAGTTATGACGTTCGGAAGCCCAAGGGCATTTTGGTAATTAGGGTGAATAGGAGGTTAAATGTTGACTTTTTGACCGGGAGGTCCAATGGCCGAGGGCCAAAGACCTTTACGTAGATAAGGACGATACGAATTCGTAGACAGGCGGCACGTCGAATTCGGACGTTCGACGACGAAGTTACGGTTCACGGAAGTTCAAGTGCATTATTGCACGAATTACGAAACGAGTTAACTTTTGGACTTTAGTGGGCCCCAGATATTTAAGGGAGGCCCAATGGATGAGTGACAAGTGTCACCCATCCACATGCCCTCTCTTTTCCTTCATGCTCCGTGCATTTCTTTCTCCATTTCAAACACACAAAAACACAACCCGATCTCACCCATTTTCCTCCCATCCGTGCAACCCAAAACCCATCCACTCTTCACCCATGACCATGCAGAGGACCAGGGAGACTGAGGAGGTTGCTGGACAGCCAGAACCGCCGTCCATGGCGGCGAGGGGAGGAGGAACCCGTGAGGTTCACCGTTAGTCCATTTTGACCCATTTTTCCATTTTTGTTGTTATGGTTGGTTTTTAATGGTTTTAATGAGTCCATTAGGTTGCTAGGGACATGTTAGGAAGGTTTAAGGAAGCTTGGGATGGCAGGGCAGCCATGGGTGCAGTTTTGGAAACTTGAACCGTTTGGTTCAAAATCGAACCATAGGATTTAGACGTTTTCGGTTGCGTTTAAGGATTGGAATGGATAGAAAACATCAAAATAGGATGAAAGGAACCAAAAAGGAAGAACTAGGATGAAAAATGGGGTGTCTAGGGCTGTGAACCGGTCACGCTGGTCCAGTTGGACCAGCCAAACCAGGTGAACCGGCCATGAACAGTAAAACCGGTCTGCTGGAGGTTAGTGCCGATGAACAGTATTTTCGACCTTCTAGGGGCTCATGAGGACGCGTGGACCATAATTTGGGAAAGTGTTCAACACGGGAAATCTTCTATTCGATGTAACGAAGATTTTGGGACTAGTCTCGCGTCAATTGGACATCGTTTCGATAGTTTTCGTGGTGTCGGAAGTTTTAGGGTCGGTTTAAAAATAGTTAAAAGTTTGAAAAAATTACGGGGCTTTGATGGGAGGTTAATTAAGTAGTTATTAACCTTCTATTAAAATTCAGACAGGTTTGGGAGTCCCAGTAATGGTGATCGGCTCGGGGAGCCGAATGGCACGCAAATCGAGGCGGTGGCTCGGACGGTCTATTAGTGGACCTTGTTTTCTAAATTGGTGCATGCATAAATGTTTATTATATGTTTTAAATACTTGTTTGTGATGCCATGAGTGCATTTGGATGTGTGGTTACGTATAGGCACGTATTTCGAGGTTTCGGCCCTATACAGTTCCTATACGGGGCTGTATGTCTTTATTGGTCTAAATGAAATGGTTTTGGATTTCTAAATGGATTATGAATATGATTTTATGATGCTGATTTTGATGCTTGTGAATTATATGGTTTCACGTATTTCGAGGCGATTTACGTGCTTGCACGTAAATCGAGGTTTTTCGGTTTTACACTGTTTTTCCATTCTTGTGGTTTTGGATATGATTTCATGAAATGATTTTGGATTTGAAAAGGTAATTCTCGGACTTGGGGTCCATTTGATTTATGGAATCGGGCCAGAGGCCCAATTGGTTTACAATTCGGACCGAGGGCCCTGTTTCTATGTGGATTCGGGCCTAGGGCCCAGTTATGTGTTACAAATGGTTTTTATGGGTCATGACGGTTTATGGGAACCGGAATGAACCCTTGAAATGGTTTTTATGGTTCATGACGGTTTATGAGAACCGGCATGAACCCTTGAAATGGATTTACGGGTTATGACGGTTTATGGGAACAGGCATGAACCCTCGGAAAGGATTTTATGGATTATGACGGCTTATGGGGGCCGGGCATGAATCCTGGAAAGATTTAAAGAATGATTTCAAAAGGTTTTTCATATTCCATCCTTTATATATGATTGTCTCCTCAGGGGAGGGTCGTTGGCCTGGGTGGACCCCGGAGTAGTCACGGAGCACTGACTGAGTGGAGTCGCCCCCCAGTTGGGTTCCTTACTCTCAGGATGGGCATGGTTCGTTACCTCCAGGGAGGGTCATAGATCTACGGACTTTGACCTGGGTGGACCCTGGAGAAACTTGGGTTTGAGACCCCGGTTAGCACACGTGTAGCTCTATTTTACCGTGACAGGTTCTGGATATGAATATAAGTGATAAACATGATTTCAAATGGTTTGGGAAATTGTGTTTATAATGATAAATGGATTTTGGGCTGAGATCCCACATATGTTTACTATGTTTTGGTTTTCTGTAAATGGTTTTGGGCAGGAGCCCGTATGACTTATATTTACAGAATTTGGGGCTGAGACCCTAATTATGGATGTTTTAAACATGTATGATTGGATAAATGGTTTTACTATGCATGCATGCTTTTTAGTGGAGGGTATAAAGGTCTTTGATGAAATGTTTTTATAAACTCTTTATTTTTGTCCATTCACAGTCTTTCTGTTTTTAATACCCTTCAGGTTGACATCGGATGTGGACTGTAGCAGAGACCGAGATATCACATACCTCATCCGGATCCTGGCGTACTCTGATAGCCCGGGAGGGCAAAGGTCGGAAATATCCCTTGTCTGACACTTCGTGTCAGACGGGAGCAGGGTCATCCGCACTAATCCCGGGGGGATTGGGATGGGTTCTGTCAAAATCCTACTCCCGTCTAACTTACGCATAACACGAAGGCTAAACTAATGTCCAACCTCCATGTGACATGTAAGTCGGACAAGGGATCCTCAATCCAACCGTCCTAAAATTATCCGGACTTCCCAGAGTGCACCGAAACTACTGTGGATCGCGGGTGTTATGTCTCCGTCACTCTCGACCAACAGCCAGCACCGCAAAGACCTGGAGGGTATTGAAAACATGAAAAGACTGTGAGTGGACAAAAATAAGGATACGTTTATAAAATAGTTTATCAGAAAAATACATTTTTACCCTCCACGCAAAAACCAATGCATGCATATCAATTCATGTTATGAAGCCGTTCATAATAACGCCCAAACTACGCATTAAATTAAACACGTAATTCGGGTGTTATGCAATTTAAACCCTTTTTGTGTAATTGTAGTATTGGTAAATAAAGATCGTTCTTAACCGGGGAAATTAGGGAACATTAATAATATGTTAGTGAGATAAAATAATGAATAATCAAAGAATAATGAATTAAAGAATAATTAAATAATAAAGAATTAAAGAATAAATGAATTAAAGATTAAACTAATTAAAGAGTTAATGAAATAAAGAATAAAAGAATAAAAGAATAAAGAATTAAATAATAAAAGAATAAAGAATTAGATGGGGGGTTTGAATGATTGTAATTATAAAATAAAGTAAATAAGTAAAAACAATTAAGAACTTAATTTTACTTCTACTTTAACTTTTGTGCAAGTGAACTTTCTTCAAACACATATTTTTACCAACACTCTAACATCATGCTCATATTGAACCAATCACGAAATCCTACCTTAATCATCTCAAATACATGCATACGTTTTTCAATATTACAAATGCACCGAACAGTGGTCATAAACACTTATAATACGATTCACCTTATGTTATTGATTTCAATGTGTGTCAAACATTTAAATCTCTTCAACCCTATTCTAAGTGCACCGAACAACGGTCATAAACACTTAGCGTTAAATTGAAGGTTAAGCGCTAAAACATATGAAGTAAATGAAATTCAAAAAGTAAAACACATGGAGATTGTATTCACATTTACAAATGTTAGAAAGAAAATACCAACACATATATTGAATTATAAGTAAACCGAAACAATAACAAGAATTTTAGTATAGGGGAGAAAGTTACACTTTCGGAATCCAAGAACAGCTTGTGATTCCGAAAGTGGATGGAAACAATGGAATGTTATTTATAAAGAACACCGAACATCGGCTAGAACCTTATGAAGATGGAGGATAAAACATAAGAATTCGGACTTAAATTCTAGAATTATTTCGGAAATACTCGGCCTAGGTATTTCTTAAGGAAAGCATACAAATGTATTTAAGAGCCCTCAAAGAAAAATCACAAGAACATAGTAAAGAAGAAATGAAATTAAGAAATAACATAAATTAAGAACAAGTATTAAAAGAAAGCTAATTAAATAACAAATCTACAAGAAGCTAAAATGGTCCCCAAAAATAAAGAATAAAAAGAAAGAAGATGAACTAAAAGAAGACAAACTAGAGAGAAAATAAGAGAACCTAAACTAAAGAGAGAAACAAAATGGGAAAAATGGGGACCTTTGTTACGTGAATTGAACCCCTGTTTATAGGGAGAAAAAACTAACAAAAATAAAATAAAAATTACAATAAAAATAATTAAAAGTGAAATGATGAATAATGATGAATAATGATGAAATTAGGGATGGATTAGGGCTGAAAAATCTGATTTTCTGATGTAAAATAAGGTAGGTTGGAGTGGGTTGGTGCTGTTGTAGGTGGTTGGGCTTCAGAGAGATGTAGGCCGAGCAGGTGGTAGGTGGGCTGGCGCATTAGGGTTGGGAACGGGCCAGGCGTGCAGTGCAGTTGGTGGCAGCAGGCTTGCATGATGGGCTGGCGCAGGCGTACGGGCTGGAGCACCAGGTGGGCTGCGCGTCGCGCGGGCCTGGCGTGATGGAGCGGGCTGAAGGATTTGGCGCGGTGCATGCGGGTTGGATCAATGCACATGGGCTGGTGCGCGCAAGGCCTGGGCCGGAAAATAAATGGGCTGCAACAATTATTTGGGCGGACGCTTTTGTAATTAATTAAATTGGGCTGGCATTGAATCTGGGCTACAAAATAACAGAAAAAGGGCTCAAATTAAAAATTGAATTTGGGGTTAATAATAATAGATAATTTAATCGAATTTTGTCCATAATTTCTTCGTTATAAATCCGATCGAGACGATTCTTTCGCCAAAACGCTCCAAATTACAAATTTTATTTAATTAAACAAACAAATCCCAAAATAAATTATTTTCTCTAATTATTTATTATTTTAATATTAAAAGCTAAGTATAAAGGGTATAAAATAATATAAAATAATACTTATTTGAGGACCTATCAGTTCATATCAAAAACCATCATTGAAAACTATTATTGGAAAACCCGAATCAAATTCCTCATTCAAATCCAGGGCCTCAGCCCAAAAAACCACAAATCAATCTCAAAGTACGGGAACTCGGTCCCAAAACTCATCAAATCCAAGTCATCCGGGCCACTGCCTAAAACATCTGAAAACGAATGAAAAACATCAATCATGCGAGTTTGCTGGATCTCAAGTGCGTCCGAGTCTTTAAACTTAAAACCATGCACAATAATCAGGCCTTCCCGGGATATCAACGAGTCTTTAAACTCAAAACACAATCACAGGCCTCGGGGGGTATCATATCCGAGTCTTTAAACTCAAAACATATACCTAGTCTTTAAACTCAAAACATATCAATCCAGGGCCCTCCCCCCATCAATCCACCGAGTCTTTAAACTCAAAACCAGATCCAGCGGTTTTTCTTTACTTTCCGGGTCTTTAAACCCAAAACTATTTTTCAATCAACAGTGAAAACCATAGAAAATCCTTATCCGAATTTGCGACAATGATTCCGTAAGCTAGCATCCAAAACCATCATCCCGAACCCAAATCCAGATTTCCTTTCCAAGTCTCAAAACCAAATTCGAAATCTCATTTCCGAAATCCAGTTTCAAAACCGAAATCTCGTATATCGAAATCTCATGAATACGGCTCCAAGCCCGAAATTACTTTTCCGAAATCCATTTCAAATCCTTGAAATCAAATCATATTTCAAATCTCGAAATCAAATCATTAAAACCATAATCAAATCACAATATCATTTGAAATCTCGTCAAATGTGCAAATACGTCAATTTCTCGAAATACGTGCAAAATCGTAAATCTTCAAGATCATAATCAAATCATGGAAATCACGTATAGAAAACATATAAAAACATATATGCATGCTTCATAAGTTAGAAAGCAAATTCCACTCACAGACTGTTTCGCCGCTGCCTCGATACGAGTGCACTTACGCCGTTCTCGGCTAGTCTACTATCCTCTGCTTTCCCGAACCTGTTCAAAACCCATAATAAGGTCACTAGCTACCTCATAAAACTCATACTAAAGCTCCGTAATTTTCCTGAATTTTTAACTATTTTTAACCGAGCCCTAAAACCTTCGGACATCCCGAACCATATCGAGACGATATCCGATCGACTCGAAACCAATCCCAAAATGTTCGTTAAATCGAATAATTTAAAAGTCATGTTGGAAGATTCCCTAAATTACCCTTCACGCCCCCCCCCCCCCCCCCACGCGCGTTTGAAACTTCCTGCGCGTGAAACCCACACGCGTGAATAGTGTCACCATCATCCTCTGGTCGATCCGGTTCATACCAGGTCAGACTAGTCTCTGTAACTCGAACTGACGTGGCCGATTTTTGTCCAATTCTCACCCATTTTTAGTCCCGATTAATCCATTAGGTTCGTCCATCCCTTTCCTATACATTTA
Source organism: Prinsepia uniflora (assembly GCA_032719365.1). Taxonomy (NCBI): domain Eukaryota; kingdom Viridiplantae; phylum Streptophyta; class Magnoliopsida; order Rosales; family Rosaceae; genus Prinsepia; species Prinsepia uniflora. Next base: position 46,136,776 of record CM064866.1, on the reverse strand, counting down.
CACAATCAAAATAAGGACTTGGGGTCTGTTTGTTACCTTCCAAATCGAGAAACACAAACTAACTTCTCTCTTCTTTGTTCTTGCTTCTCCGACCACCATTGGCTATGGTTTCACGTCCTAGGAACTCACCTGAACTTCCAAATCATCACTCAATTAATCAAATAGATCAACTGTAACAACCCGTCCCGAGAGCCGGGATAAGTAGAGTGGTTAAGGTGTGATTAGTGAGGTTAATCGGCGGTTAGGTGGTCCCGATAGGTCTGTAAGTGTAGAATGACGATTTTGCCCCTAGTTCGAGCAAAAACGTTGACTTTTAGTTTGGGAGGTCCGATGGACTTTGACCAGTGACCAGGACGTAGTTTAGGACGTCACGAATCCATAGGTAGGTGGCACGCCTGATTCAGACCTCCGAGGAGGAAGTTGTGATGTTCGGAAGGTTGAGAGCCTAACCGTAATTTTGGTAACATAGGGGGGAATAGTTGACTTTTTGTAGACTCGGGTTTTGGTACGTTGACCTAGGATGGTTAGATAGTTCTTCTCGTCCTGAGTTCGATGACAGGCGGCACGTATTCATCGGACTTACGAGGTGTGAGATATGGGTCTAGGAAGTTAGTGGCAAAACCGTAAATATAAGTTAAAAAGAAAGGTAATTTGGTCTTTCTGCACATTGGGATTTGTGCAGAAAGAAGGGAATGGACGGCTGAGATTGGGCCATGTGGGAGTGTGTGGAGTGGATTGTGACATGTGGCAGGTGTGTAGAGGATTCTGGTGGAATCCTGTACATACACGGCCCAAATAATTGGGGTGCAGCCGTGCCCGTGTTCTTGCTTGTACGCAGAAGGAAACAGAAACAGAGGGTGAGGAATTGGGAGCAATTGAGCGACTCAGTGCAAGGGGGGAGTGAAGAGTGCTTGTGAGCGTGACAGAGTCCTGTTGATCGTGGTTTGGGGGAGGAATCTTGCACGGCGGCACGGTGGTGGTGCGGCGAAGGTTTGAGGAAACAGGGAGGTTGTGAGTTCGTGGTGGTGGCTACACCGTGTGGTGGCTCAAACCACGACCGTGGGAAGTTCAGGAGGTTGCAGGGGATCCAATGAGCACCGTGGCACGCGGCGGTGCGCACGACGGAGACGCAATCGAAAGGTGAGATCTCTTGCTCTGTTTTTCCCGTGAAGTTCAATTTGAAAGTCGTGAGGCTGGGCTTAGAATCGAGAGGAATGGAGGTCAGGGTGAGGTTCAGGAGGGTCCTAGGTGTCGACTAGGATGGTCGCCGTGACGGGGGTGTACACGGCGGAGCTCAGACGACAGGCACTCTGGTGCTCTGTTTTGCCGTGATGTTCAAAGCCAAAGTCGTCGAGGTTGGGGCTGAGTCGAAGGTCTAAGGGTGTTGGTTTAGGTTCAGTAAGGTCTTAGGAAGGGTCTGGGACAATCACCGTGACGGGAAGTGACCGGAGTGGCTGGATCGTGAAACAGGGGGAGTTTGGCCGTCTGGTTCGAGCTTAAGTCGACGGGATTGGGGCGGTGTCGAGGTCTGAGGAGCTGGGGAAGGGATAGATTGGAACTGGACGAAGCTTTAGGTGAAGAAAGGGAGAGAAATCGTGCAGGCACGGCGGTGAACCGTGCTCGCCGGTCTGAGTTGCAGACCACTGTGCAGAACCGGGTTCGATCGAGGTAGACGGTGCACTGTAGCAGCGCGTGAGGGCCACGCGCAGCCACTTTGGGCGGCGCGTGGGGGCGCGTGCGGCGGAGATGGGGAAAACGGTCAACCTGGTTTTTGGTCTAGGAGTTATGGTGAGTCCAATGGAATTGGTTTCGGGTTGTCCGGAAGTCGTTTGAGATTAGTTCCGCGAGGGTGAAAGTTTAGGGTTCCGGTTCGTTACGTTTAGGATTCGGGGAATTTTGAGGGAATTTAGGTGAACTTTTGTGAACGTGTTAGTGACGTAATTTGGTGATTGTTGACAGGATCGGGATTTCCCGAGGAAGCCGAGGAACGTGCTGGACGTTCAGGACGTGAGTAAGACTCAGTACTGTGAGTGGACCCCTTCTTTAAACTCGAGCATGCATAACTGTTTTCCATAATTGTTTTATGATTTTGATTATGATTCTATGTTTATTGACTATGTTTGGTTGGTTTTACGTTATTGCACGTTTTACGAGAAATGTCGATTTCTGAGTAAAATGCCAGGGTTTTGGGATTTTTAAAGGATAACTAGTTTGATTGTTTACAAAGGGATTTTGAAACATGATTTAGTAATTAAATGATTTTCGGAAAGCGGAATTTGGATTTAAAGTTGGAAAGTGGATTCCGGATTTGGGTTCGGAATGACGGTTCTGGATGCCGGAAGGGTATCGGACCAGTGATTTCGGATTCGGGTTTGGATGTGGATTGGTAAATGGTTTTCAAATGGTTTTGGGATTGGATTTACTGGATCTGGATATTGGGTTTAAAGACCCGGATATATGTGACGGGGGACCGGCCGGATTGGGTTTAAAGACCCGGATTGAGTTTAAAGACTCGGATATATTGATTTCCCCCGTAGGCCTTGAGTTTAAAGACTCGGGAGTTTAAAAACTCGGATATGATTAAGGGCTGGATTGTGTTTAAAGACTCGGGAGTTTAAAGACTCGGATAGGTCCAGTAGGTTTGATCAGAAAATGATGATTTCATGTTCATGATTTATGATACGGTTTGAGAATTCACATGCTCTGGTTTTTCTAACTGTTTATAGTGTTTCTGTTTCTTATGATGTTTTGTGAGAATTGAGTTAGAACTGTGTTATTAACTGTTGGTTATGCATGTGGTTTTCAAAACGGAGGGTTAAAGTCGGTTTTCTGATAAATGGTTTTAGAACATTTCTTTCATTATGGTCCACTCACATTTTCTGTTTTAAATTGCCCTCCAGGTTGTGGAGCGAGTGCGGGGTCTTGACGTCGAGGAAGAGTCCGAGGCATAGACGTGAGGGATCCTGGAATAGTTTAAAGTCTTCCGTGTGCGTGTACTTACTTGGTTTTTATTTTCCTTGTATTTTCGTACTATGCTCTGTAAACGATAACTTTGGGATATTTTGTTTAATTACTCCTGCGTCTGACTGGGTTGAGTGAGTTTTACTTGGGTGTTGTGTCGGGGAGTCAGACGGGAGCGGGATTTACCTCGGGTTTCGGGGTGAAACTGGGGTGGGTCCTGACATCGACAACCATTAATTAAATAATTGCCATGTTCGAATTGAAAGTTACCTCTCACGGTTTTCACGTCCACCGACCACGGCAGGTCTCAATTTCCAGCTCCCTAGCTTCCTAGCCACCTCAGAAACACACCCTAATTAATCAATTCGATCCTTAGGCCTTGAATCCAATCTTCAAGTTCAACCATAAAACAGAGGACTTCCTCGGGTTTTCTCTATTTCCACCGCCGTCCTCTGCCATCGTGCCTTGCTGTGGTCACCAGGCGTCTCAGCAAAGTTTCCTTTCCAGTTTTCCTTTACACCCTAACACCATCTGATCAGGTTTGGGAGGGTTGGGATTCCATGATCAGCTCTGTCCCTGTTTTTCTACGGTTTTCATTCTAATATCGTGCATAAAATCAATTCTGTTTTTAAAATGTGTGTGAGAGACGGGGAGGGCTTCTACCACCATCCAGAAGGGGCCAGGTGTTCTAAATCCTGTGGTCATATACCCTGATGCAGCCAAGTGTCCTCTGACCACTGGGCACAAATCCCCATATAAGTCAAATGACCATTTTACCCTCATTCCACAAATTACCATTTTGCCCTTCATTTATCTAGACCCGTAACTAAACCGTCTGACGTCCGATGACGGCGTGCCGCTTGTCATTGTACTCAGGACATTGAGACCTTCCTAACGGTCCTTGAATTGTGTGCAAAGTAGTTGTTGAGTAAAAAGTTAACAAATTCCTTCTTTTGATCTTAATTACGAAAATTCTCTCAAACTTCCGAACGTCGTAACTTTTTCTTCGGATGTCGTAATCGGACGTGCCACCTGTCTATGAACTCGTGATGTCCCGAACTACGTCACGGTCATCGGTAAAAGTCCATTTTACCGCCCAAATGAAAAGTCTACATTTTTTTGCCGATTCCAAGGGCAAAATCTTCATTTCGCACCGTCAGTTCGAAATCACTTAACTAATCACCGATTTCCGGGACGGGTCATTACACATTCCACAATGCATAGGGTTAGAATAAGCCTATATCTGACATACCTTTGAGGTATCAAAAGATGTCTTAGATGTCATCCTAGTGGTAGCTTGTTGGCACAGCTAAGTATCGCTAGCAAGTTCACAATGAATGAAATGTCTGGTAGTGCATTTGAATCAAGTACAATGATGAACTTATTGCATTTAGATATCGAACTTCTTGTCTCATTATCTCTTTGTTATCATCTACTAGACGAAACAAGTCCTTTTAAGATCTAGACTATGGATGATCATGGGTGTGCTTGAAGGTTTCGCTTTATCCTTATTAAAGTGTCTCAAAATTTTCTTTATGTAATATCAACATCTTTTAGATGTGATTGAATCAACATACTAAAATCTTATATTCACAGTACTCAAGCTCTAGGCCGAGACAGAACTTCGTTTTCTCAACATCCTTCATTTTAAATACCAACTTCAGGTGCTTAATAGTTTCTTTGGTCTTTTCTAGAGTACCAATCATTAACAAACCTGAAACTTGTTTTCTTAATAAACATTCATGGTCATTCTTCATTATTTTCATATCTCACCTTGATCAAATACTCACTTAGACAGTTATACTACATCTGTCTGGATTATTTCAATTCAGAAAGTGAACGCCTCAAAGAAGTAGAGAGCGTGTTCCGTAGTCTGGAACTATTTGCATCGGGTATTTTAAGCCCTTCAAAAGCTTTCAAATATATCTCTTTATCCATATCTCCATAGAGATAAGCAGTAACCATGTTTATAAGCTGCATATTCTATTTTTCGGAAACTACTAAACTGATAAGGTAGTAGAACGTTATGACGTTCATCACGGGAGAATATGACAGGACCCATCCCAATCCCCCCGGGATTAACGCGGGATGACCCCGCTCCCGTCTGACACGAAGTGTCAGACAAGGGATATTTCCCTTCGGGTCAGACAAGGGATATTTCCGACCTTTGCCCTCCCGGACTATCAGAGCACGCTAGGATCCGGAGGAGGCATGTGATATCTAGGTCTCTGTTACAGTCCACATCCGCTGTCAACCTGAAGGGCAGTCAAAACATTAAAAGCTGTGAGTGGACAAAACAAGAGTTTATAAAAACATTTCATAAGAAGACATTTGTACCCTTCACTAAAAAAAAAGCATGCATGCATTCGAAAACCATTTAACCAAATGGACCACATGTGGGAACTAAGCCCAAATCAGAAATAAACCAAGGTCGAAAGGACCACAATGAAATCAACCATACGGGCCACTGTCCAAATCCATAAGAAACCAATAAGGAACTCAGCCCAAAACCAGAACCATACGGAAATCAAATACACGAGCCACTGCTCAAATCCTGTGCACACCTGTACACACCACATATCAAAGAATCGTAAAGATTCAACCATACGGGCCACTGCCCAAAACCATACTGGACTCATCCCAAAACCATCATGAAACCAAGTACACGAGCCACCGCTCAAATCCTGTGTAACCACACATCACATATCATAATCCATATATATATATATCATATATACATATAAGTCACACAACCAATCCTATCACGGTATCCAAAGCTACGCGCGTGCTACCCGGGTCTCAATCCGAGTCTTCTCAAAGTCAAGGTCAATGTCCACACACTACTGATCCTACCCGAGGTTATAGTAACCATAGCCTTCCTGAGAGTAAGGAACCCAACTGGGGGGTGACTCCACTCAGTCGGTGCTCCGTGACTACTCCGGGGTCCACCCAGGCCAACGACCCTCCCCGGAGGAGATAATAGAAGTAAAGGAAGCTATATGCGCATATATATACATAATAAAAATATCCATGCCCGGTTCCCCCGAACCGTCATGATCCATAATATCCAGTTCATATACATATAGACCATATCCTCCATGTCCGGTTCCCATAAACCGTCATGTACCATAATAACATAACCAGGGTTCATGCCGATCCCCATAATCCATCATGAACCACGATACCATAACAAGGGTTCATGCCGGTTCCCATAAACCGTCATGAACTGGGAAATCCTTTTAAGGTTCCTTGTCCTGAAATCCAAACCATAAAGTAACTTGGGTCTCGTGCCCGAACATAGGACATCAGCTGGGCACCGTGCCCGATATCTGAGGTCATATGCCTGAGACAAAGTCAAATGGGTCTCATACCCGAGTTTATCCTTTTGGAAATCCAAATCCAAATCATTTAAAACCAATAAAGACATACGACCCGTATAGGCACCGTATAGGGCCAAAACCTAGAAATACGTGCCTATACGTAACCACATACAAATGCACCCATTGTAACACCCCGGAAATTCGAGGATTTTAATATTGTGATTTAATGTGTGAAATGACGCTTTTACCCTTGTGATTGGTATGGCCAATTCTTGACTTTTTGATTTATGAATTAAATGGACTTTGACCTATGACCGTGACATAGTTCGGGATGTCACGAGTTCATAGACAGGTGGCACGTCCAATTCGGACGATCAGGGAAAAAGTTATGACTATCGGAAGTTCAAGGGCATTACCGTAATTTTGACGGTTGGGGCGAAAATGTTGACTTTTCATTTGACAATTAATTTTCACGTGACTCAAGGACCGTTAGGTAGGTCTCGACGTCCTGAGTCCGTAGACAGGCGGCACGCCGAAATCGGACTTCGTACGAGGAAGTTATGGTCAGAAACGTGAAATCGGGAGGTTCGTGTCTCGGTTTTCGTGCCAAATATTTTATTCTGGAAATCTGATTGGAAGACACACTCACCCATTGGCTAGATTGGATCAGATCCACTATGGGTTTAAATACCATTAAAACCAACTTTTAATTCCAGCCATTGATCTGAAATCTCCAGATCAAATCCTCACCTTTGATCTCATTCTGAGATTCAATCCTGGCCCTTGATTTAATTTCCTATTCTGTATTAAAATCCATGAGGTATTACACCTACATTGATCATTCTCTCAACCCAATTGCACAATTTCCTCTTGGAACCAACTCACCAGCTCTCACCACTCAACCCCACACCTCAGGCAACCATCAACCACGTCCCTGACGTCGGGCACCACTCCACGGCCACCCTGCACGGCCGGTTTTTTCCCAGACCCGAGAAGGAACCCGAACAACCCAAGTCACCCAAACCATCCAAACCTTCACTACTGAACTCGAACCAACGTACGGTTGGGTGCACCGTGACGACAGGACGGCCCAGAACTGAACTGGACGGCGTACGGCGGCGACACGGCGGCGATAGGGCGAAAAACCCGTGAGTGCCCGATTTCCTTCCCTACTTCGAAACGTTCGTTTTTTACGTTGGAAATTTTTGGTTTTTGTCTTGACACACTCAGGGGACCTAGGCGATCAGATTGAACCCAGGACCGTGGCTGGAAACTGGACGGCTCGCTGGAGAAGATAACCAGAAC